>OW240915.1:138130632-138154641 GCA_933207985.1 Pelobates cultripes | reverse complement strand
GTGCTATGGTTGGTGAGAAAGTTTTATAGTATTCATTTGTTAAGCCATCAGGGCCCGGTGATTTGTGTGCTGGGAGTTGAGAGATGGCTTCCGTGAGTTCGTCTAGAGAGAAGGGTCTTGTTAGGGGTGCTAGGTCGTCTTCTGTCAGTTTGGGGAGATCTAAGGCAGCTAGAAAGTCATCTATTGTGTCTGGGGTCGGTATGTGTACCTTGGGGTCCCGGTTGAGGTTGTATAATTCGCTGTAGTATTGAGCGAATTGGTCTACAATATTTTGGGGGTTCGTTACTTTTATGCCCTTGGGGTTGTTTAGGAAGGCGATTCTGGAGGCGACATTCCTCTTTTTCAGTTGTGATGCCAATAGTGCACCAGCTTTGTTGCCACTCGTAAAGAAATTGTGTTTCAATTTCCTGAGTAGGTAAGTTGTTTTGGCTAGCTCAATGTTGTTCAGTTTGTTGTGGAGGGCTAAGAGTTTTGTTTTTGTGGTTGGTTTTGGGTCTCTTTTGTTTGAATGTGTTAGAGTTCGGATTTCTTCCAAGAGATTGGTGTATTCGGCCATTCTCTGCTTTTTAGCATAGCTGGCATGTTTTATAAAACTGCCTCGTATGACCGCCTTATGTGCTAGCCAAATGTGTTCGATTGCAGAGTCAGCGGTCGTGTTTTCTGCTATATAGTGTTGTAGATCTGTCGTGATCTGGGATACTATTGCTGGGTCTGCTAAAAGAGATTCATTAAGTCTCCAGGAGCCAGATCCTTTATTGTTAAACGCTTCTGTAATGCTAAGTGTAATGGGAGCATGGTCTGACCACGTCATTACCCCAATTGTTGCTCCTTCTATTTGGGCCATCAACGTGGTGGGTATGAGGAATCTATCCGAGAATAGCTGTTGTGGGCTGCTGTATAGCATGTGTGATCTATATCTGTGGGATGTAGAATGCGCCATGGGTCTACCATGCGAGCTGCAGTCAGTGTGGAGCATATTTTTGTGGTTAACATGGTTCTGTGTCTGAGTGTGCAATTCTTGATTTGGGCTGTGGTGGAGGAGTCTAATCTGCTATCTAATAGGCAGTTCATGTCGCCTCCAATAATCACCTCCCCGTGTCTATACATATCAGTTAGAGCTAAGATCATTTGCAAGAACTCGTTTTGGTTTTCGTTAGGGCTATATACATTAATCAGAGTATACGGTGCATTATTCAACATACATTGTAAAATTAAATATCGACCTTTTTTGTCACATATTTTCCTAACTAAGGAGAAGGCCACATCTTTGCTGATCATTGTGGAGACTCCTCTTTTCTTCGCTGAATAACATGTATGAAAGTCGTGAGGGTACCATTTTGAGGTAAATTTGGGTCTAGAGTTCCATTTAAAATGGGTCTCTTGGAAAAATGCCACTTGTGCCCCACATTTTTTCGCCTCTTGCAAGGCTAGCCTCCGTTTATTAGGGGAGTTAAGCCCTTTGGCGTTTAGGGACATGAGCTTAATCACCATCTTTCCAGCGTGGTGGATGCTGTGGCAGGGGTTTGTGTTTCTTAATCGAGCTATTGGTTACTTTAGCTCGGCGGTCTCGAAGGAAACCTGTGGGGTTTGTATACCTGGGGGATCTAGGTAGTTTGCAACCGTGTGTATTAGTTATGCTGAGTTTGCGGAGTACTCTCAGTGGGGGGGTGGTGTGGAGGAGATAGGGAGAACAGGGGGAGAAACTATATACAAAATTCCGTAAGTCACGGTTTGGTGACATTTGGTTGCCTAAAGCAACGGAAAAGTTGGATTACTAGAACCTCGGGGGTGTACCACACTGATGTGGTAACTGGATCCCTATGTGTAGGGTATCAACAATAACTTGGGTCGAATGTAGTGCCGTCGGGTATTGCTCACCCGTTGCGGCTAGGCCTGTGGCCTTTGGTTAAACCCTTAATGGGTATCTTAGGTGAACTTGCATTATAACATTTAACAAAACAGTATAAACCTGTACGTTCAGTTCATTCAGTGGGAGGCATGATGCGGCTCTGGCCCTGGATCATTCAGGTCGGTGACTTGTTCGAGTCCATGCGTGCCTGTGGGGCCCTGTGGATTCGTGACCAGTCTTTGGACAACGCCTTTGGGGCATGGGCCGGTGTTTGTTTCTTCCTGGGGCTAGTAGGTAGGAGGGGTATATTCCATTCTTGCAGCGCCTTTTTGCCGTCTTCTGGAGTCAGGATAGGCTTGTCCACGCCATTTCTTTTAATTAGTAGCTTCGTAGGAAAGCCCCACTTGTAGGAGATATCTGCGTTACGCAGTGCTTCTGTGATCGGTGCGAAGGCTCGGCGTTTGAGCATGGTCGCTGAGGAGAGATCAGTGAACAGCTTGATGTCTTTATACAATTCTGGCCATTTGGTTATGGTTCTGGAAGTCTGCATAATTCTGTCCTTGACAGTGAAGTGGTGTACTCTCGTGATCGTGTCTCTTGCAGTGTCTGGTGGGAGATGCTTGGGTTTCGGTAGTCTGTGGGTCCTGTCCAGGATCAAGTCGAATTCAGACAAAGAGGGGATCAGAGTTTTAAACAGGTCTTTGACATACCTGGATAGGTCTTGTTGTGAAATGGCCTCTGGTATACCCCTTATACGGATATTATTCCGTCTGCTCCTGTCTTCTTGATCGGCCACCTTCTCTTCTAAGGATTTAAGTTTGCGCTCCAAGTCTGTGTAGGCCTCTGTTATTGTGTTATGTGCCTCCACCAGCTCGTCTGCCCTGTCTTCCAGGCGTGCGGTGCCCTCTCCCATACTCTGTATGTCTGCCTTGATGTCAGCGGTCATCTGAAGGAGGTCAGCCTTAAATGAGGTGTGGAGCTCCTGCATAATTAGCCTGATTGAGGCATCTGTTGCAGGATTGCTGTGCTCTGACAGGCAGTCTCCTGTGTCAGTGCTGTGTGCAGGCGAGTGCCGTCCGTCGGCGCCATCTTGGATTTTCGGCTCCGCGGTTTGTGACCGTTCTAAGTGGGGATTGAGGGTTTTTTGTTTAAATTTTTTGGTCGCCATCAGGGATAGGGGTGTTCACCTGAGTGTGCAGAGGTTTATCGCTCGTTTCTAGGGGTTTTCCACGCTGTTGAAGCCGCTTTATTGCCGCGGGTCGGGAGAGCACCGTTCCTGCACGTCCGCTCACATGCGCGGTCAGGACACGCCCCCGTGTTTCTCAATCTTTTAAAGAGATTTACCCCTGCAGGTCAAAACAAGCACCTCTGCCTCGAGAAAGTAATATTAAATTGATTTAAATCGCAAATAAAACAAAAACCTGATATTTAAATTAAGAGAATAGGATCCTGCTTTGGCTCAGAGGCAGGATATCAGGCCCAGGGCACTGAAGGACCACAATTTAAATCCCCTTATAACCACTGGGGGTGACCCTGCCCTGATGTCTGGATGGCACAAGGATTACCCTGACAAAACTAGGGTTTAGAGGATGTGATAAACCTGAGCACCTACAATTGTGTATGCAATTTAACACAGATCCCATAACTTCCAATGAAGAAAAATAGATGTGATAATGTGGTAATTATTTAGCATATGTGATAAAACTTTTTTGTGATTGCAGTAGAATTGTAAAACAGCATTCTTTTTATCATTTCATTTGTTTTATTGCATATCTTACCATAGTTAGAGTCAGGTCACTAAGAAATAAGTCATTTTTATTTAGCTTTAATGGATCATTATTAAAAACATGTTCTGTAGCAATCTAGATATCAAATAAAAATAAAATGCAAATGTAATGTACTTCTTAACTCATTGTCTTATTAGATACATTTATTGTGGTAAATGGCCTATGTAAGTTTCCCCGGCAATTACATTAATGAATGTATGTACACATCTGTCACAATATCACTGATCACATCTACAATTGCTCATCATTTCTGTTTTTGTTGTAGAATTGTCATAGATTTGTGAACTGTTTAAATCACATCCAAGAAAAAGAGAAAAAATTGTAGAGCTTCAGTGAAATTGTAATGATAACAATAGCCATCACCATTACCATGGTTATTTTACATCAAACACCAAAATAATAATTTTAAATTAAAAAAAATAACAACAAAACAACAGAATATTATTATAAAACAGCCATTACTCCATCTGGGGAAGAAAAAAAAAATCATGAAAAGTGAAGTTTTCTAAACCATGAAAGAAAAAAAAATCTACAAATTCCACAAAGTGCTGGCGTTGGATGTTATATGTACTGTACTGATATGTATTAAGGACCAGAGATGTGGCAGAATTGACATGAAATCAAGGGATTCGGTTAGCTTTAATATCCACAGGGTTAATATCCATAGTGCAGTTATTGAATTATCCCCATGTGATCTCTTTTGTTCCATAAAATACTCTTAACAGTAATTATTTTTCATGCACTACATAATTTGTATTAATGATAACATTTTAATAGACATCTTTTGTCCATTAGTCCTCATGGGAGCACTTATTTTCAAATTATTCCTGTTTTGAAATCTTTCTAGTAGAAAAATACGTAGTGTTGTTTATTTCTTGTTTCCCCACTTCATCTCCATAAAGTAGAAATTGATGAATCTTAATACACAACATTCTTTAGATAAACAACTCAACATAACACACTGCCTCTTATTTGCAGTGGTTTATAAGAGAAGGCTATAAAAACCCATCCATATTGATCATACAGTTGAAATAATTTGACGATAGGCAGTATGTCTACACAGTAACCAACATTGACCTATGTAGAATCCCACATAAACTCGATTTTATTTAAAATTTTTATTCTCATCAATATTTTCAATTACTGGTATTCTACAAATTATGCTTACAAAATACAGTACAAAAGTAAATTATATATAAAAAATAGTTCAGCACTCCACTTACTGGTGGTGTATGCCCGGTGCTTGTCAGCATTCATAGATAAACAATTAAGTATAGATAGCACTCTAGGGACTTCCAAGATGTAAGATAAAACTTACTTAATTGTATATATATATATATATATATATATATATATATAAAAGCATTGCTTGGGTTTAATAAAGCATCAGTTGTAAGAGTGTGTATTGATATCCATTGCATTTAAAATCTCTTGCATTTAAAGTTCTACAGAGCAGTGCTTTAAAGGGCAAGGCACTGCAGCCCTGCAATAATCTGACACTGCCTTCCTTGATTCTACTAATATGAAAAAAATAATAATAACTAAGTCAAAAATTTTGAGAATGGGGATTAAATATCTGTGGTGATTTAAGCTAATGAACATCTGAATTCTCTTTTATTCACTGAGTGTTTGGGTCACTAGCTATAGCTCAATTTCTCTCAGAAAGACTGCAAGAAACAAAACACAAACCAGCAATCAACACAATGCTTGTTCACTGTCTCAGTATTCAAGCATAAGGAAATAAAAAACTGTCAGGCTGTTCTATTTAAAGATTTTCAAAGCCATTCCTTTAAAGTTCAAGATTTGTCTAATTTTGAGAAGAACTTGACAGTAATTGGACGATAAAACACTCAATTAATAGCAAATAGCATTACATGATGATTGGTCTGTCATAGTGGTCACATGATTGGTCAGAAAATGCTCACACTACATAGTTCCTTTACAAATGAACTAAAACAAACAGAAAAACAGTCATCTATTTGTTCATGAGGTCATTCGTTTTTATGACAAATCCTATTAATTTAAGGCTAAATAAATAAACAGTGTAATTTTTGTTTATTTTGCCTTTTGTCCAAAAATGAATGCACATGTCTCTGAATAACAGGACTATTTGCATTATTTCACATGTAAAATATTTTAAATTACACTTTAACATTCACTGAACAATTTTGTGTCTCATAAGACCTTCTTTCACATATACTCCTGGAGATAAAAGTATTATGCAACTAATGACTCTTGGATCTTTTTATTTCAGGTTAAATCAAAGAACGAGAATAGGACCTTGACAGAACTCTTACAACCAAATACAGTTTTTCAAATTACGGCCATTGTTCTCAAAAGTATGAGTTCGTTCATCATTCTCAAAAGTAAAAGACGACATAGAAGTAACAGTCAAGCTTGTATGGGACCTTTTAAAGAATATTCTAAAATATTTATAATAAATTAAAAAGGAACCATCTCTTGGCAATACTCTTCTTGTGTCTTTGCTTTTTCAAGTAATTGATACAGTCAATGAAACCGCTTTCCAAAACTCTCCAGCAGAGTTTCTAAGAAGTAAAAATGCATTTTAATTAGTTTAAAGGAACAAATCTGTATTCCTTAAACTAGAGTATTTTTGTCCCTATATATAGTTTCAGCCCCTTTATGTGCACTGTATAAATAAATATAAATTGTTTTATTAACCTTTATTCCAGCCCAGAGTAGAAATATGGTAAATCTTATCATAATTTTACAAAGCAGAAAATTAGCAATATATAATCACCTGGTCTTCAAGTCTATAGTTTTTTTTAAACATTTCTTTTGTACATATTATTTTATGCTAATACAGGAATGAAAACTTTGACTATGTGGATCATTTAAATTTCTGGTGTAGTCTTCAAGACCAATTTTGGAAACCAACATGCACTTTCCTTAGTAATTACAGGTACGTG
The DNA here is from genome assembly GCA_933207985.1 of Pelobates cultripes. NCBI lineage: Eukaryota > Metazoa > Chordata > Amphibia > Anura > Pelobatidae > Pelobates > Pelobates cultripes. The sequence continues at coordinate 138,148,075 of OW240915.1, read as the reverse complement.
ACCTGATAAAATATGAGTTGGGCCATTCTTTTCCATTCTGGAAAGACAGTCACTGTTCAGTACATCATGTTCTAGTGCAGTATAGTTTAATGTTTAGCTTGTCTGCTGCAAGATCATGAAAAGTAAACCATGCCTGCCTTCTGGTAAACTGTACCTTCCATTCCCTCTCCTTTCCTATCATAATACAAGAGTCTAACAACTTACAACAGGATCTTCTGTAGATCCAGTGATTTTGGGATGAGAATGAACATTAGAGGGTTCTATGCTGATTCATAGACCTTGAGTAATAGGAAACACAAGGTCACAGCTATGAATTGCCATAGAATAACAAGCTCAGATAGACCTCTGGCATTCTACTCTAATGCTACTGAGAATCAGCAGGTTAAATTTCCCATGTGTATAGAGGATTGTTATTTTTTGTAAAGCAATATTAATAATCATAAGAGAGCTACACTCACCTTCCCTGACAGAACCACATTTTTCTCATTGGCAGCTAGACAAAGTATTCCGTAGTGCATCAGGTGGAGACACAATAAATGATGTCACCTCTCGCATTGCATCGTGTTTCTTGTAAAGAATAAACAGTTTATTTTTGCAGTGTGCTCAGAATTTGAAACAAACGTTATGCATCTTCTTGAAATACATATACTTTTTAAAACTTGTTTTTCATCTGACTGTTTCAGTCCGAGAGAAACCAAGTTGGTGACAGTCACTCAATGTAATGCAAACAGATTTAAACTAAAAAGTAGCCACGTTCACTGCAAGAACAGTGAGAGGAACTCACTCCAACAACCTGAGTATAATTATTGGGATTTGAGAGGTTACAAACTAACAGATTCCAACTGTTATCATACTGCAACTTTAACAACGAAATATACTGTATAATCAGACCATTATTATTATAATCTATCAAGCCGGATATTTACCCTTACATACAGTACTCAACAATGCAGGAGTGAAGCCACTAAGAGAGGTAATGGAAGGAAGACCACCCACGCTCATGCACATGCACAACTTAAACACTATTACTACAACCTACCACACAGGACTAAAGTCCACAGAGACCTAACATGGAACGAGAAACTCTGCTCACAAACACCGAAGGCAGACGGCACAGTCTCAACGATTTACCAAAGCCTACTGACAGGACATCGACCAAAAAACAACCTATTCAAAAGACAATGGGAGGAATGGTTGGCCAGGACCTTCTCGGATGACCAATAGGAAAAATATGTGTACTACATCACAAGAGTTCAACCAGCTCCCACTTCCAGGAAGTAAACTATAAGTTGATATCGCACTGGTATCGTACGCCATCCCTGATCCAAAGATTCATTCCGACCGCCCTGAACACCTGTTGGAGATGCGAAGAAGAAATAGGAACTCTACGACACATTTGGTGGGACTGCAGGAAAATAAAGCCATATTGGGAGAAATCAGAAGCATACTAGATGACCCCTCACACCTGACATAGAAACATAGAAACATAGAATGTGATGGCAGATAAGAACCATTCGGCCCATCTAGTCTGCCCAATTTTCTAAATACTTTCATTAGTCCCTAGCCTTATGTTATAGCTAGGATAACCTTATGCCTATCCCACGCATGCTTAAACTCCTTTACTGTGTTAACATCTACCACTTCAGCTGGAAGGCTATTCCATGCATCCACTACCCTCTCAGTAAAGTAATACTTTCTGATATTATTTTTAAACCTTTGTCCCTCTAATTTAAGACTATGTCCTCTTGTTGTGGTAGTTTTTCTTCTTTTAAATATAGTCTCCTCCTTTACTGTGTTGATTCCCTTTACATATTTAAATGTTTCTATCATATCCCCCGTGTGAATATTCTCAGTTTAGTGAATACTCCTGTCAGTGTTTACATTTAACGTGTGAATATTCTCAGTTTAGTGAATAATCCTGTCAGTGTTTCTGGTTTAACGTGTGAATATTCTCAGTTTAGTGAATAATCCTGTCAGTGTTTACATTTAACAATAGAGACTGTCCTAATACACCACACATAGCAGCCCCTCCCCACATACAAAAGATCGATCCTGAGACATATGCTGAACGCAGCTAAATCCTTAATTTCACTGCACTGGAAAAAGACGAACCCACCCACAACAGAGCAATGTAAACATAAAGTGGAGGACATATGAACAGCCAAAGCTAAAATAGCTGACATACAGGGAAGAGGAGACAAACATACGGAGCACTGGAGGCCCTGGCTCCTATACATCACATAGGCAACGATACACAGCTGGACGAGTGGAAAAGGGAGCGGAGGGAGGGAGCGAAGGAGGGGAGTGTCAGGAGAGTGACCGATATGCCCACTCCCGCCCCCACCCAACCACCCCCCCATCCTGACCAACTTATACACCCCCCCACCTAGTCCCCCATAGGGACAGGCTCACACACACTCATGAAACAATGCAAAAACCCAACAGGGGCGAACTCAATAGAACCGATATGGGAACGGAGGACACATGTAAGGGGAAATGCCCCAGAAATGGAAAGACACAACATCCTAAAAAACACTACGAGGAGAATAGGGGCTAAACAAACCTAAGAGAAACACATTAAGCAGACAGAGCTTGCGCCAATTAGGATACGGACACTCGCCGACACACACTAACCAAAACACACAGGCAACACAGATAAGAGAGACTAGCACACCAAAACCAGGTAAAACCGACAAATCCACATTCTACTACCGCAACCATGAGCTGGGGACCCGAAGAGGAGAAAATAAAATAATCCAACCAGGCAACACACATGCACAAGGTAAACTATTAGAATGACGAACATCAACACATATAAAGACCAAACGAAAAAGACAACGAAAACACACACAGACCACCAGGGGACCAGGACACAGACGTAGAGACCCTCTGGAGTAGAATAGAACAGACTGACTAAAATAACCAAAGCTACATACACCTGAGTAAAATGGTATAACACATGAGTAGAAACATAAAAACTTGTCAGAAAGGCTGAGAATATTAACTAACCCTTAAAGAGAAATGACCAACAAAAGGTCAAGGACACAGGGCATGGGGGGTGGGCAAGACACACTCACAAAGACAGCACTGTTAAAATATGAACCCGGAGGAGCGCCAGGTATAAAGCATTTTGCCACCTGGAACCCTAGGCCTGAGAACCCAGATAAACAACACTATCACCCAGGATGTTGGGAAACCTGCAAGACCAAGGAAATTAGGGCTGTTATAATAACTCTATGTGATGATTGAGGCATGCGAGCCAAAAAGCGACGTAAGGAAAAAGGGGCCTGCGGTCCCACATATCTATGAAACCTTACCAAATACATACATGTATAAGAGTACGCTTGAGACCTGCGAGTCTCTATGTTGAGCCCTTACGCTTGGGATTGTATGCATCAAAAACAATAAAAAAAAATATTTAAAAAAAATAATAATCTATTAAGCCCTAAAAACGAGTCTGCTATGCGGGGTTCAGGAATAGAGATGTCGTGAACTGTCCGCCGAACTGTTCGCGAACTGTCCGCCGGCGAACAATAGCATGTTCGCGTTGGGCGAACATATCCGATTTCCGGTCCGCCCCCTATACGTCATCATTGAGTAAACTTTGACCCGGAACCTCACAGTCAGCAGACACTTCCTGGGAGGGAGGGTCAGCTGCTGATTGGGTGGAATGTGTCTGCTGGCTGTGAGGTTCCGGGTCAAAGTTTACTCAATGATGACGTATAGGGGCGGACCGGAAATCGGATATGTTCGCCCAACGCGAACACGCTATTGTTCGCCAGCGGACAGTTCGCGAACAGTTCGGCGGACAGTTCGCGACATCTCTATTCAGGAATAACACCCAAAATATATATATTTTTAAATTATTTAAGAACATGACACAACATTAAAATAAAATATAGAAAAATACCCACATAAATTGTATGTAAATTTCATTTTGGACTCCACAGTAACAATAAATTAATTTTGTTAGACCTTTTCAGATGTGATGCACATTTAAACATACAAATCACTTTATGAAGGACAGAGCATCCCTTAAAAAGAAACAAAACAAAAACAAATCAAATGCTTATGGATGGAGACTTTATTTTAAAATTAATTTTCTCTACAAATAATAACCTTTTATACAATGGTTTAGACTTGGTGCAAGAATGGCAGTAGATATATATATTATCTCTAAAAAAAATCAAGTGAATTTTAGTTTGTGATCTTTACTGATAGTCCTTTACATTACAATTCATTTTCTCTACAAACCTGTCATCCAGTGCTTTTGTCATCATTGTCCTTTTCAACAGTGGACAAACAAGTAAGCCTCAATTAGTTGTCATTCTGTCAGTGTTAGATCATTGTGAGCCAACTAATGGCCTGCATTGTATGTGTTACATCTGACAGATATAATACAGGTTTGGAAGTTAAAATAATCCTTTAGGGAAAATGCAGACAACACCTTTCTTCAGAATTCAGTACAATGTGCTTAAAAATTATTTTTAAAGTACAATTTAAGATAATGCTTATCAGAACATTAATTACTGTGTAATTTGTACAATTCTCCTAGAGTTAACCTCAAGCCTTCAAGTCTTGGATGTAGAGTCTACTGAAATTATTTTATATATGGTGTGCAAAAGAGAGGGCCGGGCGGTGAAACACGTAACGTGTTTTACGTCAGATGCTGGACTGGCCAAAATTGAGAGAGCGGGCACAAGTGAAATTTAACATTGACTTGGAAAGAGACACTGGTACTGTAATTAAGCAAAAGGTTAGAAAGGTTTACGCTCCTGTAGTTGGCAGCAACTCCCCCCCCCTCCTCTTGTTTTTAATCTTTGGCCATCAAAGTGTCATAAATCATTGGTGGCCAATGACAATTCTCTCTAATTTGATGTGTTTGACAGAGACCTATAGTTTTGATTGGCACTTCAGCGACTTGTATTTTGTCAGTGGTTTTCAACTGAAATCCTTACTTATATTGTTTGTTTGTCTTATTTATCTGCACTTTATATGTTTAATGCTTTCATATATAGGTACCTACTGTTATAAGAGGCAGATTATTCACACAAGTATTTTTAAAGTTATATTCGTGCATGGTATAGATTATTATTTTGATTAAGAATCTTTTTTGTCACAAGATATTTTTATGGTTGCTGCACATTTGAAATTGCATTGTGAGGTCACTTTATATATTGGTATTTGCCTATTGGTAATTGCAAACTTACACATATGAGATATGCGCTATAATAAGCACATACATTTCACATTTTTATAATTTATATGAAATAATTTTATATATATGTCAAGGTTCATACTTCAATAAACAAATCACATTATTTTGCCAGAGCTTTTGGTTTTTAGCAGGTTATGATAAATATGAGAGATTCATAAAGGAGGTGAGGAGATTTTTATGGTCACAATCTGTATTTATAATTTCTAGCATTGAATCTTTTAACGAATGCTTAAATTTGATTGGTCATGGTATCGGAAAAGTTAAGAAAGAAGTTTAAACTGGTTTGAGCTATTTCCCAGGGCATACATGTGGACTTTTGACATCATTTGATGAGACATGGCTTAAATCTACATCTAGATACAGGGAGGTTGGCATTTTTCATCTGGAGCAATTGTACCAAAGTTTGCAACAGCTCCATACAGGGGAGGGCTGCCAACTTTTGGCCTTGGTGCATGTACAAATTTGTGAAAATTGTGTGCATGAAACTCACAGATCATGGTGTGAATGGGTTTGATAAATGAAGGTTTATGAAGCATTGTGGTGTGACATCATAAAATCATTGTAACCTTATCACTGTGTTACTTATCTAGCATACCTGAGCATTCACATATACGATTGCATGTGTAAGAGACAAGTTCTCTCCTGCTACTCCATTGCAACTAATGACGCCTAGAGTGATTAATGAATGATGCAGTCACAGTCATATTACAGATGTTGTCTGTACACACTTCATAATCTGTCATCCTGGTCAATCCCAGATACTGCAGTCCATGGAGAAGAATATCCCCTAACTGGATCATCATGGTTCATACTTCTCCCCCTAAAAGACATGAAGGGGAGGCAAAAAAACAACAACTTATACATTGCATTTATGTAAAAAAGGTAAGAGAAAAACACTGCAGTGCCTAAACACTGTAAAATTGAATATTCATATCAATGGAGTATAAGCCATTTAATATGGATTTGGTATTTCCTCACATTAGACTTAGGCAGATCAGAAGTGTTATATGGAAGTATAACCAATGACTAGCGCAATGGATGCATTTGATTGGTGATTCAGAGTTTTGTTCCTGGCATCATAAAAAGGGTGGTGGAATAGAGAAGTAGTTAATTTTTTTTTGTGGGGACAAATAAGCAGTCTAGTTTGCTATCATTGGACAAGAGCTCTACCCAATGATGTGGGCTGCATCTCCTGCCCAAAGAAGAGGTGGAATAAAACCACTATATTCCCAAGCAGGATTCTTCAAGGTACTGCTGTGCCAAGTTTCTGCCACTAACAACAATTTTAGATGGGAGATTTTGTTGAATAAAGTTGTGTTCATTTATACAATAAATTTTTATATCCTAATTTATTTTAATAATAAAAAAGCCTACCATCATCAATGTTGCATCCTAATACTTAGCAGAAATTTTTGTAAAGATAGGGGAAGTGATCGTGTCCATCCATTCCCCATTTGCAGTAACATCATTGCCTCTCATAGTTTTAAGATTTCTTCCTTAGCCATTAGGACTGCTGACACCTCTGCGACTCAGACACAACAATCATAAATACCACTATTAGTAGTATTCAGCCTCAGGATAGTGGGAGTAGCATGTGTGTTATGTCAGATACATAATGATTATTTCTAATTCTTTTTATACAATTGGTGACTCAGAGTCTAAAGTAGTAGGATAATCTGTAGATGCAGCAGCAGAAACAGCTTGACCCACACATTTGATCACTAGCTCCACATTAACTTCTACTGTCACTTCTACTGGCACTTCAGCTCCTTCTACCACAGCAAATTTAAACATTTCAGCATCTGTGTATTATGGTGGTCAAAGCAAGGGATCAGTGAAACCACTGGACTTGTTGCATTTGCCAATATTACCCCTACTTCTTGTAGCCTGCCAAAGAAGCAATCGTGGGAGGGCTCAGCGGAGACTGAAGAGGTAGAGTAGAGCAGAATACCAAAATAATCTCCACATTGACTCTTGATGGTCCCACTGTGGTCTATTCTAGGAGTAACTCGACTATGAGTCAGAGGAATTAAAGAGGCGAGTCCAGAAAGGAGAAGCAGCAGTCCACTATTTTTTACAGCTAATGTGAAATTGTCTCCTGTATATTTTCCACATTGTCTAAGTCCATCTTTACCTACTGTTAAATCATCTAATTTAATGGAAACAGTTGAAAAATCATCTGATATCAGTGCCACAGGTAGCTTACCCAGGGAAATGATTAACTACACCACCATCCTTCCCATTAGCATTAGTCAACCAAGTGCTAGTGTTGCAACAACTTCCACCACCACCATTGAGAAAAAAACTACAGCTTCAGTCACAAGATGAAATGTTGAGGCTATTGTATTGCACTAAAAAATTTTTGGGATCACTTTATATGCCTCCAAGAAGGGTGAAAGTGCAAATTCCTAGACACAGAAGTGAGTAGGAGGAGAGTGATGGGTCATCTAACTAGTGAAGTTGAGCATACATAGATAAAGTCACCACAAGTCTGTATTATTTAAGGAAGAATCAGAACTAGAAAGTACTAGGGCATTACAGTCCACTGATGCTTTATCTGATTATCCACAACCACCTACCATTGGTACCACTTCCACTTCAACCAGCCATAGCCAGAGCATGGGTTGAGCATAGTGCTTCTAGGCAACATGGACAGGTTGACTCTCAGTTCTCATTATACCAGGGACATGCCCACCATGCAAGGGGCATGCCAAAACAGCAGGCAATCAAAATTAATTGCTCAATTAAGTACTGTAGGTGATACTTTCCCTCAATTAACTACATTTCTACATGCAGAAGTTATGAATGTAAGGCACACTATAGCAAAAATCATGCAGGTAATTAGATGAATGGTAACATATTAGGTGGTAGAGCAGGCAGGAACCAATGTGTATGTTGGGTAGGTGATCACTGATATAGCTGCTACAATGGTCAAATCTCCAAAAGATGGTTCCTTTATAGATGTGCACTGTTCTGCACACATCCTACAACTCGTAGTTGAGCATACAATACCTGAGAGAAATGCAAAGGTGCAAACCGAGGATTGATGCAAGAGAATTGTCAGGCATTTTCAAAGTAGTGTGAAGGCTAGCCAGCTATTGAGACAGGACCAAGAGAAAACAAGGCTTCCTACACACCATCTACTACATTATGTCAGCATACTCTGGAACCCCACTTTAAATATGCTGGAAATAATTTTGGAAGAGGTGAAGGCAAACCATTCGTACAACCTGTACATTAGCTTTGACTCTCCACTGTGGTATGAGGTATGGATCACAACAAAGCAGCTAGTGGCAATTCTTATTCCATTTAGGGATGTGACAGACACTTGCTCACCCACCTCAGGATGGATGCCTTCATAGAAAAGATGGAAGTTGTTACAGTGGTTAGGAGGCTGAAGCATGTCCTAATGAACAAGTTCTAATTGCAGTGAACTAATGCTAGCTTCCATATGTGATCACTTTATCACTCATGGCATAGACTGTGACACCTGAGCCCATACACAATAAACGTAACTTTTTAGAAACCACTTAAAATTAACTTAACATAACAAAATGACAATGTCAGATGTTTACAATACTTAGATTAAATAACAGATAAATGGAGTAGTGAACTACCCAAAATATGAAATGAAAAAAGGTGAACATGGGAGGAAAAATAAACAAATAAATAGAAAAAAAAACCCTCACACCAACCTCACCTAACCAGCCAAGTAAGCCCCCATTCAAAGCTCTAAAGATACATGGTAAAACAAGGGTAATACATGCTTAATATAACAGGAGTGATGGAGTGAGGAAAAAAATCTATACTAATAATCATAACATTAATTATCAAAATGAACACAGGGCACTCCTTTACAAAAAACAGTGCTGGGTATAAAATATATGGATATAAGAAAATCAAAACTGACCAAGGTCTGCAAGCATAGAAACTGAATTTTCTAAGATCAACTAAACAGTGATATCAAACAGATACAAAACCACAATAGATATATAAAAAAATGAATAGATAAAATATATAATATAATGTATTATAAAAATGCAAAGGTCCTTTATAAACACAAAAGTGCTCAACAGTCCATTGTTACAGTCTTGATAAAATGTTATTAATGAAATGCTTCATAAAATGGCAAACATGTAACAGCTGGCAAGTGCAAACTCCAGCTATGGGAAAGTGAGACCTAAAAACACTCCAAAATCTGCTGTAATATTTATAGTACCTGCCTCAGAAAAAGCAATCAGAAAAAGTTAGGTACACAGTCTTCTAACTATTAAAAAATAATGGACCACTAAGACAGGTCCCAAATAATCTGGATGTCATCAATCTAAAAGAGGGAATAAAAGCAGAGACATTGCTCTCTGTTTACCCTTTAAAAAACAAACCGAGTAGGTAGCATATCAGCAGAAAAATAGGAGTCCTGGATCACGCTGGTGTATGCATTCAGTCCTCTCGTTTCTCCTTCAGCCATCTTGAAATGAAGTTCGAGGCAAAACTTATTTCACTCGGTCTAAGACTGCAGATTGCGACCATGATACTGCTCCTATGTTCCACTGCAGCTCTCCTCCGGTCCATAATCAGAAGGGTATGAACAGTCTTATTCATTTCGTGACTACCACATCACTTCATCAGAGGATCTGAAAGCTCTGAAGTCGGCTGAAGGAGAAACAAGAGAATTGAATGCATACACCAGCTTGATCCAGGACTCCAGTAATGTGCAGTGTTTACTGGATATTACAGAGTCCCCAGTAATGTGTAGAGTGCACAGGGATTTTGCAGTTCCCTGAGTAATGTGGGATATTACAGAGCTATCAGTTTGTACTGGGATGCAGTGTAAGGACTTTTAAAATGGATATTAAGGGACCCCACTATTTCTTTTCAAATATTTTTTTTTACATTTTAAAAACTATTCAAATTATAACAATTACATTATAAACGTGAATGTAATACTAAACAAAAAAGATAAATAAAAATAAAAATTGAAAGAAAGGGGGAATGAAGGAAAAGGGGGAAGGGGTTCATATTAATTGCCCAAATACCAGTGACCTTTTTGTACAATTTCAACTCAAATAATATAACAATTCTCTATATCAATTGAACATATATCAAATACAAACAAAGAAGAATAAGCTATTTTTATTAAACATTATATTTGTCCTTAACCCCTTCAGGACCGCTGATGGTTCAGGACCATCAGGGGTAAAACGTGTGTTTGGACTGCTGACGGTCCTGAACTGTCATAACGAAAAACAAGCTGCGGGAAGCGATCAAAGATCGCTCCCGCCGGTATAACACTGTAACTATCTGCCAGACATCAGAGGCAGATAGTAACAGCCAATTGCGGCGTGTGAGCGATCAACACTCACTTTGACAGTGATCTCTGCCCCTCTCTCCTCTGTAGCAGTTTGTGAGGGGAGAGAGACAGAGATTGTGATAGTTTGTTGCAGCAGTGTTCAGTGACCATCAGAAAGTATCAGTATGTTATTTAAAAAAAAATAAAAAAATCACCTTTTAACCCCTTTCCTGCCAGATCTGTTACAGCAGTGCATTTCTACTGTCTGTATTTTTTTTTTTTTGCCCTTAAGGACAGAGCTTCAGAAGCTTGTCTTTCACTTAATGACAATAGCATTTTTTTAAATTTTTTGCTGTTTGCGTTCAACTGCAATTTGCATTTGACTAATTTATTACACCGACACATATTATATATTGTTTTTTAAAGGACAGAAAGGGCTTTAATTTGATATAACACACACATATATATATATAAATGCTTATTTATTATAAAAAAATACAGAAAATGCAAAATAAATGAAAATGTTTGTGTTTTTGCAATAATAATGTGTGCATAATTAGTGCAGGTTAAGGAAAGTAATTAAAAATAAAATCATTTAGTTCTGATTTACAGAATATATAATGTGTCTGGGATTTTAAGTTTTTTTTGGTAGTTACAGGTCACAAAGCACAAGGTGTAAAATAAACTTTTCAATGTGGCGCGATTTTAGAATTTGGTATGTTTGTCTTGTAAGCTTAATAGCCATAAAAGAAAACAAAATTGCCACACAAAAGTATCTATTTATATAAAGTAGACATCACAGGCTATTTACGTAGGGTTGTTTTGACACTTTCTACGTAGCCATTTCACTGCCAACCTCTGCTAAATATTGGAGTAAAATTGTGTTTTTTTTTGGTTTTTGGCACTCAAACTTATAACAAAGAAATTATCATGTGTATTTTGTAAAGTTGGTGTGTGCTATTCCTGTACAAAGTTTTATTTTGTGTTCAGTTACATCTGCTGTATGTCTTTGGCACTATTTCGTGAAGTTACAGTGCCATATAGGAGGCCTGTTCTTTTCAGTATTCACAGTAGAATTTTGAGAGACGGATTTCATGAGCCTATGCTTCCATTTAGGGTATTATAACAGTTTGACTGTTCAAGAAAGCCCACAAAGGCCTACCATTTGTAAAAGAAGACACTCCAGGGTATCTCATAAGGTGCATTTTGTGCCTTAACATGCCCCCATTTTTTCACCAATATATGCCAAAGTATGTGGTAAAAAATACTTTTGTGCGTTTTTTACATATGGATTACATTTTTGCTGGACATTTTGTATATTTCACATGTGCCACTAAGTTCAAACCCCCCAAATTATGTTCGGCTAAGTCTTCTGAGACACCCCCAATGAATGTCTTTGGCACTATTTCGTGAAGCTACAGTGCCATATAGGAGACCAAGCCATATCAGTTTTTACCGAACTTTTAATTTTGACGCTGGTCCTATGTGCAATTTCCAAGCATCTTAGCAGGGTTTCAATTCAAACTACCCCACAAAGGCCTACCATTTCTTAAAGAAGACACCACAGGGTATTTCAAAAGGTATATTTTGAACCTTAGTGTGGGATAATTTTTCCGCTAGCTTGTACCAAGTGTTGTGGTAATAAGTGTTTTTTCTGCCTTTTTGACACACAAAGTGAGTTTGCACAGTATATTTTGCAAACCTTATGTGTGCTACCAGTGTATAATACTTCATATGTTACTCAGCTATGTCGGCTGAGTACAGCAATACCCCCGTATGTACCTTTGCCAGGTATATGTGGACATCAGAGGGGCACATTTGGGACACAGCCATTCCAGTTTTTTTCAAACTTTACATTTTTACGCTGTGCCCATGTCCCATTATAGAGTATTTTACCCGGCTATATAATCCAAATACCCCATAAAGCCATACCATTTCTTAAAGAAGACATCCCAGGGTATTTCAAAAGGCATATTTTGAACCTTAGCGTGGGATAATTCTTCCGCTAGCTTGTACCAAGTGTAGTGGTAATAAGTTTTTTCTGCCTTTTTGACACACAAAGTGAGTTTGCACAGTATATTTTGCAAACCTTATGTGTGCTATGACTGTATAATACTTCATATGTTGCTCAGCTATGTCGTCTGAGCACAGCAATACAACCTTATGTACCTTTGCCAGATATATGTGGATGTTGAAGGGGCGCATTTGAGATGCAGCCATTCAGTTTTTTTCTAACTTTGAAGTTTTACGCTTTGTGTCCATGTTCAAATTTGGAGTAGTTTAGACGGTTATTTAAACTTCCCCACAAACACATACTATTTATTAAAGAATACACCGTGGGGTAATTCAAAAGGCATATTGTGAACCTCAGCGTAGGATCATTTTTTCTCTAGTTTGTTGGAGGTGTAGTGGTAATGAGCGTTTTTAAATGTATTTTTTTACTTATTGAAACTTTATTTACTTTTAAGAACTAGTTTCTAAACTTTTGTTTTGCTTATTAATTTTTTTAAACTTTCCTAAACATTTTTCTAAGCTTTTTTTTTACCGTTAACCCCTAACTAGCAGTAAGCAGCACTAACTGTAAATTTCCCATTTTACCATAACTCCCACCCTCCCCAGCTAGCAAAATATATAATTCTAAAATATTTAAATGAATTAAGTAATTAAATTGAACCCCTGAGGGTTAAAAAATAAATTAAAGTTAATCCTCAGGGGTTTTAAAAAATTAGATCACAGTATAATACTGGGATCTGTATTTTGATCACTGTAGGCAGTGATCGACTGGCAGGGAAGGGGTTCATTTTTATTTGGACTGGGTAAAGGGGGGTGGTTTTTTTATTTTTTACTTAAACATTATTAAAACTTTTTTTAGCTTAATTTTTAACATTTTAAAGTTTATTTTAAAACTTTTTTTAACGTTAACCCCTAGTTAGCCTAACACCAAATCCCTCAATTCCCCACTAACTTCCACCCACCCCAGCTAGCTAAATATATAATTTTAAAATATTTAAATTAATTAATTAAATAAATGTAACCCCCGAGGGTTAAAAAAAAAAAGAATTAATCCTCAGGGGTTAAAAAAAATATATCAGATAACAGTAAAATGTAATCCCTGCCAATTGATCACTGTAGTCAGTGATCAATTGGCAGGGAAGGGGTTAATTTTTTTATTAAAATGGCTAAAGGGGGGGGGGGTGGGATTTTAAATTAACTTTATTTTTTTTTACACAGGGGGCAGGATCATCACTGTTCCAGCTCCCTGCACTTCACACAGAACCAAGAAGTGCCAGGAGGCTGAAGGTGAGTATATGGAGCACATGTGCTCGCTCGGACAGCCTGTCAGAGCGAGCAACGGTGCTGGGGCAGCCTGATCGGGTGCTCCTGGTCTGCCTCTAATACAGAGGCAGACTGGAGCACCATTAGCCCCGCGATCGCCGCAATAGCGGTGATCCGGGGTTAATTTTAACGGGTGACGGACGAGGTCCGTCACTCGTCGTTATGGCAATCCCCTGAGTGACGGACCTTGTCCGTCACTCATCGTTAAGGGGTTAAAGGGTTAAATTTGTTTTAAAAATCTGTGTCTTGGTCTGTCTTGGTCTGCCTTAGTCAGTCAGTTTCCTTTCCCCAAATCTCCATTAGATTTTTGTGACAGGAGTTAGTTTAGTCTGTTTTAGTAAAAAAAAAAAAAAAAAAAAGTATAAAAACAAATTTCTGTGTTTGTAATTTGTTTTAGTGTGTAAAACATGCAGCAGATGTATAACTTGCAGGAGGCAAGTGGTGGGGATTTTAATCAGGATTGAGTAGGATAGTAGTTACCAATTGAGAAAGCCGAGAGAGGTCGGTGAAACGCGTTTTGGACAAGATACCAGTGTAATGTATGAATTTTATTGATGTTTTTAATGTTTATGCAATAAATTAAATTTTAATGCATACACTTGGGACATCTTCTATCCTGCTAAAAGAGGGCAAGAGTCATCCCTTTAATAAGACTCATAAGCTGTCATACTCAGAGCCAAGTTACAGGCTCTTTTCCAGGTGAGAAGCAACCTTCACCTTTCTGTTTATATTTGTCATTTTAATCATAAGGATTTCAACACCAGGGCGATTTCCCCTGTTTTATTCTCTGTTTTCTTTGAGGAACTTATTGGGATTGCAACAAGGACTACACAGGCACCTTACAAACCCTAAAGTAATATTGGGGAGTAAGTGACAATTGCTGAGCGCTACACACTTTTTTCACTCTGACACCACTGACACTGTGTCAGATTTTGACCCAGGTCAGTTTTCTGACACGTCTAGTCAAGACAACATGTCATCTGTATGTGAGCCGGCTGAAGAAAGAAGCTGTGCTTCCTCTGCTACGCCGAATGTGGAGGAGGACTGGGTACCTCCACAGTTAGCCAAGCCCAATGTCCCCCCTTTTAGTGACAACGCAGGCATTAATGTTAATGTGGATGGCTTCTCCCCAATGCAGTATGTAGAACTATTTTTAGGGTATACCATTTGGGAGGATATTGCTTCCCAGACTAACTTGTATGCTACCCAATTTATTGATAACAATCCAAGTAGCTATACAGTCAGGGAGCATGAGTGGCATCCCACAGATGTCCCAGAGCCATGGGCGTCCGCAGGAATTTTTCCAGGGGGGGGCATAATTGTAATGACATCCATGCTTGGTACCTTTTTGACAGTGTCATTAAAGGGAAGGGGCATATCCATTATCACATAAAGCCAGGGTGAATAGTGTTTTCACAACTATGGTGTCAGGAATATATGTTTGTATTCCTGACACTATAGTGTTCCTTTAAGCAACTTAAAGGACCATTCTGGTCACCATAACAACTTCACCTAAATAAAAATGCTATGATGCCAGGAAGCCCCTGGGTGCTCGCTTTCCTTTAAAGGGTTAAATCACTCTCAAATGGTTTAACCCCAAAGGCTTCCTCCAGCTCCAGGTCGCTTAGTGGTATTTGGCTTCTGAAACAGAGTGTCAGGAAGTGCAGATTGACGTCAGGCATGGGTGCCGCTGATTGGCTAGAGTGGACAGTAGACGCTCTAAGCCAATCGCTAGTTCCCGGTTCATAAAATATTTTTACTTTTTTATGAATGGGGAGCTACTGATTGGCTTAGAGTGCCAGCTGACCGCTCTAGACAATCAGCAACACCCCTACTCAATGGCACTCTGTGCTTCCTGACACTCATTAAATAAAAGTGAACACATTAATACTGATATTTTTTTTACCTTTGGAGATGAGAAGGTCCAGCGTTTCCCTGCCTGGCCCAGGTACCAAAGCCTTATGATGTGGTGTCCAGAATAAAGTGGAGGGTTCACTTCATTTGTCCTTCCTGCTCCAATCTCCTTTTCCTCTCCTTCATTTGACAGTCTTTTTTTATCTTCTGACACTGTTTTCTATCCTTGGCCCCTTCTGCTCTTTTACCTTTCTGCTACTTTCTGCTTATTTTGCGCCCTTCTGCTCCTTTCTCATTCTGATCCCTTTCTGCTCCTTGCAGACCCTTTCTGCTCCCTTTTCTACTTTATCTTTGTGCTCCTTGCTGTCCCATTCTGCTCCTTCTCCTACTTTACCTTTGTGCTCCTTCTGATTCTTCCTGCTCCTTTACCTTTGTGCTCCTTCCTGCTCCTTGCAGGCCCTTCCTGCTCTTTGCAGGCCCTTCCTGCTCTTTGCAGGCCCTTCCTGCTCATTCTCCTATTTTACCTTTGTGCTCCTTCTGCCCCTTGCAGCTAATTTCTGACCCTTTCTGCTCCATCTACTTTACCTTTGTGCTGCTTTACCTTTCAGCTCCTTGCTGACCCTTCCTGTTCATTTCTGTTCCTTTCTGCTCCTTCTCCTACTTTACCTTTTGTGCTCCTTGCTGTCCATTCCAGCTCCTTGCTGCCCCTTTCTGCTCCTTGATGTCCCTTCCTGCTCATTTCTGTTCCTTCTCCTTTTCTTACTTTACCTTCCTGCTCCTTGCTGACTCTTCATGTAGGCTGTCTCCCCCATCCTTTAATTCCATAGGCGTGCGCACGGGGTGTGTCGGGTGTGCATGGGCACACCCTAATCCCCGCGGCACGCCAATGGATTGAGACCGGCAGGGGAGATCTCTGGATCTCCCCGGTCGGCTCATGCAGAGCCGACGCTACGCGGAGCGGCGGCTCCGGTCTAAGCCTCCATGGGCCGGTGGGGAGATCAAAGTTCTACCTCACCGGTCCACAGCAGCATGGAGGGAGGCAGCAGAGAACCCAGGCTAGAGTTCACTCTCCACTGAACCACCAGGGAAGGCAGCAGGACTGGGATATTAACTAATCTGCCCCCACCTCCACCCAAACATACAGCACACACACAGCACACACAGCCCACAAACAGCACCCACACACATACATCACCCTCGCACACACAGCACCCACACACACCCAGCACACTAACAGCATCCTCACAAACACACAAAACCCACACACAAACAGCACCCTGACAAACACGCAACACACACACACAGCACACTAACAGGACCCGAACAAACACGTACACACAAACACCCTCTCACACACACACACACACACACACAGCACACTACCAGTTCCCACACAAACAGCACCCTCACACACAGCACACTAACAGCACTCTCACAAACACACACAAAAACACCCTCACCCACATAGCACACTACCAGCACCCTCACACAGCAGTATATATATAGTACACATACATATACATATACACATGGCATGTGTTTGTTCTTTAGGGTGCACACCCTAATGCAATAGGCTGCCCCCCCAGCCTCACTCCCCTAATCTATAGACTGCTGCCCCCCCCCAGTCTCACTTCCCTAATCTATAGGCTGCTGCCCCCCCATCCCTCACTCACTCCCCTAATCTATAGGCTGCTGTCCCCCGTCTCACTCCCTAATCTATAGGCTGCCCCCCCCAGCCTCACCCC
>OW240915.1:138057751-138130532 GCA_933207985.1 Pelobates cultripes | reverse complement strand
CCCCCATCCCTCACTCCCCTGATCTGTAGGCTGTCTCTGCCCCCCCATCCCTCAGTCCCCTGATCTGTAGGCTGTCTCTGCCCTCCCATCCCTCAGTCCCCTGATCTGTAGGCTGTCTCTGGCTGCATGTGTTGTTCCCCTGCGGTTTCAATCAGCAGAGAGAAGCAGGGATAAGATGCAGCTTCCTATCCCTGTCTCTCTTCATACACAGCGCCACCTACTGGTCGGCGGCGGTATTGCAGTTTATTCTAAATCTCACACGAAAAATATCAGAACAAGCTGAAAAATCCAGGGGGGGGGCAAGTATATATATATATATATACACATATTGATTCACATCCGTATAAATATACATATATTAATTCTACATATATATTTATGTAATATTTTTACATAATTAGGTATCGTAATTAATTACAATTAGCGGGACCTGCCTGACAACCCATGCCGAAAGTAAAGAGAATTTAATTTGCTAGCACTATATTTAACCCTATAACTTTCCAAGACACCATAAAACCTGTACATGGGGGGTACTGTTTTACTCGGGAGACTTTGCTGAACACAAATATTAGTGTTTCAAAACAGTAAAATGTATTACAACGATGATATTGGCAGTAAAAGTGACGTTTTTTGAATTTTTCATGCACAAACAGCACTTACACGGATGATATTATTTCTGTGATACTTTTTACTGTTTTGAAACACACATATTTGTGTTCAGCGAAGTCTCCCGAGTAGAACGGTACCCCTCATGTACAGGTTTTATGGTATTTTCAAAAGTTACAGTGTCAAATATAAGGCTTGCGTTTCATTTTTTTCACATTAAAATTCGCCAGATTGGTTACGGTGCCTTTGAGACCCTATGGTAGCCCAAGAATGAAAATTACCCCTATGATGGCATACCATTTGCAATAGTAGACAACCCAAGGTATTGCAAACGGGGTATGTCCAGTCTTTTTTAGTAGCCACTTAGTCACAAACACTGGCCAAAATTGGCGTTTTTTGCATTTTTCACACAAACAAATACTAACGCTAACTTTGGCCAGTGTTTGTGACCAAATGGCTACTAAAAAAGACTGGACATACCCAATTTGCAATACCTTGGGTTGTCTACTATTGCAAATGGTATGCCATTGTGGGTGTAAATTTCATTCCTGGGCTACTATAAAGTCCCAAAGGCAACGTAACCAATCTGGCGAATTTCAATTTCAAATGTAACGTGCTATATTTGACCCTGTAACTTCCCAAAATGCCATAAAACCTGTACATAGGGGGTACTGTTTTACATGTGAGACTTTGCTGAATACAAATATGTGTATTTTATTGTAGTAAAAGCAAACCATATTATGACATTGACAGTTAAAATGTCATGTAGAATTAAAAAAATAAACAAAATCTCATTTTCTCCCATTTTTTTCATATTAAATTATGTTTCATAGCTAAATATTTGATATTAAATGAAAGCCCTGTTTCCCCTGAATAAAATAATATATAATAAGGGTGGGTGCATTTACTATGAAAGAGTTGAATTACGGTTGGACAGACATGTAGCGCAAATGCCAGGTTTTGTTTACATTTTGTTTCGTTCACAACGTGTACATTTGGCTCCGTCCTTAAGGGGTTAAGTTACCGCCAACTGCTAGAACCCCACCCCACCCCCAGAAACATTGCCAGGTCTGTTTTAAAAACGGGAAAAGGACAGACACCCCTTTTCACTGTCCTGATTGTCCTTTGAAACCAGGACTGTGTGTAGGAACATGTTTCAAGCTGTACCACACAGAACAATTGTAAGAAGTGTTCCTGAATTTTTATTTAATTTTTTTGTTTTTTGGAAAACAGACTTTTTTTGTTAGTCAGTTTCCTTCCCCCAAATCTCCAATTAGATTCTATTTGCAGCAGTCAGTTTAAAGATTGCTGCTAAATGTACATTTTGCTACCTGCACATTTGGTCTAACAAGTTTTCTGGCAGTAACACATAACCAGCTGGCCAAAACCAGGTGACGTGTGCATACAAACCAGAATTAAAAAATTACCACTACACTTTCTCTGTTTTTTGGGGGGGGTAAAATGGTTGGGGGAAATAAGTCAAAACATCCCATCTTCTATAACCTTTGATGTCTACTTCATAAAAATATATACTATATATACTTTCCTGATGGTAACATTAACTGGGGGGTGCAAAAATATGTCAAACTGAAGATGGACCAAGCATACCTATATATTATGTTGAAAAACTGACATGTACAAGTTCTAATTGTTGCCTTTTGGCCCCCAAACAACCCAGCAACCTTATACATGGGGGTATCCCTGTGCTCGAGAGATGTTGCTGAACACATATTGGGGTGTTGTTTGGCAGTGACACATAACAGGATCTGTTAATTCATGCCTAAATTACAATGTGTGTGAAAAAAGCAGAACAAAATGTACTACCTCAATGTTTGACAAAGCCTGGTGGCAGAATTAGTGCATGGAAAGTGTTAAAATACAACCATGTGAAATACCCTAGGGTGTCTAATTTTCAAAAATATATGGATTGATGGGGGTAAAATACATTGTCCGGCTTCAAAAATGTCCCAAATAGGACATGCATGCAGGTTGACTACATGTAAAAATTCCAAGCTGGGAAACTGATTTGCCCACCTGCAAAATGTGGCCTTTTAGCCCCCCAACAATCCGACACACCTATACATGGGTGGTATCACTGTACTCGGGAGATGTTGCTGAACACATATTGGGGTGTTGTTTGGCAGTGACACCTAACAGAATCTGTGAATTTATACCTGAATTGCAATGCATGTGAAAAAAATAAAAAAAATAAACTACCTATGCAAAGTTTGGCAAAGGTTTGTGGTAAAATGGCTGCATAGAAAGTATCAAAATATTCTTAGATGAATACCCTGGATTATCTAGTTTAAGAAAAATATATACATGTGGGGTGGGGTGTTTTATGGAGATTTATGACATAACAGTGTTACAATGTCACTATTGATACATTTGAAAAATGTACATTTTGAAACAGCAATTTCCTACTTGTACTTATAGCCCAATAACTTGCAGATAAAAGCAAAAAAACACGTACATTGGGTGTTTTTAAACTCAGGACAAAATTTTGAATCTATTTAGCAGTTTGTTTCATTCAATTTTGTAGATCAGTAAAAGATTTTTTAAGTAGAAGTCAAAAAACGTGTTTTTTTTAATTTTTCACCATATTTTATTATTTTTTTAAAATTAAATTATATGACATGATAAAAACATTAGTATGTAAAGAAAAAAACAATATATAATTTGTATCGAAACAGTAAATGAGAGAGCGGAAAATTACAGCTAAACACAAACACCACAAAAGTGTTAAAATAGCTCTGGTCCTTAACGTACAAACATCGCAAAAACAGTCCGGTCCTGAAGGGGTTAATGCTTTTTTTCCCAAGAGTCCCATTATTGCCATAATGTTGCATATATTATAGATGTCTGTCTCATAACTAACTCATATCCCTTGTTTTCAATATCTAAATATATGCTATCTTTCTTACTTGGCATAGCAGGGGATTTCCAATATCCTGGTATAGTAGAAGTAGCTGCAATCAATATATGAATTATTTTCTCAGGCCTACTCAGTAAATTAAGAGTCAACCTAAATAGACCTAACTGAGGGGAGAGAGCCACTATACCAGGATCAATATTTGTATTAAATTCAATATGTTTGCACAACTCCACTCCATATGTGTTATGGTACCTGCCTTTTCACAATTTCTCCACCATCTATCCAATGTGTATGGGAACATCTACTGAATCCTTGTTGGTACAAGGTACCACCTATAAAACACTTTAAAGTGATTTTTAAAGTGGTTTGCCCATTGTTTTGAGCCCTGAAGGGCATTTTAAATATTTTACCACTCCAATATTGCGAATGATGTTAACAATTCTCTCTCCCAGGCTAACATAAATTCTAGTTTTTGAGTCAATCCTGAATACATGTAATAGTAGATGGTTATAGCATGTGATTGGTTTGGGCTGTGCAATTATATTTTTATTTAAATTGGTAATTTTTTATGAATTGCACTTATGTGTGTTAATATTTTATGTAATTTGATTGGATTGTCAATTTAGTTGTAGGAAGCCAATTTGATTCTTCTTATTTTTTTTATGTTGAAAGCCACAAAACATTTTTTAACTACAGTGTGACTGAAGAAGCCATTAAGGTCAACATTTTGTTTGAATAGTAGTGGGGGGATTAAACAAACTAAAAAACAAAGTTAATAATTAACTTAAGTATATAAAACAAGAAGAAAGGCAATGGGAGACTGAAACCATCAGTCTCTCATATCGACACAGGCCTTTAAGGTTGTGGGTTATATCAATTTAAAACAATATCCACTAAAAAAAGTAACAGTTGACTTCCAAGTAAGGCAAGTTATTAAAATATTTAATCTAAACATAAGCTAAGCATTAAACCAGAGTGTATTAAAACATCCTTAGTAAGCATATATTTTACAGTGATAAAAGTAACAGTATATTATTTTGCTTTGAATTCATTCTCAGGAAAATGAATGTGATTGGCCAGAATGACACCACATGATCGGGAAGAGAGCCCAGGGCCTACATTTAAATATGTATAACCCTTTTCTTTTCTTACTGTGAGATGTTCTTTAATAATTATTACTATTGGAATCAAGGGGTCGCATTTCTACCATTTAAAAAGGAACAAGGAATGCAGTATAAACTAGATACAATGAAGGGCTATTCCTGATTTGTCTAAACGGCTTTATTACATAATTTTACTGTATTCTCCCTAAATGCTAATGGCCTTAACATTCCTCAGAAACGCAGATTAGCATTTCATCAACTGAATCTTAGCAAGGCATCAATTGCCTGTTTTCAGGAAACACAGTTTTTATGTACTAACCCACCAAAATTTTATTCTATTAAATATGCACTTGCCTTTCATGCATATGCACTCAACTAGACTAAAGGAGTCACTACATTATTTCATTCTGACTGGGTGTTTCAAAGTGAAAAAGAGTATAAGGATATAGAGGGAAACATTTTATTTTTTGGTGGGATACCTAAATAATGTAAAATTTACAGTAGCCAATATTTATGCTCCCAATTCAAACCAATATGATTTTTTAAAGAAAGGCTTTTAGGAAGATAGACAAACTAAAACAGGGAAAACTGCTTATTTGTGGTGATTTAAATTGTATTCTGGACCCGGATTTAGATAGGTCTTGGAGTGCCATAGCTTCATTACGGAGCACGGCTTTGAGCAGAAAAATGGTTGATCTCTTGCCAAGCTTCGGCCTGTACAATACTTGGAGGTCACTTTACCCTGCTAGTAAGAACTACACTTATTATTCAAACATTTACGACCAGTATTAAATGATATGTGTCTTATAGATAGAAATTTCTTAGATACATTAGTGGATGTTAATATCTTGCCTATAACCTGGTTTGATCACTCTCCAATAATGATTACATTTTCTACTCTTTATCCAACAAGAGGTAGAGGCTTATGGGTCTTAAATGAGTCATTATTGATGACTGGCCAGTACAGAGAAGAAATTAGAATAACTATAATGAATTTATTTGAGGATAATCCTTACCATTTAACAAACGTTTTTACTATGTGGCTTGTCTACAAGGCAGTGATACAGGGACTTTTAATAAAACAAGGCTCTCATCTAAAACGTAAAATCATAGACAAAAGCAATAATTTGATGGCTGATCTAAAAAGAGCAGAGGATCAACATAAAATAAAACCAAATGCCACGAGCATGGAATCACTCCAGAAGTTAAGATTAGAGGTTGAAACTCAACAACTTCAACAAATGGAAAGGGCGTTAAGAAAATTAAAATGCGATTACTATAGACAGGGAAAGAGAGCAGGTAGACATTTGGCCTCACAATTAAAATACAAAGCCTCTCAGATTAAAATAAACTATATACTTACAGAAGCTGAAATGAAACTGACTAATCCTAAAATGATTGTCAATGAGTGTGGCAGAAATGCCTCTGCCACATGCTCCTGGAGGAGCTTGCTTGCCAGCCTCCTGCCCACAGACTATGGGCCCTGCAGGGAAACCTATAAAAGACTACTGAACTTGACCAACTGTTAGCACTGATTTCATGGAACTGTTTTGGGCATAGGACCATGTGCACGTTCGGTCAAAATTATGACTTCCATGAAAATCCAGAACCCCTTAACCGATCTGGGTGATTTTTGGTTATGTTGGTCACCCAGATCAGGGCTATAAGGGGATGAAACTTTGTGGGGGTGTTGTGTGTTTAAATGTATTTTTGGGGTTTTACAAAAATTTATGTTTTCTGTGTCTGGTGATAATTGAGTTTAATACAGTGCTTGACTCCCAGGTGCAGAGGAGGGATTTTCTTGTTTTATGTGGGATTGCTGCTGCCCAGGAGTGATTGGAGTGATCGCAGGACTTATCTTTTTGTATTTGTATTCACTTTCTGTATCACACAGCTTTGTTACAATGCTGCCGCCCATCCCATGTGTTCCCTATTAAGGGTTAATAAGTATATAGAGGTGTATAGAAAAAATACCCCTCTCTGTCTCATTGGAGATATCTTTGCCAGAAGTTCAAGGAAGCAGGGTGAAGGGTCAGTGTAGGACCAGCTTAGGGGGATCTGCCTTGACGTTGACAGGCGGGCCTTCCCTCCAATGGCCATTGGAGTAACTAAATGACCTCCATTTGTCTAAATATACATAGGGATTAAGGAGAGAGCGCAGGTAACTTTTTATTTTTTTCCCTTTTCTTTGGTTTTTACCAAAAATATTGGGGCTGATGTGTACTGTGGTCGTTGCTGCCACCCAGGAGTGATGGGAGTGAGCGCAGGACTTATCTTTTTGTATATGTATACCACTATGAAGAGCTTGCAATACCGCACACGTGACCTGTCTCCAGCGAACTTGAGTCAGAGGGTTAAAAAAAAGTAATACAGTTAATAGGGAAAGAAGGGATTTGTCAATTTGCAGATTTACAGATCTCCTTTGCATTACCAAATAAAGAATTGTTCACATACCTTTATTATGTCTCGGAATGGGAATCTTAACAAAACCTTTGTCTTAATGCTACAAAAAGTTACCAACAATTAACCGACCTGTTAAGTAAGGGTATACAGTAAATAGAACTTTAATGTGAGTTGGAACCAAGTAGATGACATGCGGCAATGGTAAGGGTACAAAGGGCCAACCATTGCTTAGACCACATAGAATCAGCTTATAAGCTGTGGATTAGGTGGTATTTTACACCCCAGTGCCTCGCACACATATTTCCTGTGGCTACCTCCAAGTGCTGGCGATATGGTGGGGAGACAGGCACCTTAACTCATATTTTTTGGCATTGTTCAGCATTAAAAAAAAATTGGTTGCAGGTACAGGTGGTCATTGAACGTACTACGACATTGTTGCTTCCCCTTAGCCCAGAGTTTTATTTGCTTCACATGCTGCCTACAACCTTTCCGAAACATGCTGCTACATTAGCTGTGCACATCTCATTGGCAGCAAAAACATGCACAGAAAGACTTTGGAAATCTCCTAATAGTCCTTATATTAGGTTAGTTATAGAGAAAATAAACTGTACCAAATAATATGAGGAAATGGCACATAAAATTATCGGTACGAGGGGCAAATTTACCAAAGCATGGGACAATGGCAAGAATAATTAATGGTGGGGTGATGCAGGGATACAGAATACATGACTCCTATTGTATCTAGAACATCTTAAAAAATTGTATTTAGAACATCTCATGGAATTGTATTATTTTTGTTTATTTTATTTTTTTTGGTGTATGTTTGTTTGCATTTACCTTTTGTATTATATTTCAAAAATAAATAACAATTGTATAGATGTAAAAGAGTGCACTGGAATTGATCATTATGGCCCAATGGGGTACTTTTGTGATTTTCTTCTTTTTTTTCTTTGAAGGAAAGTCTTTGATGTAACAATTGAGATTTGCTTACAATAAAAAAAAAAGAAATATGTATAATCTCTAAGAATACAATCCAACTGACTGAGGAAACTCAAACCGAGTGAAATGCATTTTGGCATTTACCATATGGACTTTTTTATTGCTTAGTAATGTATTTGTCTTTCTGTTTTCCTAAATAGTTGTTTATTGTTTTATTATTTTTATCTGGTGTAATACAGTTTAATTTACAAAGCATTCTTTGTAGTCAAGCCTTGTCTTAGATTCCAGAGGTGATCTATTGGGTTTTTGTCAGCCCAAAATTGGCATCAAGCCTGTAACCTTAGAGCCAGGATGTGAGGGCTCTAAATAAGGTGAGCTTAACAGGCTGATTGTTGTTAAGTATAACAGTTCTATACATATCCCACTATTGGAGTTTCTCTTTCATTCTATGTCCTATAAGTTTTAATTCCTACCTGATGGGAGTCATGCATGTTTTTAGTGCTCCACCTTATCACTTGTATCACACATTTTACAGAAAATATATACCGATATGACATTGCACTATACATGTGCTATGCTAATTATAATACACTTTTGGAGATTTAGAGAACTCAAATTAGTTACATGAATGAGCATAAAAATATTGCCAATGAATATTATACCTTTTACATAAAAAGCTCACTTCTTTAAATCTAGGCTACTTTTCATGTGGAAATTTAGCATTAGACTATAAGATTTTTGAATATTATGCACAGGATATGCAAACTCACACATCCTAATGGAGATTAAATGGGGAACTACAGAAATAATTTCTAAAGTTGACTGAGCATGTCTAAGGTCTACTCAGACTTGGGATTTTTTGGGCAAGTTTTACATATGCCCAACTGCTCTTAACAGCCTTTCCAGAAAGCCATCCTTTATCAATGAAGTCAATCTTTGCTCGGGTGAGGGGAAATTATAGAGCTTTAATACAGCATGATGTATGTTAACGATGCAAATCAACCCTCCCCTCCCCCAAGTTAACAACTTTGATGTATTATTATTAACTGATAATAGTTGTTTTTTTTATATTTTAGTATAACACTTATCTGATGGGGATCTTCTCTTTAATGTTCCTATGGATTAACCACCACTGCAGAGTAATCATTAAACTAAAAGGAGGTTTCTTAAGCATCGATCGACTTTTCTTTCATTAATTATCTTTTTTTTGGTGCCACTCACAGAACTGTTCTTGCCCAATTTGTTTGTTTCCTGATTCATCTGTACGACAATTTAGAGTTGCAGAATAGGGACGAACCACCAATCTTTCTAAATTCTGAGAAATTGGTACTCGTTGCACACTGAATGCACAAGTCTAATTAATATGAATGCACAGACTTGGCTTGATTGTTCATGATAAAGCCTTTATGCAAGTCTACTTTGCGGGATTCAGTAGATTTCAAGTTATAGAAATATATCCTGCAACTTGCATTTGATTATTTTAAATGTATATTTAAATGTTGACACAGTTAAAACAACAATTTCATGGCATATTCTGTCCACAGTATCTAAACATACCTAATAAGATAATTTGAAATGTTGCATTTGATTCACATTTTTCAGTTAATATATCTGTGGATGTTCTTTTATTTCACCCCTTCTGGCACTTCAATCTTGATTTATTTTATAAACCACACAGACACAAAAATCTGTCAAAACTAGGAACAATTCTACAAATTGCTAAGGGCAACAATGCGGTTTTAAGGATTTTGTTCTCATATTCTGTGTCTCCATCTATTTCTGGATAGTTCAGATCAAATAAATGATAACTCTATTGATCTTAGTTTGCTGCCTCATACCAAACTGTAATTACCAATTATAAAGGCTTGTATAAGTCTCTAGAACACAGTAGTATAAATGCTATGTCTCGACTCAAAGGTTACCACCCCACTCTAGTCTTTTCTTTCAATTCATTCTCTGTATGGAAAGTCTAGGTCAAGAATACTTCAAAGAGCTGTAATACTTTTAAAAGATACCTTAATGTTCCTGTGACACAGTTCAAAGTCAGTACAGTCATTCGGCTAAAAGCCTGAAACAGAAATATAGTGAATGGAGAGATGTAAACATGAATAAGTCTTTACTTTAATTGAGTCATTATTTGTTAATGGTCATTCATATTTTTTCTTCCTGTATGAAATGTAAAACAATCTGTTAACAAAAACACATTTGTTAACCTAGAATATATACATTTTGAAAAAAAACAAAAAACTATTTGATTTTTGTTTCTATAGGTTTACATGTTCCTTGTTACAGAGAACCATTAACAGTCAACATTTTCACCATATTTTGGTAACACCTAAATAGTGTGACTTCCTAAATTGTACAGCAAATTGAGCATGGCTAAATGTACCATCTCTTCTATATTAAAGGCAGTTTCCCTAAAGTGCCTAAATCAGCTCTTTATATATACATATATATGCATACAGTGTTTGCCAGTTATTGACGAGCTACTTGACATTGTGATATTGCAATAAAACTTACAGTAATGTACATTACGTGTACCACAGAGCTACACAGTGATACAATTCACAGTATTGTACAATATTTAAGTGTAACAAAGTGTTCTAAAGCAATAAAACTCACTATAATGTGCAATTTGTATATGAATGTATCACAGAGACCCACAGCAATAAAACTCACAGTTACATGCAGAGTATAGAAATGCATCACAGCTCGTGAGAAATTTAAGTAACAGTAATGTAGCACATTTCAGTGCATTACAGATTTCCACAGTAATAAAATTCAGTAATGTGCAAAGTGCATGAATGTATCACAGAGCTCCATTGAGTTAAATGTGAGATGTTTGTTGAGTGGTTGGTTGAAATTTTTTTGTGAGTTTGTGATATATATGGAATGTACGTATGGATGGCCAAATGCTATGTGTGCAGGGTTGGATGAGTGATTTGTGGGGTGACTTTATATTGAAAGACTGATTATGATTGTGTGTGGTGGCTTAGTGTTATGGATGTGTGTGATTGTTGGCAGATTTTGATTGTGTGTGCGTGTTGTGTGTTTCGATTTTATTAAAATAAAAATGTTTATCCTCTCTTGTTTACCTTTAGGAATGGAAATGGGTATGATCCCTGCTGGTCCCAGGTGTGCTGTTGACGGGATCCCTGGTGGTCCAGTAGGGCAGCACATGGTTTTAACTTCTAGTAGGTGTAGACCATAGGATGCTCTTCTGGAGCTCACTACAAAATGTGGAGTATTGCCATGGTAACTCAGCAACAGCTTTTCAACTCATTCATGGAATTTCAGGTCTTTGAGGAAGCTCTTAAAATGCTTTTCACCTGTACAGACCACATGCTCCCTACAGACATAGTTGTCCCTGTCCCTCCTGTGCCCTGAGGTCATTGTCCTGGTGGCCTCATGGTAAATCTGGGCCTGTTAGTGAGGGTTTGGACTGAAGGGATATTTTTTGGGAAGGAATGTGTTAATCATTAGTTGAATGTGGTGATTTACAATTGTAAAAGGCCAGGGAGATAAATGTCAGATGAACTGATCTCTTTTGGGGAGATAGGAATTAAATCCCAAGTCAATAATATGATATATATTTGGGCAGAAAATTTGTGGAGATATGGACACATAAGTAAGACAAGGAGGGTTAACTGGCAGGAGATCTTTCTATTTTTCTTGTTTGAAAAAGTTTGGTTGAACAAGAACCTTACCTACTAGCACAATCTCCAAAAGGTAGGATTCAAAGCCATTATTATTAAGGTGGTTGGGTCAAGTCTTTGTAGCTCAATTTACCTGGCCTAGACATGTCTTTTGGAGTAGGCTTATCCCTTTTTGATGACCTATCTGTCTATCAGGAAAACATTTGTGCTCCTTATTCTCATCTAATATGATTGTGTTACACCATCATAACATGCCAGAGTTTCAGGGAAATGCTTGTATGCCTCCTTACCCTGCCCATGTCTATGTTCCTCCGACACATGATTCTTTTGTGTACCACTAACTTAACCAAGTTCCTTCAACCTTTTTTTCTAAAATTAAACTTCTTGTAAGGGTTATCTCTGTCAATCTTCTGTCTTGCACTTGTTCCATGCACTTTTTCCTTTATTCCTACCATTGTCTTCTCAGGAACTTACTTAGTTATACCACTTTCTCTGATAGCTTAATTATTAATTGTACATGCATCTTCTCGGGGCAGCAAAAGCAGCTTCAAATACTAACTATATTAACTGGATTCTTAAGTACATCTTGCTATTACATGGTTTACTCTGTCACATTAGCCACATTTCTTATTCTCTGGTGTTATATTCATCGCTTCACTTTTCTGACAAAATTAGCATAGGCACTTATGTATCTATGAACTTGCAAATTCAACTGTATATGATTGGAAAATAATCTCTCACTTTTGATTTCAATGTTTACACAAGTTTGTTCACCTGCGTTACTCCACCTTAATGTGTGTGAGATAATGTTATACACATAATATTTTAATTTTAATCAAGGCAGCCTTCACATATAATTATGTTCTTACTGCTTTCGAAAGCATAAAGCCCTTAGAGAGCAAAGGTGTATTAGGAAACATGAAAGTTTGTAATATAATTAAAGATGATGTATGAGAGAGATACAAGAACATATAATAGTGCAAGCAAATGTGAGCCAAGAGCAATAAAGAATTAAATAAAAACAGAGACATAGAAAATATGTACAGATTAAAAGAAGTATGTTTAGCATGAATTGAAATATGGATACGAAGTGAGTGATATGAAAAAAATGCACATCTAGTGTAATATCATAAAAATGTGATGTGAAAAAACTCATGAGTGACTAAAACCACAGTCAGAATGTGAAATACTGAGTAAAAAATAGGATAGCATGTGAATTAAAGAGATGGAAGAAAAATATCCAAAAAAATAACAAGAATGGGTATAAAACAATATGGAAAAAGAGAGGTTTAGGAAATTATGAAAGTATGTAAGAGATTAATTAATCACAAAAAAAAACGAGGTGAGGGTTACTACAGTACCCAAAAGTATACAAAAAATACATACAGTTCCTATTGTGCTGCTGGCACCTCCTTTTACAGCTCAAAGCAGGGAATGACAACTCACAGAATAAAAGGAAAAAATTAGAGCTGCACTACCAATTGCAAATGTGCACACCAAGTGCTACATACAGATTTATTTGACGTACAATAAATACAAACGTTTCAGGTTCTCCCCTTTCTGCATTTGCGGATCAATGGATCATGCCCACAGACCCCTAAAGAAGTTGAGCTCTCTATTTTCTTGAATAGAATCAATGGTGCAGCATCAAATTTTGAAAAATGGAAAGGTAATGTTTTTAAACATCACTGGGGAAAATGCTTAATTTAAGCCATTAGGAGCCACAGTGTTGAAATTCCTCATCCAGTAAGTGTCTTGTATTTGATTGTCTCATCTCAGTTAAGTTTGGATATATATATAGATGTAGCTGTCTTGTTGATGAGTTAAATCTAACAGAACATTTCCTATTTATATAGTGCATATTGATAACTCTAGACCTATTATTTAATGTTCTTATTTCTGTTGACTGAGGTTTTATAAAAGTTTGGCATCAGCTACAGATGCTGTCCTTGTGAGCAAAATTCAATATATATGCTAAATATTCTTGTCTTTACTCTGTCAACTTATTATCTACTTTTCAAAAGACTATACAATATATTCTAGCTAATAGAGGTTCAAGTTGCTGATCAAGATTCTACGAGTATAATAATGTCATGAAATATTTTAACTGCATCTGACATAACGGGATCAGAGCCATTGTTCAAAATACCCTTGTGCATTTTAAGAAATTAACATCTTTTAGAGACTGTAAAAAAATTGTTTTTTTCTACTTTTAACTATTGCTACATGTTTGTAGGAAATGTTACAAGTTTAGAAAAGCAAACTCAACAAATAATAAAAATATATAGCAAATGACTGACAGATTAAAACAAAGCAAATTGCATAGATTGATGATATGCAGGGCCGTCTTTAACATTGATTGGACCCTGGGCAAACATTTGCTTGGGCACCCTGAATCCTACCCTCCCCTCCACACTTCCACCTCCTTGCATGCAATCATGCCCTCCACCCCAACACAGATGGCAGAACTAATGTGGAAAGGGCTCTACAGTGCAAGAGTGGAAAAAAGGTAGATACTTATCTGTTGTACAACTCCCACGATACTATGCCAGCTGGGGATCTACCATTTGGTCATTCTTGCAGGGCTGTATTTGAGAGCAGTGTTTGTGCTTATGAATGTGAGCATGTTTTGTATAGAGTATGTGTGTGCATGTAGGGTGTAGTATTGGTGTTTGAGTGAAGGGATGTATTTATATATACTTTTTGAGTTTGAATTCAGGGATATGTCTGTATGTAATGTTTGTGTTTGCAGGGGTGTGTTTGCATGTTGTGTTTGATTGCTGGGATGTATGCACATACATTCTATGCATTCACAGATATACATACACATTAGCACGCAGATACACACAAACACACTGATGCATGAACACACCTAGACACCTGCACACACTGACACAAATACATTGACGTATACACTCACACTAGCACCTACACATACACTCAGATACCATTGGCGGGTCCAGGGGGGGGCAACGGGGCAATTGACCCCCCGAGATTCTCCCCTGCCGGCTAATGCAGGGCTGACATTGTCCAAGTGCCAGCCCTGCTATGTGCCTGTGGACCGGGGAGGGAGATCAGTGATCAGTGATCTCCCTCCCCGATCCGCAGGCACATTGCTGACAGCCGACGGGGGAGGGAGAGAGGACCCGGAAGCTCAGTCTGTAGCTCCTCCGGGTCCTCCTCTCGCGAAATTTGGAGCGTTGCCGCGGTTACCACGGCAACGCTCCAAATCTCGCAAGAGTGAAGTCTAGCCCTGGAGCGCGGGCTAGACTTCACTCCACACTGGACCATCAGGGATTCACCACGGACCACCAGGGACGGAGAAATTCCCCCCCTCCTCCTCAACAAAAGTAAGAAGGGAGGGGGGACAGCAATATATTTTATTAAATACTTTTAAAAAAAGCCTCCATATCCTCCCTCCTCTCCCACACACACATACACTGCCCCCCACACATACATACACTGCCCCCACACACACACATACACTGCCCCCACACACACATACACTGCCCCCACACACACACATACACTGCCCCCCACACACACACACATACACTGCCCCCCCACACACACACATACACTGCCCCCACACACATACACTGCCCCCACACACACACATACACTGTGGGCTCCCCCCACACACATACACACTGCCCCCACACACACACACTGTCTCCCACACACACATACACTGCCCCCACACACACACACTGCCCCCACACACACACATACACTGCCCCCACACACACACAAGCACTGCCCCACACACACACATACACTGCCCCCACACACACATACACTGCCCCACACACACACACATATACACTGTCCCCCACACACACACATACACTGCCCCCACACACACACTGCCCACACACACACATACACTGCCCCCACACACACTGCCCCCCCACACACACATACACACTGCCCCCACACACACATACACTGCCCCCCACACACACTGCCACCCAACACACACCGCCCCAACACACACACACACACCGCCCCACACACACACACACCGCCCCCACACACATACACACCGCCCCCACACACACACACACCGGCCCCACACACACATACACCGGCCCCCACACACACACCCAACCCACACACACACATACACGCCCCCACACACATACCGTCCCCACACACCGCCCCCACACACACCGCCCTCAACAAGAAACACATACACCGCCCCATCAGACACACACACCGCCCTCCCCCACACACACATACCCCCACACACACACATATAACCGCCCCCACACAAATACACCGCCCCCACACACACACTGCCCCCACACACACATATACTGCCTCCACACACACATACACTGCCCCCCACACACACATACACTGCCCCCACACACACACACACACACACTGCCCCCCCTCACACACACATTACACTGCCCCACACACATACATTGCCCCCACACACACACATACACTGCCCCCCACACACACATACACTGCCCCCCACACACACATACTGTAATACTTATTTTGTAATACTTCTTTAATTGGAACTCAACTGCAGAATTTTCTGATTGCAGCAACAAGTTTCACCTCCTTTTATACTGATATGAAACAATGGTTACTGTATCTTTAAATACACATGCAGGGAAATAGGCAGTGCTAGTTTCCAACTTAATTAAGATGGAATAAATTATGAGAAATTTATTAATGAAGCTGGACAGGCTTGCAATTAGAATAAGTTGATTATTGCAGGAAGAATTAGCCTTAGTAGCAATCCCTTATGAATAAGAGGAATAGCTTGACAAAGTGACACTTTAGTGAGCTTTAGATACTGTGTAACATAAATAATAGGAATTGGCTTGTTTGGCAAAAGTTTTACTTAACTTAAAGGCAGTTCTGGCACTGGAAGGGTTAATTCACCCAATGGAGGAGAAATTAGAAGTCCGTTTTAACAAGCCGAGAACTAGGAGTGGAGAGTGTGGAAGTCCGTTTTAACAAGCCGAGGTCCGGGAGTGGAGAAGGTAGAATTCAGTGTTACAATCCGAGGTCTAGGAGTGGAGAAGGTAGAAATCCGTTTTACAAGACGTGGTCGAGAAGTGGAGAAGGTAGAAATCCGTTTTACAATCCGAGGTCTAGAAGTGGAGCAGGTAGGATCAAAGTAGAGCATCTGATCTCTCTGCAGCACCTGTGCGAATAATCCAGCCCTTTGAATCTGGCGCGGTCTTCCTAAGTATCGTGGAGGGACCGCGTCAGAAAAAAGGGGCGGGGCTAAGCGCCGTGAACCCGGAAGTGGGTTCCGACGGCGAAATACATGCCATGCTATACCTGACAGTACCCCCTTCTCATGGGGCATCCACTGGGTGCACTATTTCGGTTTGGAGGGGTAGCGTTTGTGAAAGGCAGCAACTAACCTCCTAGCATGTACATTAGATGAATCTTCCCAAGTGTCTTCATCAACTCCATAACCTTTCCATCTAATAAGGTATTGTAAGGAGCCACGGTGGACACGAGAATCCAAAATTTTGTGAATTTCATATTCTTCTTCACCTTGGACAATGATAGGTTCAGGAGTTGTTACTATTTCTCTATGAAAAGGATCAGGGATGTGTGGTTTAAGCAAGGAGACATGGCATACTGGATGAAGTTTAAAACTTGGAGGAAGTTTTAGTTTAATGACGTTATCATTAATGATTGTAATTACTTGAAAGGGACCAAGAAAAAGAGAGCTCAATTTCTTTGAAGGACGGCTTGTGGTAATATTCCTTGAAGAGAGCCAGACAAGATCCCCTACCTTGTAAGGAGGGGGGATTCTTCTATTATTGTCAAAAAACTTTTTCTGGTTATTTTGGGCGAGTTGAAGATTCTCCCGTAATTTGAGAAATAGAGAAGACATAAATTTGTTTTTTGATGTAACAGTAGGATTGGATGATGTAATAGTTTGGATGGGAAATGAAGACGGATGAAAACCATAGTTGGAGAAGAAAGGAGTCATTTTCGTACTAGAATGAATGGTATTATTGTAAGAAAATTCGGCCATAGGTAACCATGTGGTCCAGTCATCTTGGAGGTATGAACAATAACATCGAAGATATTGTTCCAAACATTGATTAACCCTTTCTGTTTGCCCATTAGTTTGGGGATGATAGGCGGAAGAGAGTTTGCGTTGAATTTGAAGGGAGAGACACATCTCTTTCCAGAATTTGGAGGTAAATTGTGTCCCCCTATCAGAAATTATTTCTTCAGGAAGACCATGAAGTTTCACAATATTGTCAATAAAGACCTTAGACAATTCTACAGAGGAGGGTAATTTTTTTAAAGAAATGAAATGGGACATTTTTGTGAAGCGATCCACAACGACAAGAATAGTGGTGAAATGTTGAGAAGGTGGGAGATCAATGATAAAATCCATAGAAATGGATTGCCAAGGTTTTTCTGGAATAGGTAAGTTAAGTAGTAATCCAAAAGGTTGATTATGTTCAGGTTTAGACCTTTGACAGATAGGACAAGTTTTGACATATAATTCAATGGTTCTATCCTGGCGAGGCCACCAATAATATCGTGAAGTTAGTTCAAGAGTTTTCTTTATTCCAGGATGTCCAGCTAGGGGTGAATCATGAACCATCTTAAGTAATTTATTCCTAAGAATGGGAGGAATATAAATTCTATTTTTAAAATAAAATATACCATCCTTTTTTGTTAGTATAGGTGTTTTGGGAAGTTCAAGATCCTTCTGATTCAAATTCTTTATGTCATCATGAAGAGAAGAGAGGATCCCTATTATTTTGTTAGGAGGATAATCATCAGTAGTAGTTTTAGAAGGAATTCAAGAAAGAGCGTCAGCCTTTTTATTTCTAGTTCCAGGTCTGTATATTAATTAGAAGTTAAATCGGTTAAAAAATAGGTTCCATCTAACTTGTCTAGCCGTAAGGGTTTTGTTAGTATAGAGATATTCAAGATTTTTATGGTCAGTATAAACTATTATAGGTTGTTTTGTATCTTCTAGAAGATGACGCCAATTTTCGAAGGCAGCTTTAACACTTAATAATTCTTTTTCTCCAATAGGATAATTTTTTTCAGCAGAGCTCAAGGATCTTGAAAAGAAGGCAACTGGATGAAGTGGATCTTGTGGAGTCTTTTGTTGAGAAAGAACTGCTCCGATGGCTGTATCTGATGCATCAACTTCAAGAACATATAAGAATGTTGGATTAGGTAGTTGTAGAATAGGTGCAGTTGTAAATCTTTTTTTTAATTCGTCGAAGGCTGTTTGTGCATCTTTATTCCAATTGAAAGGACGTTTACTACTGTTGAGGAGGTTAAGAGGATGTGATACATCCGAATAGTTTCTAATAAATTTTCTATAGAAGTTTGAAAATCCAAGAAAACGTTGCAATTCTTTTGTAGTAGTAGGAGCGGGCCAGTTAATAATACATTCGATTTTGGAATTATCCATCTTCAAAGAATGAGGTGAAA
Organism: Pelobates cultripes; assembly: GCA_933207985.1. NCBI lineage: Eukaryota > Metazoa > Chordata > Amphibia > Anura > Pelobatidae > Pelobates > Pelobates cultripes. The sequence continues at coordinate 138,111,495 of OW240915.1, read as the reverse complement.
TAATGTATCCTAGAAAAGAGAATTCAGTAACCTCAAAAAGGCATTTTTCTGGTTTAGCGTATAATTTATGAGTTCTCAGTCTAGATAGAACCCATCTAACATGCTTCCTATGTTCATCCAAATTGTTAGAATATATTAAGATATCATCTAAGTAGATAATAAGACATATATCCAAAAGATCTCTAAAGATATCAATTATAAAATGTTGAAATGTTGCAGGGGCATTACAGAGCCCAAAAGGCATCACTAGATATTCGTAGAGACCATATCTTGTCCGGAAGGCGGTCTTCCATTCATCATCCTGTTTATATATATGAGGTTATATGCTCCTCGAAGGTCGAGTTTAGTGAATATAGTTGCGGTTCTTAACCTTTCAATTAATTCATTTATTAGTGGAAGAGGATAACGATTTTTAATTGTTATTTTATTTAAGGCTCTGTAATCTATAATAGGACGGATGGTTTGGTCTTTATTCCTCACGAAGAAAATACTAGAAGCAGCTGGGGAGGTCGAGGGTCTGATGAACCCTTTGCGTAGATTTTCATTAAGATATTCTTTTAAAATTTCTAACTCCTTTTAAGAGTGGATAAATATGGCCATAAGGAATAGGAGCTCCGAGTATGAGATCTATTGGACAATCATATACCCGATGAGGTGGAAGTGTTTCCGCTTCTTTTTTACAAAAGACATCTGCAAAATCGGAGTAGAATGGAGGTATAACTGATTCTTTATTAGTTTGGAGAATAGGAATATGTTGTAAACACGTTTGTTTACAAAAATCAGAAGCAAAGGAAATGAAAAAGGGAGACCACTTAATTAGAGGATCATGGGTTTTTAACCAATTAATTCCTAAAATGACGGGATAAAGTGGAGATTTAATAACATCAAATGTAAGGAATTCGGAATGTACATTGTTGGTAATCATTCTTAGAGGAATTGTCTAATCTTTTATGGGTCCTGAGGATATAAATGAACCATCAATAACTCTGATTGGAACAAAGTTAGTTTTTCGAACACAAGGAATTTTATTCTTTGTAACAAAAGAAAAATCAAGGAAAGTTCCATTAGCACCAGAATCAATAATGGCCTCAGTCACGATTCTTTTTGTATCCCACTGTAATATGAGAGATATAGAAAAATAAGTAGATGTTTTTCTTTTTTGAAGAACGTTCAATATAGAAGTAGATGAATGAAGCTTACCACCTTTTGAATGTTTCAGTAGAGAACATTCGGAAATTAGATGTTCTTTCGAAGCACAATACATACATAAGTTTAGTTGTCTCTTTCTTATTCTTTCTTCAGAAGTAAGAGGACTTTTTATTATACCTACTTCCATAGGTTCAGTTTGAGGAGGAATTTTTTCAGGTAGTTTTGGAGTAGTGAAAGGTTTTCTCCAAGTAGAATTAGTAAGAACCCTTTCAGCTTTTCTTTCTCTTAGACGTCTATCAATACTGATGGACAGTTGAATCAATGCATTTAAGGTAGGAGGAAGTTCTGTATGAGAGAGTTCATCTTTCACAGCTTCAGATAATCCGAGACGGAATTGATTGCGTAAAGTAATGTCATTCCATTGGGTTTCTGTAGCCCATCTTTTGAATTCTGCAATGTAATCTTCAACAGGTCTATTCTTTTGGTGTAATGTTCTGATGGTTAAATCAGCAGTAGTTTGTTTAAAAGGATCTTCATATAATAAAGACATAGCTTCAAAGAACTCATCCAATGAATCTAATATGGGATCATCATTTTCCAAAAAGGCCATAGATTCACCTCTTAAAAAAGAGATCACTGAACAGACTTTGGATCTTTCGGTGGGATAAGATCTAGGTTTTAAAGCTATTAGTAGTTTGCAAGAATTCAAAAACTCTCTGTACTTTGTTCTATCTCCATAAAATTTTTCTGGATGGCAAAAGTTTTACTTAACTTAAAGGCAGTTCTGGCACTGGAAGGGTTAATTCACCCAATGGAGGAGAAATTAGAAGTCCGTTTTAACAAGCCGAGAACTAGGAGTGGAGAGTGTGGAAGTCCATTTTAACAAGCCGAGGTCCGGGAGTGGAGAAGGTAGAATTCAGTGTTACAATCCGAGGTCTAGGAGTGGAGAAGGTAGAAATCCGTTTTACAAGCCAAGGTCGAGAAGTGGAGAAGGTAGAAATCCGTTTTACAATCCGAGGTCTAGAAGTGGAGCAGGTAGGATCAAAGTAGAGCAGCTGATCTCTCTGCAGCACATGTGCGAATAATCCAGCCCTTTGAATCTGGCGCGGTCTTCCTAAGTATCGTGGAGGGAACGCGTCAGAAAAAAGGGGCGGGGCTAAGCGCCGTGAACCCGGAAGTGGGTTCCGACGGCGAAATACATGCCATGCTATACCTGCCACATACACTGCCCCCACACACACACATACACTGCCCCCCACACACACATACACTGCACCCACATACACACACATACACTGCCCCCACACACACACATACACTGCCCCCACACACACACATACACTGCCCCCCACACACACATACACCCCCACACACACACACATACACTGCCCCCCACACACACACACACATACACAAATCTCACACACACACTGCCCCACACACATGCATACACTGCCCTACACACACACATACTCTGCCCCACACACATGCATACACACTGCCCCCCACACACACATACAGTGCCCCCACACACACACATACACCGCCCCCACACACACATACTCTGCCCCACACATGCATACACTGCCCCCCATACACACGCACACTGCCCCCACACATACATACACTGCCCCCCATACACGCAGACACTGCCCCCACACACACACACACACCTGCCCCCTCACACACACACACATACACTGCCCCCACACACACATGTACACTGCCCCACACACACATGTACTCTGCCCCCCATACACACTGCTCACTGCCTCCCAAAACACATACACTGCCCCCCACACACACATACACTGCCCACCCATACACACACTGCCCACCCATACACACACTGCCCCACAAACACTGCACACCCATACACACACAGACACATACAGTGCCCTACACACACTGCTGCCCCCATACACACATTGCCCCACACACACACTGTCCCCCATATATACAATGCCTCCCATTCATAAAGTGCCCTCCCCATACACACACTGCCCCACACAGACATACAGTGCCCCCCATACACATACTGCCACCCTCACACACACTGCCCCACACACACACTGCCCCCTAACACACACTGCAACCTTGACATACACTGCCGCCCTCATGCACTCACAAACACACTTCACCGCTCACACACACTGCACCTTTCTCACACACACTTCACCCCTAACACACACCGCTGCTCTTATGCCCTATATCCCAGCAGACCCCAGGTGAGTTGACAAATTGTTCTTAAACGGTATGACTACTTACTCTGGGGTGGGATCCTGGCACTACTGGCACCATAACTACTACACTGAGCTGTAGTGGTTATTGTGCCAGGATTATTTATTTAAATAATCTACAAGTGCCCCTCCCAAGATCAGGCTCTGGATCCGCCACTGTCAGATACACACAGATACAGACACATACACACAGATAAACACACTGGTGCACACACACACACACACACAGATAAAAACACTGGCACATCCACACACATAGATACACACTTACACAGATATGTACACACAGACACACATGCAGGAGTGTATGCATTGCCACACACACAGATGCACACAGGATCACAGATACACATGCGGTGATGTATTTGAATGCAGTGTTAGCATTGGAATGTAGTAGTATTTTTGTGTGCAATTTTGGCACTGGAATGATGGGATGTATGCATTGCCACATGCATAGATACACACACACACTGACATACAAATACACACACAGGTACGCATACACGGGCAGGCAGGTACACTTACAAATTGACACACAAGTACACATATACAGACACAGATATATATATATATATATATATATATACACACACAAATACACATACACACTGACACACTACACATACACTTACACAAACACAGCCAGATACAAACACACAGTCGGATACACAAACTGACAAAAACACAGCCAGATACACATGTACATTCAGATACATACACTGACACAAATGCAGTCAAACACACACACACACACACACACACACAGTGAGATACACACACAGTCAGATACACACACTGACATAAACACAGCCAGATACACATATACAGTCAGATACATAAACTGACACAAATGCAGTCAAATATATACACTGACACAAACACAGCCAGATACCACATTGACACAAATACAGCCAGATACAAACACACAGTCAGGTACACACACTGACACAAACACAGCCAGATACACATATACCATCAGATACATACACTGACACAAATGCAGTCAAATACATACACGGACACAAACACAGCCAGACACACACTTAGCCAGATACATATACTGACACAAGCACAGCCAGATACACACACTGAAATACTTACAGCCAGACGCACACACAGTCAGAAATTTTGAACTGCGTGAACTTCCATAATGTGCGAACCGGTGAACGCCATAGCCAGACTTCAATGGGCAGGCGAATTTTAAAACACACAGGAACTCTTTCTGGCCACAATAGTGATGGAAAAGTTGTTTCAAGGGGACTAACACCTGGACTGTGGCATGCCGGAGGGGGATCCATGGCAAAACTCCCATGGAAAATTACACAGTTGATACAGAGTCTAGTTTTAATCCATAAAGGGCAGAAATCACCTAACATTCCTAAATCACAATGAATATGGATTGACACCTGACATATGACATATTGACACCTTGGTATGGATTGACACCTGTCCTCAGGAGCCCCTAGTGCACAGACGCAAGAGCAGGGCGGGATTTGGGTCTACGCGGGTACTTGGCAGATATGGTTGTTTACCTATCCTAAGGATCCCTGATACACACACACTGACAAAGAACAGAATAGAGACTGTTCCACCTACATAGGGTCGCAGCGGGTATGGATTGACACATGTCCTAAGGATCCCTGATACACACACTGACACAGAGCAGAATAGGGACTGTTCCTCCTACATAGGGTCACTTGGCAGATATGGATTGACACCTGTCCTCAGAGACCATGATACACACTGACACAGAGCAGAATAGAGACTGTACCCCCTACATAGGGTCACTTGGCAGATATGGATTGACACCTGTCTTCACATACCATGATACACACTGACACAGAGCAGAATAGGGACTGTTCCCCCTACATCGGGTCACTTGGCAGATATGGATTGACACCTATCCCTAGGGATCGATACCTGACACCAGAGCGAATAGAGACTGTTCCCTTGGGTCGCCGACGGAATATGGATTGACGCACCTGTCCCTAAGGATCTCTACAGTACACACTGACACCCAGAGCAGAATAAGGACTGTTCCTCCTACATTGGGTCACTTAGCGAATCTTTCGGATTGACCTGTCCTCAAAGAGACCATGATACACACTACGGCGACAGAATAAGTTGTTCCCCCCTACAGCCAGTTTTGGCGAATATGGATTGACACCTGTCCTAAGGATCCCTGATACACACTGACACAGAGCAGAATAGGGACTGTTCCTCCTACATAGGGTCACTTGGCAGATATGGATTGACACCTGTCCTCAGAGCCCATGATACACACTGACACAGAGCAGAATAGGGACTGTTACCCCTACATATGGTCACTTGGCAGATATGGCGTGGTCGTTTGAGGAGGAGGATGACTTTCACCTCTTCCCCTGTTAGATTCCCGTTGTGCTGTGACATCACCCTTATACGCTGTGTAAAGCATACTTTTTAATTTATTTTGCAAATGCTGCATCCTTTCCGACTTGTAATTCGGTCACATTTTCGCCACTGTCTGCTTATACCGGGGGTCTAGTAGCGTGGACACCCAGCACAGGTCGTTCTCCTTCAGCCTTTTTATACGCGGGTCCCTCAACAGGCACGACAGCATGAAAGACCCCATTTGCACAAGGTTGGATGCCGAGCTACTCATTTCCCGTTCCTCCTCCTCACACAGAGCCGAATAGGGACTGTTCCCCCTACATAGGGTCACTTGGCAGATATGGATTGACACCTGTCCTCAGAGACCATGATACACACTGACAGAGAGCAGAATAGAGACTGTTCCCCCTACATAGGGTCACTTGGCAGATATGGATTGACACCTGTCCTCAGAGATCATGATACACACTGACACAGAGCAGAATAGAGAGACTGTTCCTCCTACATAGGGTCACTTGGCAGATATGGATTGACACCTGTCCTCAGAGCCCCTGATACACACTGACACAGAGCAGAATAGAGACTGTTCCCCTACATAGGGTCACTTGGCAGATATGGATTGACACTGTCCACAAGGACAAGCTGCAGGCTTCCTGGCAGGGCCCATACAAGGTGGTAGAGCAGGTTTGTGATACCACCTTTGTGATCGGTGCGGTCACAGGCACGGGAGGCAAGCGCATGCTCCATGTGAACATGCTCAAGCCATACCATGAGCGCACGGAAGAGGTAACCGCGATCTGTGCACCTGCCACTGAAGATTATGATAATTTGCCTCTCCCAGATCTCCTAGACCTAGAGTGCCAGAGCGGAGACCTGGGAGAAGTACAGTTAGGAGAACGGTTAGACCCCCAGGAGCAAACCCATGTCCAAAGACTAATCCAGGACAAGGGGGCCACGTTTTCCAACCTACCTGGGTACAGTCCATTAACCACTCACAAAGTTGAAACCCTAGACCAGACCCCCCTTCGCCAAACCGCCTATCGCATACCCGAAGCAGTTAAAGAAAATATTCAGAAAGAAATTGAGGAAATGATGCAGTTAGGGGTGATAGAACACTCTGACAGCCCCTGGGCCTCCCCGGGAGTACTAGTACCGAAACGGGACGGCACGACCCGTTTCTGTGTAGACTACCGGAGGCTAAACGATAAAACTATCTCAGACGCCTCGTCTATGCCCCGGACAGACGAGCTCCTAGAAAAAATGGCCAGAGGCCAGTAGCTCAACACAATAGATCTGTGCAAGGGGTACTGGCAAATTCCATTAGCCGAGGACGCCATCCACAAGTCCGCATTTGTCACCTCGTTTGGCCTGTATCAGTTTAAGGCCATGCCATTCGGGATGAAGAATGCCCCGGCTAACTTTCAGAGGATGGTAGATCGGCTACTGGATGGGTTTCAGGAGTATGCCTGAGCCTACTTGGATGATATAGCCATTTTTAGCTGCTCCTGGCCCTAACACCTGACCCACATAGGAGCCGTACTAGACCAGATTAGGGAGGCCGGACTGACCCTAAAGCCCAGTAAGTGCCATATTGGAACGCGTAAAAACCTCCCCAAGATAGTAGTATGGGCCCCAGAGTGTGAACAGGCCTTCCAACAGCTCAAGACGGCGCTCATTAAATCACCTGTACTTTCTGCTCCTGATCCAACTAAACGCTTTCTCGTCCATACAGTCGCTTCTATGTTTGGATTGGGAGCAGTACTGAGCCAAGTCGGAGCAGATGGCGGCGAGCAACCCAGGGTTTATCTAAGCCGGAAACTTTTGCCCAGGGAAGTAGATACACTGCCATTGAAAAGGAGTGCCTGGCAGTGGTGTGGGCCCTCAAAAAGCTGCAACCTTACTTGTATGGACAACCGTTTACCTTACTCACAGATCACAACAAATTTGGGGCACTGCGCGTGCAATCTAATGTGCCACCAGATAGGAGTGGTGTGTTAAGTAATACTATTCTTATCAGTTTAATCCCTGTTACGTCCCCTATCCGTTGATGTGGAGCAAGACGCAGCAGCAGAAGAGGACTCAGCCGAGGAGGTTATGGAAGAGGATGGAGTAGGAGGAGTAGAGGAGGTGGCAGCAGGCCTGCCTGCAAGTCATGGCGGTGTCACCAACTCCTCTGCAGAGCCACGCATTCCATGCTTGGCAGCCGTCAGCAGGTTTGCCCAATGCGCAGTGTAGGTGATATACCTGCCCTGACCATGCTTTGCAGACCAGGTATCAGTGGTCAGATGGACCCTTGCCCCAACACTGTGTGCCAGACATGCCATTATTTCCTTTTGCACAATCGAGTACAGGTTGGGGATTGCCTTTTGTGAAAATAAATTTCGTCCAGGTACCAGTGAGTGAGTGGTGGCACTGGGCACAGTATCCACTGTGAGCCTGACACACCCGCTGGCAGACAACTAACTGCTATTCAATCTATAACAGTGAAAAAAGTTTTTTGTTTTTAAATGCAAGCTATTATGACACCAGATATGAGTGGCATTGTAAACTGGCAGAGTACACGCTGTAGGGCTGACACACCCGCTTTGAGACAACTAACTGCTATTCAATCTATAACAGTGAAAAAAGTTTTTTGGTTTTAAATGCAAGCTATTGTAACACCAGTGAGTGAGTGGTGGCACTGGGCACTGTATCCACTGTGAGCCTGACACACCCGCTTTAAGGACACTGACTGCTATTCAATCTATAACAGTGAAAAAAGTTTTTTGTTTTTAAAAGCAAGATATTGTGACACCAGTGAGTGAGTGGTGGCACTGGGCACAGTATCCACTGTAAGCCTTACACACCCGCTTTAAGGACACTGACTGCTATTCAATCTATAACAGTTAAAAAAGTTTTTTGTTTTTAAATGCAAGCTATTGTGACACCAGTGAGTGAGTGGTGGCACTGGGCACAGTATCCACTGTGAGCCTGACACACCCGCTTTAAGGACACTGACTGCTATTCAATCTATAACAGTGAAAAAAGTTTTTTGTTTTTAAATGCAAGCTATTGTGACACCAGATATGAGTGGTGGCACTGACTGGGTAAATGGGCACAGTATCCACTGTGAGCCTGACACAGAAGCTGGCAGCAGTGACAGACAACTAACTGCAAATACATTACACAGAAAAAAAAAAAGCAGACTGATGTTCTAGCCCTAAAAAGGGCTTTTTGGGGTGCTGTCCTTACAGCAGAGATCAGATGAGTCCTTCAGGACTGTAGTGGACACTGTATACCCTAACCTAGCTATGCATTTCCCTATCTAATCAACAGCAGCTACACTTTCCCTCCTCTCACTAAGCATGCAGCTTGAGAATTAATCTAAAATGGATGCTGTCCAGTAGGTGGGAGGGTCTGCTAGGGAGGGTGTGCTGCTAATTGGCTGGAATGTGTCTGCTGACTGTGAGGTACAGGGTCAAAGTTTACTCAATGATGACGAATAGGGGGCGGATCGAACCGCGCATGTGTTCGCCGTCCGCGGCGGACGCGAACACGCTATGTTCGCCAGGAACTGTTCGCCAGCAAACCGTTCGGTGCATCACTACTGTCAGGTCCTGGTTGCAGGCAGCTGCTTTGGGCCCCTCAGTTGCCCTGTTTACGCCATGTTAAAGACGGCCCTGACTTTACTGCAGCAGTTTTATTAAGTAAGATGATACGTGTTTGTTGCATACAATTGTATACCACTTAAACGATTGTTCATGATAAATATTTAATAGGATTAGTCAACTTCTGATATGAGTTACTCATATTGATTAGTTTACTTTAACTATGAGACACGTCCAAAGTAATGTGATCTTACTGTATATTTTTGTAAATTAAAACAATTCTGTATAAAAGTCATGAAACAAAACATGGATACATTGTCTGCTTTTGTTACATGGTGGGTGTCATTATTCACTTCCTCACAAGTATACATATTTTGTTATATATCTACTAAACCATATGCACTCCAAACACCCTTTGGTTTCCCTGACTTTGTCCCATGGAAAGTTGTCAAACCATTTTAAATAACCTTGGCCCCTGAGTGGCTGTGCTGCATCGAGTCTTCTCCAGCAATATAATCTGGATAAATCTGTAGAGTAAAGCCCATTCAATTTAAGAATATTTTATCTCTCCTTTCTCCCACCTAAATCTTTCATCCCATCTGCCTCTAACAAAATTAAAACTGTACAGAAAAGAAACAGTGCAACTACTCAGTGCTAAAAATGTTTCAGAGTGACTGGATTGACTGGCTGCATCCAGAATAGAATCGATTTAATCCATCAAAAGAAAAGTAATATTTTTGATTAATAACAAATCAATATGTTCTTCTTTGCACAAATGATTTTCCCTATTTTTAAGAGTCTTGTTACAAATTCTTTGGTTTTTGGATATAAATATTTGTCTTATTATTTGTCTTACTGGCCTTAAGTAACAGCATGTGTTTTCTCATTTGAAATATAAACATCTGTGTTGATTATATAGGGATGACAATTACCAGATTTTACTATTAACATGATATAAAGTCATGATTTTATTAAAGACACTGAGGTGACTATAATGCTTATTTCTTTCTTTTATTTCCTCAGTAGCAAAGAAAGAATTGTAAGTGATTAATATGAAACAAAAAGCAATAACCATATTTAGGGTTAACCATAAAATTTTAACCATAGTAGCCAATGAGAACATCCTACAAGGCATAACCAGCCATTTTACCATAAGTCGTTCCTCTTAGGATATAACAAAAGCGCGAGGGAGCACTCTCCCCTTAGTGCTTCCTCTTCAGCTCCCTCGCGCCCCGCACTGATACCGGAGCTGGAAGATGACGTCATCTTCCGGCGCCGGTATCAGTGCGGTGCGTGAGGGACCTGAAGAGGGAGCACACGGGGAAAGTGCTCCCTCGCACGCCCGCAGGACCCTCTGCCGGGTGACACCACTGAACCCCAGGGAATCCCCTCAGCTCTCCAAAAGATAAGGAGGCTGGGGGGATTACATTTAAAAAAAAAAACATTAGTGTGTGTGTGTTAGTGTGTTAGTATGTTAGTGTGTTAGTGTGTTAGTGTGTTAGTGTGCTAGTGCATTAGTGTTAGTGTGTTAGTGTTAGTGTATTAGTGTTAGTGTTAGTGTGTGTGTTAGTGTGTGTTAGTGTTAGCGTGTTAGTGTGTCAGTCTGTGTGTGTGTGTGTGTGTGTGTGCTAGTGTTAGTGTGTGTGTGTATTAGTGTGTTAGTGTGTGGGTGTTTGTGTGTTAGTGTTAGTGTGTGTGTGTGTTAGTGTGTGTGTTAGTGTGTGTAAAGCTAGTGTTTTGGTGTGTGTGTGTTCGCTAGTGTGAGTGTCAGTGATTGTGTCTGTTATTGAGCGCAGTGTTCAAGTAGTGAGTGTCAGTGAGTGTGTGTTTACTGTGTGCAAATTGTTACTGGAGTGTAAGTTTGTGTGTAAATTGTTTGTGTGTGTCTGTTACTGAGTGTGTTTAATGTCTGTTAGTGAGTGTGTGTTTGTCAGTGAAAGTGTATGTTTTGTAAGTGAGTGTGTATGTATGTCTGTCGCTGAGTGTGTCTCTGTCAGTAAATGTGTGTCTGTTAGCTAGTGTGTATGCATCTGTTCGTGAGAGTGTGTGTGTCTTCAGCATTTACCTTTCTCCAGTGTCGGACTCCCTTGGCGCTGGGGATCCCTCCGCCTCTCAGCTCCGAATGCACATGCGCGGCAAGAGGCGCACGCGCATTTAAACCGCCCATAGGAAAGCATTACTCAATGCTTTCCTATGGACGTTCAGTGTCTTCTCACTGTGATTTTCACAGTGAGAATCGCGGAAGCTCCTCTAGCAGCTGTCAATGAGACAGCCACCAGAGGCTGGATTAACCTCAGTGAAACATAGCCGTTTCTCTGAAACGGCTATGTTTTCAGCTGCAGGGTTAAAACTAGAGGGACCTGGCACCCAGACCACTTCATTGAGCTGATGTGATCTGGGTGTCTGTAGTGGTCCTTTAAGTGTGTGTGCATCTGCATGCACTGGCGTACATACCGTGGTCGCAGGGGTCGCAGCCCTGCAACCCCTGCAACCCCTGTGACCAGGTGCCCGCCGCCATGTGTTGTGGCCCTGGCCCGCGCAGAGTAAGGGGGGGCACGGATCAATTTTCGCACCTGGGCCCCATGGGTCATGTGTACGCCACTGTATGCCAGTATGAATGACTGTATGTCTGTGTGTATGTATGTATGTGTATGTCCTCATGTATGTGTGTCTGTATGTATGTTAGTATGTGTCTATCTGTCACTATGTATGCATGTGTGTCTGTATATGTGTGTGTGTCAGTATGTATGCCTATATGCATATATATCTGTTTGGGCGGGATTGGAGGAGGGCCCCAGGGGGCCCAGACCCTGAGCTGAGTTAGGGGCCCCAAAATTTCTGGTGGCGGCCCTGAGTCTAACTAATACTTCTTTTACTCTACTTTTCTCATGTATGTATGTAATAGATGTTTTATCCCCCTTTTTTACTGACTGGGTTATATTCTCTTTTGCGTGTGCTTTGTAAACTCTTATAACTTGCTTTGCCTCTTTCTGCCTAATCTTATAGATCTGTCTATCTTCCTCACTATGTTTTTTTTTATAATTACTAAATGTTAACTTTTAGTTTTTTACTATTTTGACCACTTCTGCGGAACACCACAGTGGTTTCTTCACTTTTTTGTTCTTACTAACAAGCCTGATGCAATTTTCTGTTTCCTTTAGTAGTGCAACTTTTGAATAATCCCATTTCTCCTGTACTCCATTTAAACCGCTCCATTCTGATAATGACTCCTTTACATATCTACTAATTTAAGAAAAGTCTGTTTATCTAAAATCTAAAACTTTTGTTTATGTGTGGTGTGACTCAGTAACTGATCCTAAACTTTTACCTACAGTAATATCTAATACCAAATCTCCATTTATTAACACTAAATCTAGTATGGCCTCCTTGCGAGTTGGTTCCTTAACTACTTGCTTCAGAGATAATCCCAGTAGACAGTTTAGAATTTGTGTACTACTGGCACAAGCAGCTATTTTGGTTTTCCAGTTTATATCAGTTTACATTTAGCTATCTCCTCAACTAGTTGATTATCTAGTAGATCCTCTCGTGGTTTTCCTCTTATCTCTCCCAACGCTCATTCAGTGTCTGCTTTTTTAATGATACCCTCTCCCTTCGTCCATTCTCAGTTGGAGTCCCCCAAGGCTCTGTCCTTGGTCCTCCTCTATTTTCACTTTATACTGCCTCTCTTGGCAGACTTATTACCTCATTTGGATTTCACTACCACTCACACGCTGAGTGGTAGTGAAATCCAAATGAGGTAATAAGTCTGCCAAGACTCCTCCCTGGACCACTCCCCTGCTGCCCTGCAACGTGTCACTGCTTGCCTTTCTTCCATTTATGACTCGATGTCCTCCCGCTTTCTAAAAACTCAATCTCTCTAAAACTCAATCTCTCTAAAACTGAGTTCCTTGTCTTTCCTCCTCCTAATACTCCTCTTTTGCTCTCTCTTCAAGTTAGTGTTATCCACATCAGTCCATTCTTAGCAAGCGCGCTGTCTTGGCGTCATACTTGATTCTGGCCTTTGAGCCTCACATCCAGTATGTTACCAAATCCTGCAGATTCCAAACATAGCCCATATCCACCCCTTTCTTATGCAAGATGCTGCTAAGAAGCTTGTCCATGCTCTAGTAATTTCCGGCATGGATTATTGTAACCCTCTCCTAATTGGTCTTCTCAAAAGCCATATTGCCCCGCTACAGTCTGTAATGAATGCTGCCGCCAGACTGATGGTCTAGACAAAGTTAGGGGTTCAGTTCTTACCTGAGTCTCTGTGACATGTTGCGGAGAAGCATACAAATGCTTTCAAGCATATGAATGCTGTAAGCAGCTGAACAGGAAAAGTATACAATCAGCTTACACTACTGGCAATCAGCATACAATCCAATTCCCCCAATAACGAGACGACACTTCGTTTTGAGGTCAAACAGAACTGACTGTACTGGCACATACAGCCTCTTTTATTCACAATCCACAAACATAGCACCGCCCACAGGGTTTTGAAACACAGCCAATCAACCCGTACAATACACACAAACACTCCCACACAAAATACTCCCCTCTGCCTGTGATATGATTACTGAACACAATGGTTAATCTAATTATCACAGGAAGAGAAATACAGCACCATAAAACATATCACAGGGACCCCAAAACATGCAACAACCCCACAAAAATCCTCGGAACCGGGGGATCTGGGTGAACCACATATCCAAAATTCACCCAGATCCGTTCAGTACTTTGGAAGATACAGTTTAATGCAGATTCCACAGAACATATGCAGGCTATATGAAAAACAATTACTGCACAATGTGTCCCCTGTTGTATAGTCCAAAACCTACTGTTTATACTGACTCTCCATCTGCTCTGCTGTTACTGCATCCAAAATCAGCATCTTCTCTGGGGAACAAGAACCGTCCCACCGCTGCCACCAATTGTGGCGGTGACCCCGAGAGTATGAGGGGTTTTGCCACCTGAGCCGTTCTTTTCCCCCTGTTCAAAGTGATGCTTTCCGATTTCCCAGGATAGTATAGGTCTTATAAGAGCTGGTGATTATAGCAGGTATAGCTGGTCCCTACAATCATGAGATGAGACTCAATGATGAGGGTAAGCAAGAACTGATTTATTGGTAGCTACACTGGCCTTTTATGCAATTCCTCATGCAAGGGTCACTCCCACATGGACCTTGTGGGGAACTGCAACATAAAGTCACAGACCAATAACAATGGTAAAAACCAAAGAAAAGAAAAAGTTACCGGCACTCTCTCCTTAATTCCTATGTATATTTAGACAAATAGAGGTCATTTAGTTGCTCCAATGGCCATTGGAGGGAATGCCCGCTTGCCAACGTCAAGGCAGACCCCCCAAAAGCGGGTCCTACACTGACCCTTCAGCCTGCTTCCTTGAGCTTCTGGCAAAGATATCTCTAATGAGTAGAAGAGGGGTATTTTTTATATTTCCCTTAATAGGGAACACATGGGATGGGCGGCAGCATTGTAACAAGGCTGTGTGATACGAAGTAAATACAAATACAAAACGATAAGTTTTGTTACAATGACGAAAATGCTGAGGAATCACAACATCCAATATTGCTGGGGATATCCGACGAAGGTCCTCATATGGAGAAATGGAAGAAAGCTCAATGAATGGGGACTATTCCCTTCACAAGCTCCAGGGGAGGCATCCACCGCATCGCCAAAGTGCCTGCAGGGAAAGTGGCAGATGACAGGATCGCCCAATATGGTCTAAAAAATGTGCCTCCAGGACTCTCTCTCACCAGAGGACTAACTGTGTGGATTTAAGACACGTAATGTATATCCTTTGCAAGCGTGAGCAGTTATGGGGCAACAAAAACACATAGTTCTGTAGAAACAAACTGGTCATAACCCTCAGTTATTAACGACTCACACAAGCCTGTTTTTGTGCAATAATGGCAACCGGGCGCAATGTTGTTTTATATGGAGGGACGGGTGTGCAGTAGGGCCCCAGCTGTGGTCCACAGGAAGATGCAGGTAGTTTGGCTGGAGCATGGCGACGAGTGGATCACAGTCGGGTGCCGGTAGATGGTTGTTAAACCGGGCGAGACAGCGGGCCCGTTTTTCTTGGGCATAGGGGAGAGCCCTAATAATGGATATGTTCCCAATGTGGGTTGAGAGGCCTCTTGAGGCATACAACATGTGTAATTGATGACTATGCAACAAGGCGATGGTGATATATTATAATAATGTGTACATGTGTTTACGTCAGGGTGGTATTGCACGACAAACATGTAAGGTCATTCACCCCTCGCTCCGAACACCGAGCGTATCCCCAAGGATTAGCATAGTAACTGGGTGTATTTACCGGCTCACGCCTCAACCACATGGAGTGCCAACTGCGAAGATGGCGCTTTGTATATACTTTGTTTTTTTATATAAGGTTATTTATATTTTCTTCTCCCCCTGGGTTCTCACCTCGCCACTCATATTACTCACAGGATTATTTTGCAGTGCCGCAACTCAGCATATCTCTAATCTGAGACAATGGCTGACTCCCTAAAAATCTTCTCACTGAATGTCAAAGGCCTCAATAGCCCACACAGGGCCGGCGCTACCTGTAAGGTGGACTAGGCAGCAGCCTAGGGCGCCCCTTGGGAGGGGGCGCCGCCAGGAGCGCCGGCCCCGCTCATGCTGCAGCCGAGAGCCTCAGGCGGCTGCAGCTTTGCCCGGGCGGTGCGTCCATAAGGGCGGACCGCACCACCCGGGCGCAGCATGGGGAGAGGGGCTGACAGGAGGGAAGCGCTCAGCTGTTAGTCCAGCCGGGTACAGGAAACAAAAGCTCCCTGTACCCGCGGACCAATAGAGGGCTCGGCCACGCTACAACAATGGTGGTAGGGGAGAAATTGACGGGGAATTGACAGGGGAGGAGGGGAACTGACAGGAGAGGGGGAGGGACAGGAGGGGGGTAAATTGACAGGGGAATTGACAGGGAGGGGGGGAGTTGACAGGAGAGGGAGGAAATTGATTGGGAGGGGGGGGAAATTGACAGGGGAGGGAATTGACAGGGAGGGGTGAATTGACAGGAGTGGGGGGAAATTGACAGGAAGGGGGAATTGACAGGGAAGGGGGAATTGGGGGAAGGGGGGAATTGACTGACAGGGGAATTGACAGGGGGATGACAGGGAATTGACAGGGAAGGGGGGGAATAAATTGACAGGGAGGGTGGGGGAATAAATTGAAAGGGAGGGGGAATAAATTGAAAGGGGGAATAAATTGAAAGGGGGGTGTAAGAAATTGACAGGGTGGGGGGAAGAAATTGACAGGAGGGAATTGACGGGGAATGAGAGTGGGGAGGGGAGAAGAGAGGACAACGGGGAAGAGAGTGACAAGGGAGGGGGGAGAAGAGAGGAACAAGCAGGGGAGAAGAGAGACAAGGAGGGGGGGAGAAGAGAGGGACAAGGGGGGGGAGAAGAGAGGGACAAGGGAGGGAGAGGGGGGAGAAGAGATTGACATCCATCACACACACACACAATGCACCCCTTACACACAAAGACAATGCACACCTTGCACACAGAAAAACACACAATGCATTACACACACAGACACACAAACACAAGCAATGCAACCCTTACACACAATGCATCCCTTGCACACACAGAAACACACAATGCATTCCTTACACACACTCAATGCACCTCTTACAGATGCACACACTGCATCCTGTACATACACAGAAACACACCTTGCAGCCCTTACACATACAAACACAGATTCACACAATGCATTCCTTACACACATATCAGGACATCCCCTACACTCCACCCCCTGTGAACAAACTCATTGGTGGAACATGAAGGTGGACCCTGGGACCCAGACCTTGAGCTGTGTAAAGGGCCTTAAAAAAATGGAGCTGCTTCCCCAGAACATTGATTTTTGTGACCACAGTTACAAACAGCCTCCAGGGAGCCTGTTCTACACCAGACCAGTGGAGCCAGACTGCAGCTAGAGCCCATCATCATCCTCATCTGGTTGTAAGTAGGCAATCTAGTATATTATTCGTGGCACTAATCTCTAGTCCCCAGAACCACTTCAGCTTAATGTAGTGGTTATGGTGTCCATAGCCCTTCCCTGCAGGCCTTTTAATGTAAACACAGCGGCACTGCAGCACTGGTGTTAGTTAACGTGGCAGATCATATGGGTGGAGCATTGTGATGTCACATGGGAGGGTGGCGGCAAACTTTACTTTTGCCTAGGGCGGCAAAAATCCTTGCACCGGCCCTGCCCCCACAAACGCAGAATAATGGCTCAGGAAATAACCATAGCCAGGGCGGCAATTGTATGCTTGCAGGAGACACACTTCTGTGTCAGCAAATCACCTAAATTTATTGTCAGGCAGTATGCCCAAGCCTACCATGCCATGTCCTGCACTAAATCGAAGGGCATCTCTATATACTTTTACAGCGACTGGGTATTTTCTCCCTCTAAACAATATACTAGCCGTGATGGTAGGCTGTTTATCCCTTAATGGCCTACAGATAACTGTGGTCTCTCTGTATGCCCCTAATGACACGCAGAATAACTTTTTGAGTATGGCCTTCTGCAAAATAGAACAGTACAAGGCCGGACACACGATCACATGCTGGGACTTTTATTTCACCCTAGACGTGCTAATGGATATTCAGAGAGCCCATATTAAACTGCCGAAAACTATATCAGTCTCCCTTAGTCCCCATCTTACCACTTTACTACATATACATGACTACTATGACGTCTGGCGGAATTTATACCCTCAGGACTACACATTCTATTCACAGTTACATATGAACTATACCAGAATAGATCTCTGTCTCTTTGATAAAAGAACACTGCAACATGCAACCAGTGGGCCCATCACTTGGTCAGAACATGCCCCACTTCTGATAACCATGAAAATCTCCCACCCAGTCAGAGGCCGAGGTATGTGGCACCTCAATGAAGCCCTCCTGGACGTCCCAGAGCACCTCCTCAAACTTAAAACTCACCTAACCACATATTTCAAAGCTCACGCACACTGCCAAACCTTGATTGCAACTTAATGGATAGACCATAAGGCAGTAATGAGGGGCAACCTTATACAGATCGTCTCTCTGGCGAAGAGAGCACACTGCACAGAACAAAGTAGACTAGTCCAGGAGAACTCTGAGTTAGATGCCACACATAAAACTAATCCTTCCAAACCAACTCACAAATGACTGATGGCAATTAGAACTGACCTTCACTCCCTACCACTACAGACCACTGAAAAGAAGCTGTGATATCTAAAACAATCCCACTACACATTGGGTAACAAAGCAGGCAAGCTCCTGGCGAGGAAAATAAAACAAAGGCACCTCCAGTCCAAATACCCTATATAACATCCAAGCAGGGGGACAAACTGTACAACCCCCAGGACATATTTAATAAACTGGCAGGGTAGTATGCGTCTCTGTATCAGTTGAGAAATGATCCAGAGACACATCAGCCAGCTAGGGAAGAGATAGCTCTCTTCCTGGATCTAGTATATCTCCCTCACTTGACCTGGGATCAGTGCTCCCTTTTAGAAAACCCCTTCCTAGAGGAGGAAATAACAGCGGCAATAAAATCTCTCCCCAAACACAATTCACCTGGCCCGGATGGGCTTTCCAACTACTACTACATAAAACTAGCACCGCAACTGAATCCTCTCCTCACAAACCTTTCCAACACCATTCAACAGTCAGAAAAGATGCCTAAAGAAATGCTAGAAGCATACATTGTGACACTGCCCAAACCCAACAAACCCCCCCACCCTTGCACCAATTTACGCCCCATATCCCTGCTTAATGCAGTCACCAAGCTATATGCCAAACCCTTTTCCCCAGTCTAATATCTGCAGAACAGGCGGGGATTGTACCGGGGAGGCAAGTGGTGGACAACATCAGAAACTTTCTCAATCTGATAGACTGGGCCAACACTTTCTCCCAGACAGGACTGGTCCTCGCGCTTGACGCTGAAAAGGCGTTTGACCACCTGCACTGGAACCACTCTATCTAAAATGGGATTTATCTAAAATGGGATTTTCCCCCACATTCCTGTCAAGTATTTTAGCCCTCTATCAGCAACCATGAGTCAGAGTATTCAGTATCCACCTCATTCCCTCATTCACCATACACAAGGGCACACGCTAAGCGTGTCCCCTATCCCTACTCATTTTTATGCTATGGCCTGAGCCCCTGACACACTTTATAAACCACAGTACAAGTATTAAAGGGCTAAACACTCCAGGAGGCATAAAAAAGTTAGCTCTCTTCGCAGACAACATCCTCGTATATGCAGCACATCCAGTTACCTCCATACCCAACCTCTTAGATCTCCTGACAGCGTATGGGAGGGTGTCATACTATAAAAATAACACATCTAAAACCCAAGCTTTGCCTATCAATCTACCACATCCTGTGGTGTCACAGCTGAAATCACAATATGCATTTGACTGGCATACGTCATCCCTCTCGTACCTAGAGCTGACCAAATCCCTTCAGAACATCCCAAAAGAGAACCACTACCCGGTTCAAAACTGAGTAACTCCCCGGTTCAAAACTGAGTAACTCCCTGCTGGGGAGAGGGGGTGCTGGCCTCCTCTCCCTGAAGACCACACTGCTGCTGGGGAGAGAGACCGGTTGTCTCCTCTCCCTGGGACTCACCCTGCCGCTGGGGAGCGAGGCGATTACCTCCACTCCCGGTAGGGAACACTGCTGCTGGGGAGAGAGGCCGGCTGCCTCCTCTCCCTGCAGGACACACTGCTGCTGCTGGGGAGAGAGACTGGTTGTCTCCTCTCCTTGGGGCTCACTCTGCCGCTGGGGAGTGAGACCAGTTACCTCCACTCCTTGTAGGGAACACTGCCGTAAGGGAGAGAGGCCGGCTGCCTCCTCTCCCTGCAGAACACACCACTGCTGGGGAGAGAGACTGGTTGTCTCCTCTCCCTGAAGGATACACTGTTGTTGGGGTGCATGGATAGAATACTTCGCCATCTCTGCCCGCCATTCTGCTTCCTTCTGCATCTCCTCGGGCATGACTCTATTCAGTTTCTGTATACGTTGCTCCGTTGGGTTGGGTCCATAGAGAGCCAACAGCCCCTTCAGTAAAGTGTCAAACCGTACTTTACTGTACACATACTCCAGGCTTGCTTTGTGTTCCCAGGATGCTGCTCCTCGCCCTATGGAAGCCATCCCACCACTGCCACCACTGTAATGGAACTCCCCGTACTCTGACCGAGTATCTTCCGTTGATGGACGCTTCCTAGCTTGCGCCGAGGACCACAAGCACTGCACCAGACACCAAAACCACCGCAGACTCCACAACCGCCGTAGCTTAACTGGAGTCTCGCCGTCTTCTGTCCACCCTGGATCAGCTTCTGTCCTCCAGGACTGTGTGGGGAAGACCTCTCCTCCAGGAGAGCATATCAGGAACAAGCTCTTATAAGAGCTAAGTGATTAAAGCTCAAGGGAGAATGCAAAGCATAGCAATCCCCAGTGTGAATATAGCTACCCCTCCAATAACGAGACAAGACTACGTGTTAAGGATCAAGAAGAACTGTGTTTTATTAGCACCAAAAGGGCCTTCTTTTATGGAGGTCCTACACATACAGGACCGCCCACAGGGTTTTTCAGAAGAACCAATAGAAACATTACAACACGTACAATAAAGTAAATCACTCCAAGCAGAAATCCTCCCCTCTGCCTGTGATACAATTATCTCCAGACAATAGACTAACTTAATTATCACAGGCAGAAAATATACAGTTTTTACACAATTCTTATAACTT
This sequence comes from Pelobates cultripes, assembly GCA_933207985.1. Taxonomy (NCBI): domain Eukaryota; kingdom Metazoa; phylum Chordata; class Amphibia; order Anura; family Pelobatidae; genus Pelobates; species Pelobates cultripes. The sequence continues at coordinate 138,090,356 of OW240915.1, read as the reverse complement.
TAAAAGTATGCATGCAATATTAATAAATAAGTTAATAATAATAAGTTACATATTTGAAATCAGTGTCCTTTAAATATAAATATACTCGAAAATCATAAAAATTCGTCCAGTAGATCAAAGGTTTGCTGGGAGTCCTTTATGACGGACCGCAAGCACAAGCATTCGAATCTTCGAACGGGACTTAGTCTCCAGCCCCAGTGTCGAAGTGGAGAAAAAGGTACAGGTCAGCGGTGTTTGTGCAATTAGGTAGCCGAAAACAGTTCCAAAGATTTAGCTGCACACACCGTGGATCGCGTTCGAATGAGTTAAAATGGCCGCCGCCATGTGTTCGTTTGTCGAATGGCGGCCACTTCGACTACTTCGGCTGTATCTGAAGTGCCAATTTAAAGTTGCAACACTGCTCCAAAGTAATTAAAGGGCCAGAAACAGCATTATCAAAAACCATTATGCCCAAATCAGTTCCTAAAAGGGCAATACATCCCAGGGGCCATAGTCACATGGCAGGAGGCTGGCAATCAGTCCTCTCCAATGCCCAGTGGCAAATGGCAGTTTGTCACACCCTCTTTAGCATCAATGACAGTGTGCAGTCTTGTGTGATAGTTATCTATCACAAAGACTAATTATTTCAGGTGGTATAGCTGTCCATTTGTCTTTGCAAAATGCCTCCAGGTCATACAAAGTCTTTGGTCGTCTTGCATGAACCGCACATTTGAGATCTCCGCATAGTGGCTTGATGATATTAAGGTCAGCAGACTGTGATGACCACTCCAGAACCTTCTCCTTTTACTGCTGTAACCACTGGAGGGTCAACTTGGCATTGTGCTTAGGGTCATTGTCATGCTGTAAAGTCCAAGAGCTTCCCATGCGCAGCCTTTGTGCAGAAGAATGCAAATTGTCTGCCAGTATTTTCTGATAATATGCTGCATTCATCTTACCATCGATTTTCGCAAGATTCTCCTTGCCTTCAGACCTCACCCCCTCGCCCCTCAAAAAATATCAGTGAGCCACTGTTATGCTTCACACTATAGGCTTTGTTGATTTCTCTCCAAACATAGTGCTTATGGTTGTGATGGCTTTGTTTTTTTCTTTGTATCCCGAACAATTCTTCTGGCAGTTGTGACTGAAATCTTTCTTGGTCTACCTGATCTTGGCTTGGTATCAAGAGATCCCCAAATTTCCCACTGCTTAATAAGTGATTGAACAGTACTGACTGGCATTTTCAAGGCTTTAGATATCTTTTCATATCCTTTTCCATCTTTATAAAGTTCCATTACCTTATTATGCAAGTTTTTGACAGTTCTTTTCTGCTCCCCATGGCTAAGCCTGCTATGTGCATCCATGTGAGAGCTAACAAACTCATTGGCTATTTATACACAGACACTAACCACATTTTAAAAAAGCCACAGGTGTGGTAAATTAAACTTTAATTGACATTTTAAAATGTGTGTGTCACCATGTGTGTCTGTAACAAGACCAAACATTCAAGGGTATGTAAACTTTTGATCAGGGCCATTTGGGTGATTTCTGTTATCATTGTGCTTTAAAAAGGAGGCAAACAACTATGTAATAATAATTGGCTTCATATGATCACTATCTGTCAATAAAATAAATTTTTTTGCATGATCAGTCATATTTTCACAATCAATGCCCAAATTTCACAATTTCACAATTTCTGCCAGGGTATTCAAACTTTTGAGCACAACTGTACATATAATCACAGACATATACACATAAACACATACATAAATACATAATCACAGCCACATACACATAATCAGAAACATACACACATAATCACAGACATACACCCACGTAATCACAGATGTACAAACCCAATCATAGACACAGACATTCATAAACACACATTATTTTATTTATTAAAAGGCCCAGCATGCCTCCAGATCTCTGCGAGGGCTGGGGTGGATCCTCACCCTGGTGGACCTTGGTTTCCTGCTGGGATCACTGTGCTCTCCATGCATTTGTCCCATGTGTGCCCTGTAGTGATGCCGATTCAGGGAAGATGTCAAATCACTCTGCTGGCACACTGCAAATGTGTGAGGGAGCTGTGCAGGGACAGCACATAAGTACAGATTTCTATCACCACCTGTACTAACCCCCTACCAGATACTCTTATATCTGGGGGAGTAGGCACCTGGGGAAAATTAATAATCTAGGGGACAATTGTTCCTCCTCGTCTCCCCAGAGTGGTGCCATAGCCTGGATCATATTTAATAGTATGAATGGGAGTGTGGTTTGAGATTTAGGTTACTTGTGAGTTGCATATTTATTTATTGCATTTCTGACACAGTGTTATCCAAATAAGATGGTAAACTAAATTGTAATTAGAAGTCCAAGTAGTAAAAAAGAAAAAAAACTAAATAAAGCGTTTACCCTGTATTTTATGTCACCGTATTGAACATAAACACAGATTTTGAAAAATAAGAAAATTATTTGAAATAAGATAAATGAAGACACAAAACTGGATACAAATGTTTGAAAATGCAAATTAATGGATATATTTATAGTAAACAAAAGTATGAATTAGTACAGCAAAACACTGCAAAAACATTATGGTCCATCATATAAAAAATAGACAATAAAAGACTTGCACAAATCCAGTAAAAAGCATTTCGATAACATATTTGTAATTTATAGTTATTAATGTCTTATTCCAAACAGCATTTTTTCCATTATTGTTTACATGTCAAATTATGTATAATATTATAGCGATAAATTTGGACTAAACGCCAGCTTTTTCTTGCAAGGTAATGGTGACCTATTAATTCTATATTTTGCAAAAAAACAAACAAAAAAACAGTAAAGGCTAATATGAGAAAAAGAATTAGCAAACTACACACCAATCTCCTTACATAATGTCATGGGTAATATCCATAGAAATCAGTGAAAAATACGTTCATGTGCAAGATTAGAAAGGGAAAGATTCACTAAACGGTTTCTTCCCATATTGACAACCTAAAACGGGGAAATCAAGAGAGTATTGCCACATTAATGATGATGCTAATTAGAGAGAGGGGAATAGGGATAGTTATAGGAGGTTACAGCGTTCACAGAGAGGGGAAAAGGGTATTAAGGAAAATTGTAGAATCCACAATACCAAAAGGAGTCAATCCTGTAGCGCTTCTTGCCTGCACCTTAATAGGTGCTTAAATGCTGTATAGATCCATTCCTGTTCTAACAAATATATTAGCTGCATCTACCCGCCAAATGCTAGTTTAAATAGTAGGACCTTTCCCAGTTCTCCCTGTCATACTAATAATAGTATGTACCTCAGTTACTCCTATTCTGAGTCACCAATACCTTCCGTATCTATCCTTGTGGCTATACCCATAAAATGCCCTGCAATCCCACCAACACCCTATTAATCAAAATAGTGAATATGTGATAAATCAGTGCACAGTGCAAGTTAAAATAAAATTAAATAAACCCGATGCTTGTTTCGGTGCTCAAATGGCACCTTCGTCAAGGGAGAGAGTCTGATTCATATTCTTTAAAGGGATTATTGATACTCCAATTATGTTAATGGACACCCTAATTTAATTGGTAAACAGAGTTACACTTTATGTCAGTTCTCATTTTGGCAACAAATAAAAAAAAGTCTAATAAACTACTGAATAAGTAACAAATTACTCTGTTACCAAATTGTATCTATTTCCCTTCATTCTATCACAGTTGAATTCACTATTAGTACTGTAAAGTGTTCCTTCTAAATTCCAATCTAGGAATCTCTTTCTGGGATCTCTTGAAATCTAATCATTATAAGTTAATTGGGGTTAAGCCCTAGGGTGGAATTGGTACCATCAACGCTGACCAACCCTTACTAGTAATATCTACTGGATAGTAGGGGCTTCCTAGTAATTTTTTAATAGAAAACTGATCTTAGTAGACATTTTATGTTCGTTTCTTGTTTCGCAAGCAATTACTTATCCTCATTAATATATAAAGGAAACAATAAGTGTTAGTAATTTAATTACACAGAATTATCTATATTTACTACAGCTTTAAAGTGTATCGAGCTTTCAAGGGTCCCTGAGAAATATGTCCAATGTCATCTTTACTCTCAAATTAAGTGGACTTGTTAATCTGCTGGCAACCTGAAAACTCTTAGAAAGTTAAGCTACTTTATAGCAGAGGAGTTCATCTTTTGTGTTATGGATGTTATTTAGCTAAAATTCAAATCACTTTTTAAAAGTTAATAGAAACAAAAAATATTTTGTGGAACAACAAGATGTCCATATTTGGACAACAATATTCAAAACTTTATTCAAAAATTATGTTGACTTATTAAATCTATATTTCCAAGATCAAAGTTTAATTAAAATGTTGTTGGCTATTATCAAAACTATGAGAAATGTTACATTTGCTCATGCTCCTGTCATGGCAACTAATTTGAGCCCAATTAGTATTATCTAGTTATAAGTATTATAAGTCTGCCAACGAAATTCAGACTCCTAAAGAACAAAATAAACTCTGATCCTGGTCGGGTATTAAAGTTTACGGAGCAATTATATTGAAACATATTTTATGCAGAAATAATTTAGAAGTCAAGCTTCACTGACACCAGCCCTGTAAAAATAACAGTTTTTCTTAGAAGGCCTGCCTGACCAAGTATATCTTTTACTTAGTCCTTCAATAAAGAGCTCTTAAAGTTAATATGTAACTTGAACAAATTGAAATATAAAACATGCTTCAGGTTTAAAGTGGCCTCTTTGATGAAGTGTTGCTAATATGATTTTTTTTAAATGTCACAAACCTTTCTAGCAACATGATGTATTGACACCAAGGAAATTATCAAATTTTTCTACAGCTATCCGTCTTTGGTAATGTGAATCACCCATCTACTGCAAAATTGTGGAATTTTAAAGCAATATGTCAGGTCAGTGAATTATTACACGATCGGAGCAAAGGTACATGAAAAAGCAGAGTAAAATAAGACAAGGGAAATATAATGAGCTCATGAACATCTGAGATAGCAATTATATTTATGGATGATCTCATTGGGTGCTAGACTGGTAATATAATGACAATATAAACCAGACTCTTATTTATTGCAATTACTTCATGAGCTCACTGCAGTTCTTATGTGACTCAAGGTAGAAAAGTGTCTACTATATTATGCTCACAATAATATTTTAAATGACTGAGCTTGTAGTCATACATATGATTTAAAAACGAACTTAGTTTTCTGTAAGTAGTCGTATTACATGTTTTTCAAATACTGTACAATTACAATTACAGTTACAGTTATTTATGTAACACCAACGTATTCTGTAGCTCTGTACAATAGGAAAACAAAACAGACATTTAATTCTAACGAAACATAATTGACACACTGGAACAAGAGGTGAAGAGGACCATGCCCAAACAAGTTTAGAATCCATAAGGATGAGGGAAAAATACAGAAGGGGATTTAAGAGAATAATATGGATCTAAGGGATGGGTGTTTGTTTGGAAAGAAGGAGCTCAGTAGGTGGGAAGACATTGTAAATATGTAAAATATATTTTTTTATTTAAATTATTAATATATTGCAACATCTAAATAAGAAAATAAAGATACATTTTTTTTAAAGGGACACTATATGCACCCAGACCATTTCATTTCATTAATGCAGTGACCCAGGCCCACTTATTCCTGCAATGTAAATCATTGCAGTTTTTTGGAAACTTCAATAAATACTTCGCAGGACTAAGACTACCTGATTGACAGCCACTAGAGGCACTTTCTGATGGCTAACCGACTTTTAGTCACCTAACTAATGCTGCAGATCCTCCAACGTCAGTAAAATCCAGATAAGAAAGCACTGAAGCAATGCTTTACTATGCCGATGGCCTAATGTGCTCGCAACAATAGCAATGCCTACACATAAGCCCCCCCATTGGATGACGTAGGAGAAGGCAGAGTACCTACCCAGCACCAGGGGAGACTGGCACTGGAATTGCATGAGTACCAGGGGACAGGGTACGCAAGAGAAGGTGGGACCAGATGGCTCTATATTGTAAGGAATACAACTTTGAATTCCTTACACTATAGAATGCCTTTAATTCCAGAATTCAGATTTTTTTGTTGTTATAGAAAATGTAAACCTTGGCTGTACGGTAAAATAAACGTAATCCCAAAGAAAAGGAGCATTTTGATTATCTACTTTAATATTTAGCTTATCCCTCACTATTCTTTTTGATGAATGATATTTATGATGTATGGTCTTCTACTTTGCTTTAAGGGGGTTATTTGTGTGTACTAATAAATGCAATGTGTCTATAGGATCATTAATAGCTCATACTTTCTTATTATATAGAACTTTGAAAACATTGTTACCACAGTATGCACTCCAATAGAATCACAAATGGTTTTTCATATTTTATATTCATGTTTTATTCATATATATTAGATGTCAAGTGTTTATGTCAACGTGCTGCTTAGAGAATATAAACTGATAAATGTATTTATGCTTATTTCATCTTGGGAAACATAATATTGAACATTGCAAAGAATGCAGTTATTTTGTGTTAAAGTAAAATATCATGCTGTACAGTGATGTATTGAAATTTTTGACAGTTCTAGGCCAGTGAAGGCTATATGCCCCATCCCTGTATACTTTAACACCAACACATGCAAACACCTCCACACACGTACACAAACATACATATATAAACAGTATTGATCATACATAGCTACACAATCACACACACACACAAATAATCATGCAATCACATACATGTGTAGTCACAAACAGACACACAACCACATACGTAAACACAAAATCTCACACATTCAGTCAAATGGATAGACACAAAATCACACACAGCCACATACAGTCACCACAATCATACATACAGCCATATGCATACAAAGACACACAATTACAGACACAGTCAAATACACAATCACACAAACACAAATACACATGGTGGTGTGTGTGTGTATATATAACTCAAATACACATGGTGGTGTGTGTATATATATATATATATATATATATATATATATATACACACCACCATGTGTATTTGTGTTTATATATATACACACACACACATACACACACACATATACAAGTATCTTTATATTGCTGTATATTAAATGCATGCCCTTTCTCTCACTTATCACATTTGATTCTATCTCTTCCCATGTCTCAGTGCATGTGTTCTTTATTCCATGTTAACACTTAAGGTTCATTTCTTGTATACTCCAACTCGTCTTTCCCAGGACTCCATATTTATTTCCCAGTCCTATGTCTCTCTCAACATTCATTTGTCTATTTTTATTCCTTTGTTTGTTTTTTACTACCCACAATATTCTAATTCTTAATGTATTATTTTAAGCTCCTTTTTTTCTCTTGACTTCTTTTATCTTTTTTATTTTGTCACTGTTTTGTTCTTTTATTTGTTCTAAATTATATATCTGTGTGTACAAATATATAAACAAAAATTTTTCACACTTAACAGGAAAAAATGTTCTCATTTTATTTTTTTTCAGAAATAGATGAAGTTGTCAACATCAGAGTTGTCATCCCAAAATGTGGCTAAAATCCAAATACAGAAAAACAATATACCAGAGTAAGAAGTTATTGGACTGTAACGGATCACCTGGCAACCCGATTGGGTACCTCCGTTGATGGATGCTCCTATCGCTTCCTGAGGGCTCCAAGCACTCCAGCCGACACCATAACCACCTCCAGAGAGCAAGGCAGGAACAAGCTCTTACAAGAGCTTAGTAGTGATTTAGCAAGGGAGTATGGCAAGCATAGCAATCCCTTGTAGCAGATTACCCCAATAAATTGAAGCTTTTAATCAAACACTCTGTTTTTATGCCCATTTTACAAACATAGTACCGCCCACAGGATTTTGCAGAACAACCAATCAATATGTACAATACCCACAGATACTCCCACTAAAACTCCTCCCCTCTGCCTGTGATACAATTACCTTACACAATTGGTTAATGCAATTATAACAGGCAGAGAAATACAGTTTTTACACATGTACTGTAACTTTTAAAATATGCATTCAATCTTCATAAAAATTACATATTATTATTCAGCACACTTTAATTATAAACATAGTCAAAATTCAGCCAACTCCTTCTAGGGGTTAAAATGTTAGCTGGAAATCCTTTTATGACCGACCACAGGCACATTTTCATGCCCAAAACAGTTCCAAAGATTTGGGCTGTGCGGTCGGTCTATTTCACACTGAAAAAATTACTAAGTCCGAATGGGACTTAGTCTCTGCAGCTGAAAATTCAGTGTAGGAGAAGGTAAGGGTCAGCGGTGTTCGTGGAACTGTGTAGCTGATTTCAGTTCCATGAATTTGGACCGGATTTGAATGAAAAAAGATGGCGCCGCCACGTGTTCGTTTGTGCGAACGGCGGACACCCAGCAGTCAGCAATTTACCTACAGCATGCTCCCTGTACGCTTCCACTTCTGGGTGGTCCACCTGTGTGGCACTTGGTTCAGTAAGCCCCATTTACTGAACCAAGTGGGAAAAGGGCACAAACAATGTATATTAGGGGGTCAGGGGACACAGTATGTCCCCAGATGGTTCTTAAACAGCCTGCAGCAGCATAATTAAATACAATATGCCCAAATACTGTATTTAAAGGGCCAAATCTCCCAGGGGCCATAGTCAGCAGGCAGGAGGCTGACAAACAGGCTTCTCCAATGCCCAGTGGCGAGGTTGGTTTTGCCACATTTCTCCCCTTTCCCAACAAGACTAACAAGATATCTGACCTCCTGTCGGTCAGTGCCTTGGTTAGTGCAGCAACCCACCCACAAAACATAATCAACAGAGTGGCCCACCCACGAGAATTGGTGATTGCACCTGGGGTAGTGGGTAGCTTGTCCATGTCCAGGGGCTCCACCACAGCTCTGGGGGGTACTAGCCCTCTGTATCGGTGGGCTGCTGAGTGGGCAGAGACCAGCGGTACTCTGCCCTGGTGCCAGCGCTACCACGGGAATAGCCTGGTTGTAGCCCAGCTGAGGAAAAGGGATAGTTGGCTCCTCCCTCTGGACCTGGTGTTGCTGCTGGAGGGGAAGATAGGCTGTTTCCCCTTTGGATAAACAACCCTGCTGCTGGCGGACAGGATCAACCATGCCTACCCCCTGTTGTTTGGGCACAGAGACCACGGTCCCATCTGCACCGGTGTGGAGCTTATCATCTCCCCTTGGTGGGCTATGTAACAAAACCGCTGTATGGATCTTTAAAAACATTAGTTGGTCTTATGGACTTTTATTTGGACTAGTGCTGGCCCTTTAAAAACAGTTCTTCTTCACCCTCAATCTAGAGTCCTGTCTCTTATTGGGGTAACCAGCTATACAGCCAATCACACTAGCTCTTTTAAGATCTCTCTCCCCTGGAAGACTACTGGATGCTGAGAATACCCCCTTACCCATTGGGAGAAGGACACCCTCCGGTGGTTGGAACCCCTCTACTCTCCGGGGTAACCGCTACAATTGGTTGGCAGCGGCGGGATGGTCCTATCTTCCCAGAGGAGATATTACATCCATGGAGAATCAGTATGAGAAACTGAAAAGGTTAACATTGAAGGATCTACTGGAGAGCCATGGACGTCCAGCTAGTAACAAACCATGACGGGAACTGATAGCCAAACTGGTTGAATTGGACAAGTGCAACACAATGGCCAACTCCACCCCACCAAACAGAGAAGAAGACGAGATCCAGAGAGTGGTGCAAGGGAGGCTGGCCCTCTATGGACCAAACCCACCTGTGGAACTGGTAACACAGCTTCTCAACGCAGCTATGGAGCCCATCACCTACAGGTACTAGCCGCACAAAGACCGGAAAGCCCAATGGTACTACCAATTGTAAACACCAGCGAGCGGAAAAAGATACCATTCACAGCGTTTAAAGCGTACCAGGAAACAGATGGAGAGATCAATGGATATTTGGCCGATTTTTAACGGCAATGTGCATTGCATCAAGTACCTTCCGAGGAATGGGATACAATTTTGTCTGGCAAATTGTCGGGAAAAGCCAATGAAGCTTTTCGTGCCATCCTTACCATAGATATTACAAATTATGCCACTGTCAAGGAAGCTTTACTGTTCCGGTATGCAGTAACACCTCAAGCATACCGGCGACGGTTTAGGCAATCCAAGCGGAAAAATGGGGATTCCTACTCGGAATGGGCCTGTACACTACATCGAACTGCATCCCATTGGATACAAGGATGTCAAGCCACGACAGGCGAGGAAGTCCTGCAACTATTTTTGCTGGAACATTTCACAGGAGCATTGCAACCGGGCCTGAAGGAATGGGTCCAGGACCGGTGACCACACACCTTACAGGACGAAGCACACCTGTCGGATGAATACACCGATTCCCGACGCCCAGAACCAACCACTGTACGTCCTCGCCCCGAGCCGGTCGCTACTAAACCACCTCAGAGGGCAGAGTTCCAGGTTTCAGTTCCCCCAGCTCCTTCTCGTTATTCTGGACCCCTGAGGTCACAACAGAACTTGGCCAAGGTACGGTGCCATGGGTGCCAACAGATGGGGCACCTCCAAATCAACTGTCCCCTGGAACCATCCAGGTCCACCTGGGGAAGACCCTCCAACCGGCCTCAACCTACATTAGCTGCCCACTGCTTGGAAGCTGAACCCGAGGCGAGGAATATCTGGGGGTATTGTATGAGGTGGATCCCATTCAAGCCGCTGCTGAGGACAATTGTCAACAACATCGCCAGGAGGTATTCATCAATGGTCAACTAGCGCAGGACCTACGAGACACCGGGGCCACATTGACTCTCGTCCAGCGACACCTGGTCCACAACAATGATCGTACTCGAAAGACTGTCGCTGTTCGCGTCGCTGGAGGAACTATTTATCGCCTTCCCACTGCCCGAGTTCATCTCAACTGGGGGGCCGGATCGGGTACAGTCCAAGTGGGAATCATGGACAACCCTCCAGCTGAAGTATTGCTGGGCAACGACCTTAGGCCCCTCACTTCAGCCTATGTGCCTAACGCAGCTGCTCATCCGGTCACCACCCGTGCCCAAACACGCAATGCTGAGAAGAATCCACCAGTCGGGGAGACCCAGGTAAGACATACTGACCCCTTGACAAAAACCCTAGCCACGATGACCCTAGCCTGGGATACCCCAGAGGAATTTGGTAGAGAGACTAGGACTGACCCCTCCCTCAATAAGTATCGTCTTTTGGCAGAGAAAGGTCAGCCAGGCTCAGAAGGGGAACGCTATGTATGGAAACAGGATAGGCTATACCAAGTGTCTGACTCCAGTCGCCCGGGAGTCCTCCCTTCGCAGAAGCGCCAGTTGGAAGTTCCAAGGACATACCTATGGGAGCTTCTCCAAATTGGGCATGACATCCCATTAGCAGGACATTTGGGGATGACTCGCACATCTGCCCGAGTAACCCAGCACTTCTTTTGGCCGGGGGTCTCCACGGATGTGCGACATTATTGCCGGACCTGTGATGTTTGCCAGCGGGTTGGGAAGTGGGGAGATCATCCCAAGGCAAAGCTACTGCCCATGCCCATTATAGAGGAACCTTTCAGCCGGATAGCGGTAGAATTAATAGGGCCCCTCACACGGCCTAGTCCATCCGGTAAACTATTCATCCTTATAGTGGTGGACTATGCCACTTGCTATCCTGAAGCTGTTGCCCTGTCCAATATACAGGCAGACACTGTTGCCAATGCCTTGGTGGGAATATTTGCCAGGGTGGGCTTCCCTAAAGAAATTATCTCTGACCAAGGGACTCAGTTCACTGCTGAATTGACTCACCAATTATGGAAGGTCTGCCAGATTAAATCCCTCCTCAGTTCCCCGTACCACCCCAAGACAAACTGCCTCTGTGAACATTTCAACGGCACCCTGAAACAAATGTTGAAGATGTTCCCAGACGAATACTGGGACTGGGAACGGTTCCTGCCTCACCTCCTGTTTGCATACAGAGAGGTGCCCCAGGAATCCACAGGGTTTTCCCCCTTCGAGCTTCTATATGGGCAAAGGGTGCGAGGCCCCCTAGACCTCATTAGGGAGCACTGGGAGGGGAGCACCGAACAAGAGGGAGCCCTTGTAGCGGAGAGCTGCTATTACACAGGTTATCTCCACTTAAGATCCCAGTAAGGCTCAAGAACAAGTACTAGAAATCCATAAGGCAATAATTCCAGCAGGCAAAACAATCCAACAATATCCCAACATCAATCCCAATGACTGGACGACACACAGCATCAGGAGCAGAACTGAACTTTTAATCACTTCACCTTCTTTTAAAGCATTCTCCCATGCAAGGGAGGGATTTACAATAATTGTTACAGTAGCCAATTGTGACAGATTAATCTGTAAGACTAATATTGCTGGTTCATCTAGTTTGCCTTCCATTCGTGGAATTACCTGTCCGTATGCCCCTATTTGCCTTTTTGACTTTTTACCGAATGACCTTACCAAACGGACGGCCACCCAGAAGAGAAGTGTGCTGCTGGTTAACCTCTTGATCCCAATTAGAACATTGTGGTTAACCGCAGACACCTCTTAATTATAAACGAATTCAGGGTGGTCGTCATTCGCATGCCGACCATGAAGCGGCGGCCATTTTAAATCATGCGAAAGACCAGTGGTGTTCGGTGCAGATTCTATGGAACTAAAAACGGACACTTTTTCTGCCGAACACCGCTGAGACTACAGACCGCCCTTCTCATTCATCAAGGCATGTGAACACTGGCCCGTTCGGGAGTTTGGATTATACGAATTGACTTAACCCAGATAGCCATCCCACTTTGACTCCGTGGCGATTAAAGTGTACGTATGGGATCTGAGCACTATTCGCTAAGAATATGCACTCAGATCCAGGCTATCTGGGGATACGTTGCACAAATGTAATATAGTAGTATAATTATTTATTTTCATGTATTTTTTATGCTTCATGTAAAATGGCGATTTGCCTCTGTCCTGGGAGATAATTGAATTACTTCTCAATTATCTCCAGGGCAGAGGGGAGGAAACCAGGATGCATTATGGGAATATTTTGTGCCTGTATGTCTTAAAGTGCCATATGTCTGTCTGCAATTACAGTGTCCCATTTGGTCCCCTAGGGGAGTGTCCACCAAGTGGGAAACCTGCATAAATAGGGACAGGTAGCCCACAGTAAAGCCAGTTCTTGTTTTACCCTCAATGCGGAGCTTAGTCTCGTTATTGGGGGGATTTACTACACACGGTTAGCGACTGATTGCTGGAAATGTAAGCCGCTTGGAGGATACATTGGTTCGGCTGTTAGCCGCGATTCGTGGGTTTATTGTTCGGGAGCTTGGAGCATCCGTACGGGTCCCGTTCGGGAGATTGGCGCATTCCCCTGGTTGCAGTTCGTACGGTTGAAGTATACACGAATTGAGCCTGCATTATTGAGGAAGGGGAAGCTTAACTAAACAGCGATTTCACTCCTTTGTGCCAGGGGTGTCTTAACACCAATCATACATGAGTTTCCACCCACACCTTCCCTCCCCTTAGCCTGACTCATAATCCCATTATGCAGGACACAAATTCCCTGGGTTTCTGGATGTACCCCTAAACATAGGGGTGCCCCTTTAAATATTATATGCCCTGGTAGCCCTGATCTGGGTGAAGAACATATCCAAAAATCACCAAGGTCAGACCAGGGGTTCGGGAGATTTGTGGAAGTAGTAAAAAAAACGACCGTACTGGAGGTAACAGCCGAAATTGGTTCCATGCATTTTGGCCCTGGGGTCGGTCACAGAAAAAGGGAATAAACTACCGAAAGGGTAGCCGTTCGGTAGTTTCTACACAAATTTCCGGGTAGTGTGGAGGTCTCAGCGGTGTTTGCCTAGCCGAGTGTCCGATTTGGGTTCCAGACACTTGATGACAAAACACCGCTGTTCGGGAGTTTTAAAATGGCCGCCGCCACGTGTTTGTTTCCTGAATGGCGGCCACCCAGAGGACAAAACGCACATTACACGAATCACCAATTACCCGTTTGCAACATTGTTGCGAACAGTAATTGGAGGCACACTTATTCCTGGGTGGTCTGGTTGTTTGGTAGTTTTCATTCGTATGGAATATGGATGAAAACTAACGAACAAACATATGAATGCTACATACAATTTTAGTTAACATGAGAATACACACACGAATTACACTTATAACATTGTCCCTTGAGGACAGTCCAATGCCATCCACTACAGCCCCCATTGTATCATACGTAGAACAGCTCCGGGACCGCAAGGAACAGTTGACTCGGATGGTTAAGGAAAATCTCCAGGTGGCCCAGGGACGACAGAAAGTGTGGTACGACCGGCGTGCTCGCCAGTGCATGTTCCAGGTAGGACAGAAGGTCCTAGTGTTACCGCCCACGAAGCATGACAAGTTGCAAGCAGCCTGGCAGGGCCCTTACAAAGTGGTGGAGCAACTTTGCGATACCACCTATGTAATTGCCAGTGACAAGGACGAGAGGGTTCGCACCATAGCTAAGCCCCTGACTGACCTCACGAAAAAGAACTTTACCCGACAGGTCCTGTGGTCTCCCGCCTGTGAAACTGCTTTTCAAACCCTAAAAGATGCTCTTGTAAATGCTCCTGTGTTGGCTGTCCCTATCAAACTCTTTATCGTCCACACAGACGCTTCCATGTTTGGACTGGGGGCAGTTCTAAGTCAATTGGGAGAAGACAGAGGAGAACACCCGGTCGCTTACATGAAAAGAGAGTGCTTGGCTTTGGTGTGGGCACTGAAGAAGCTCACCCCGTACTTGTATGGATGGGAATTCACATTGGTGACAGACCATGACCCCTTGGTTTGATTGAACAGGGTGGGCGGGGACAACGGACGCTTACTAAGATGGAGCTTAGCGCTACAGCCCTACAATTTTAATATACAATACCGCCCTGGTAAACAAAACAGCAACGCCGATGGGCTATTCCACCAGACCGAACTCAACCCATAGCCTGATGACCAGACATCCTCCAGTGGACCTGAAAAGGATCCAACTGAGTCTGCTGGAGTGTTCCACAAAGAGGGAGCAATGTAACAAAACCCCTGTATGGATCTTTAAAAACTTTAGTTGGTCTTATGGACTTTTATTTGGACTAGTGCTGGCCCTTTAAAAACAGTTCTTCTTTACCCTCAATCTAAAGTCCTGTCTCTTACTGGGGTAACCAGCTATACAGCTAATCACACTAGCTCTTTTAAGAGCTCTCTCACCTGGAAGACTGCTGAATGCTAAGAATACCCCCTCACCTATCGGGAGAAGGACACTCTTCGGCAGTTGGAACCCCTCTACTCTCCGGGGTAACCGCTACAGGCTAGGCTGCCACTGGGGAGGGGGAAAGAGGCTCTCCCCTCCCAGTAGAATACTCTGCCTCTGGGGAGCAGGACAGACTGTCTGTACTCCCTGTAGCTTGGGCGCAGAGACCATAGTCCCATCTGCGCCAGTGGGGAGCTTAGTGTCTCCCCTTGGTGAGCTATGCTGTGTTATGCTACTTGGTTTATTTGGGTTGGAACTCAACTGCAGCTTGTAGAACTCCCTAATTACAATAGTAATGAAATGGAGAATCTTTAAAGTATCAATACTGTAGCTTTAAGAAAAGAGAGGATTGCTGGCAACTTGAGATTCAAACAAAGTTTTAATGATTGTTAAACTTAAATGAATTGCATTTAGGCAATAATCCAATAAGAAGAAGTTCAGGTTCAAATAATACAAAGTTCATTAATAAGTATTTCTTCAGAGAAGCATTAAGTAAGATTCTTTAAGTTCATGAGAATAGTCTTCAATAGAAACATTAAGCAAGTAGCTGAGAGTATTTGCAAAGCAAGTACAGTTCATAGTTAATAAGCATGATGGGAGTTGTCCTCCATATATTGTCCTCCATATAATTAGTAACTTGAAGCAGAGAATAATTGAGCAAGCAGGAATTAGTTCATTGATTAGAGAGATTGCAGATAATAGTTGAAAGCTATACTTAAGGTTAGTGTGAGTTGTCCTGCAGAGTTCAGAGATATAGTCCACTTGTAGAGTAGAAGGTTATCCGTTCTCCAGTAATCCTCTATGGCATTAAGCATATTCCTTCCCTCTGCTCAGAAGGCTAGGACGGTTTTTCAGAGCTTGTGGAGCCGGCGTGTAAGCGGAGCTGGCGTGCATACGCCGGAAGTAGGTCCCAGTATCACCAAGCGCCTTCTCCCTGGCGCGGTCTCTCTAAATACTGTCAGAGCCACGTCAGAGGGGGCGGGGCCAGCTCTGTATAGCGGAGAGCCGAACCCGGAAGAGATACCGCATGACACGCTGCCGCTGGGGAGAGGGGTAACAAGCTCCTCTCCCTGAGACTCTCTCTGCTGGTGGAGAGGGGGACCGACTGTCTCCCCTTTCAATACATTGTTCCGCTGCTGGGGAGCGAGACCGACTGTCTCTGCTCCCTGCAGGACACACTGCCGCTGGGGAGGAAGGAAGGCACCTTCGGCTCCCTGTGACTCACGGACTGCTGGGTAGAGGGACCAACTGTCTCCTCTCTTAAGGGCACACTCTGTCGCTGGGGAAGAAGGACGACACCTTCAGCTCCCTGTGACACATACTGCCGCTGGGGAGGAAGGACGGCACCTTTGGCTCCCTGGGACTCACTGGACTGCTGGGGAGAGGGCCCAAATTTCTCCTCTCCTAAGGACACACTCTGCCACTGGGGAGGAATGTCGGCACCTTCAGCTCCCTGTGATACATACTTCCGCTGGGGATCTGGGCCAACCGCCCAGCATCCCTGTAGGGCCGGTACAGAGACCGCAGTCCCATCTCCACCTGCCATCTGTGGGTCTTCCCAGGACCAGTCTGTGAGGTCCCTCAACATTTGCGAGTAAGGACCACTGGCTTCCGCACCCTGCAACTCCAGCTGCTGCTGGGGTCTGGGCCAGCTGCCCAGCATCCCGTTAGGCCCGGTGGGGAGACCTCGGTCCCATCTCCACCTGCCTGTTGTGGTTCCTCACAGGACCAGTCTACGAGGACCCCTACTTCGGGTTCCTCTGGCCTCCTCAGGGGAAGACGGCTAACCTCCACGGATGCAGCCTCTACTGGGCTGCTGTAACACTCCTTCCGCTGAGCATACTCTCTCTCTTTCACCAGACGGAATTCTCGGTCCATCTTTGTGTTTCGCTTGGCCGTGACCTGGTTCCAGATCGCCTGGCATATCTCCATGGGTACATCATCCTAATACTGGGCCACTCGCTGCCTCACCTCGGCCAGCCAATCATCTTCAGAGCCAGAGCCTTCCATACTTGTCTGCTCCAAGTCGCTGGATACCTCTGCTCCCAGGGGCACTGCACGAGTGCTAGCGTTTCCCTCAATTTGTAACTCCACGAACGGTGTCTCCGAGCTGCTTTACCTCGCACTAGGACGCCATCCCACCTCTGCCACCAATGTAACGGATCACCTGGCACCCCGACTGGGTACCTCCATTGATGGATGCTTCTAGCACTTCCTGAGGGCTCCAAACACTCCAGCCGACACCATAACCACTGTAGACTCCTCCAGAGAGCAAGGCAGGAACAAGCTCTTACAAGAGCTTAGCAGTGATTTAGCAAGGGAGTATGACAAGCATAGCAATCCCTTATAGCAGATTCTCCCAATAAGAGACGGCACTCCAAATTGAGGGTGAAGTATAACTGAAGCTTTTAATCAAAAACTCTGCTTTTATGCCCATTTTACAAACATGGTACCGCCCACAGGGTTTTGCAGAACAACCAATCAATACGTACAATACCCATAGACACTCCCACACAAAATCCTCCCCTCTGCCTGTGATACAATTACCTTACACAATGGGTTAATGTAATTATAACAGGCAGAGAAATACAGTTTTTACACATGTACTGTAACTTTAAAAATATGCATCCAATCTTCAATCTAATTACATAATATTATTCAGCACACTTTAATTATAAACATAGTCAAAATTCGGCCAATTCCTTCTGGGGGTTAAAAAGTTAGCTGGAAGTCCTTTTATGACCGACCGCAAGCACATTATCATGCCCAAAACAGTTCCATAAATTTGGGCTGTGCGGTCGGTCTGTTTCACACTGAAAAAATGACCGAACGGGACTTAGTCTCTGCAGCTGAAAATTCAGTGTAGGAGAAAGTAAGGGTCAACGGTGTTTGTGGAACTGTGTAGCCAATTTCAGTTCCATGAATTTGGCTCCACACACCACTGACCGCATTTGAATGAAAAAAGATGGCGCCGCCACGTGTTCATTTGTGCAAACGGCGGCCACCCAGCAGTCGGCAATTTACCTACAGCAGGCTCCCAGCCTGGGAGGTAAACTGCCTGCATGCTTCCACTTCTGGGTGGTCCCTCTGTGTGGTACTTGGTTCAGTAAGCCCCATTTACTGAACCAAGAGGGAAAAGGGCACAAACAAAGTATGTCAGGGGGACAGGGGACACAGTCTTAAAGGGGCTTTGTTCCCAAAAGTCACAGTATGTCCCCAGATGGTTCTTTAAGGGCCAGCAGCAGCATAATAAAATACAATATGCCCAAATACTGTATTTAAAGGGCCAAATCTCCCAGGGGCCTTTAAATACAATATGTGGCGAGGTTGGTTTCGCCACATGGACAAAGCTCTTTTTTTATTATAAAATTCAGGCAAAATATCTAAAAAAAAATTGTTTGGGTCAAAAAAAAAATATGATAAGGATATGGTAAAATGATACATGTAAACAGAAACTCTTTAACAGAAAAAAACAGAATTTAAAGGTTAAGGTTACGCCAACCATTTTTAAAAAATGTAATAATTCAATTTAAAATGCACTATTTTACATTTCTAACTAGGTTCCCCCTGTTATAAATGAGCAACTTAAAAGGATATTATCATTAGGAATACAAATCTATAGTGCCCACTCCCTCCCTCATGGCCCCCTTCAGCATACAGAGGCTTAAAAAAAACCTTTACCTACTCACCTGATTCCAGCACTGATGTCCCAGCCGATGCGCTGGGTTGGCACTCTGCCTCCTCCAACAATATCCGATAACATCCGATAATGTGTCCCAAATGTGCCCCTCCGATGTCCACATATACCTGACAAAGGTACATACGGGGGTATTGCTGTACTCAGCCAACATAGCTGAGCAACATATGAAGTATTATACACTGGTAGCACACATAAGGTTTGCAAAATATACTGTGCAAACTCACTGTGTGTGTCAAAAAGGCAGAAAAAACAATTATTACCACTACACTTGGTACAAACTAGCGGAAAAATGATCCCACGCTAAGGTTCAAAATATACCTTTTGAAATACCCTGGGGTGTCTACTTTAAGAAATGGTAGACCTTTGTGGGGTAGTTTGAATTTAAACCCTGCTAAGATGCTTGTAAATTGCACATAGGACCAGCGTCAAAATTCAAAGTTCGGTAAAAACTGATATGGCTTGGTCTCCTATATGGCACTGTAGCTTCACAAAATAGTGACAAAGACATTCATTGGGGGTGTATTTTTACTCAGAAGACTTAGCTGAGCATAATTTGGGGGGTTTGAACTTAGTGGCACATGTGAAATATACAAAATGCCCAGCAAAAATGCAATCCATGTGTAAAAAAACGCACAAAATTATTTTTTACCACATATTTTGGCATATATTGGTGAACAAATGGGGGCATGTTAAGGCACAATATGCACCTTATGAGATACCCTGGAGTGTCTACGTTTACAAATGGTAGGCCTTTGTGGGGTTTTTTTGAACAGTCAAACTGTTATAACACCCCAAATGGAAGAATAGGCTCATTAAATCCGTCTCTCAAAATTCTACTGTGAATACTGAAAAGAACAGGCCTCCTATATGGCACTGTAACTTCATGAAATAGTGCCAAAGACATACAATGGAGGTGTCATTTTACTCAGCAGATGTAACTGAACACAAAATAAAACTTTGCACAGGAATAGCACACACCAACTTTACAAAATACACATGAGAATTTCTTGGTTATAAGTTTGTGTGCCAAAAAAACAAAAAAGCCCCACAATTTTACTCCAATATTTAGCAGAGGTTGGCGGTGAAATGGCTATTTAGAAAGTGTCAAAACAAACCTACGTAAATAGCCTGTGATGTCTACTTTATATAAATAGATACTTTGGTGGGGCAATTTTGTTTTCTTTTATGGCTATTAAGCTTACAAGACAAACATACCAAATTCTAAAATCGCTCCACATTAAAAGTTTATTTTACTCCTTGTGCTTTGTGACCTGTAACTACCAAAAAAAACTTAAAATCCTAGACACATTATATATTCTGTAAATCAGAACAACTAAATGAATTTATTTTTAATTACTGTCCTTAACCTGCACTAATTATGCACACATTAATATTGCAAAAACTGTAAAAAAAACCCCCTCAAATTTCCATTTATTTTGCATTTATCTGTATTTTTTTATGATAAATAAGCATTATTATAAACCCCTTGAAAAGCCGCCTTACCGGCGAAACGTGCATCAGGGTTTTTCTGGGAGATTGCTCCCTTTTCTCAAACCACCATAATTTAAATTTAACTTTGATCGTTTTTTTTGCAATGGGGTTATTTGGAACCGCTTAGTATAGCAATTACTTCTACTAAAAAGTTTTTGGGGGTTTGTTGTATGCTTATCAGGGCTCTTTCTTCCGACTGATAGCTAACTCAGGATTTTAGCAGCGGCAGTTGCCCATGAAGGCACAGTGAGATTGTTTCTATATTTATATAGACAGCAATCATTAGTATTTAGATACTAGCAACTGCAGTTTTCAGTTTTAGCAACAAGAAGTGATCTTCTCATTTAGAACACGAATGAATAGTGCACAGTATACACCTATTTAGGCGTCCTGCAGATTCACTTCTTAATTTATTTCTCTGGCTAGTTAGCTAATTTAGTGGGATCTTGTAGAGGTAGGTGCCCATGAAGGCACAGTTAGTTTTTTGGTAATACTTTTTTATAAACTTATACTGGGAATTCAATCAATCTTTGTTCTTTTCTACCTCTTATAGACAAGTACCTATATATATATTATATTGCAGCATAAGTCAATTGCAAGCATTAATTTGCAACAACTTAGCTAATCGAAATCACCAATTCAGAACAATTTTAGACACTATCTAACTGCTGATTATATGTCAAATGATTAATCTGCAACAATCTGGACATTATAATCACTTAATTGTTGTGTATCTCTTATCTCTCTATATTCCCTTTTGTCATATTGAGAGTTTTCTCATATTTATTTGTTTCTTCACCCTATTTTAATTATACTATTAAAAGTTAATTTTTAACCTCACTTATTCTATGGCAGTAGTTCTCTTTTTCCTTTTTATATATATGTGTGTGTTACATCAAATTAAAGCCCTTTCTGTCCTTTAAAAAATGATATAAAATATGTGTCGGTGCAATAAATTAGTAAAATGCAAATTGCGGTTGAACGCAAACAGCAAAAAATGCAAAAAATGCTGTTGTCATTAAGTGAAAGACAAGCTTCTGAAGCTCTGGCCTTAAGGGGTTAAGTAGACATACACTAACCCTTTTTGCATGTGACCTCTGTGCAAAAGTAAATGTTAGCCAAGTAAGTTTCTGTACATTTACTGTGTACAACTACAAGAACTGTTTAGTTTGTAGCTGCTATGGTATATCTCTGTTTCTATTTTTTTTTCCATAGATTATATATTTTCTGTTTAGTGATGTCCGCCCGCTATTCGTCATCATTGAGTAAACTTTGACCCTGTACCTCACAGTCAGCAGACACATTCCAGCCAATCAGCAGCAGACCCTCCCTCCCAGACCCTCCCACCTCCTGGACAGCATCCATTTTACATTCATTGTGAAGCTGCATTCTTAGTGAGAGGAGGAACAGTGTAGCTGCTGCTGATTTGATAGGGAAATTGATAGCTATGCTCGTGTATTCAGTGTCCACTACAGTCCTGAAGGACTCATCTGATCTCTGCTGTAAGGACAGCACCCCAAAAAGCCGTTTTTAGAGCTAGAACATCAGTCTGCTTTTTTTTTTCTGTGTAATGTAATTGCAGTTGCCTGCCTGCCAGCCTGTGTGTCAGGCTAACAGCATATACTGTGCCCACTTGCCCAGTGCCACCACTCACTCACTGGTGTCCCAATAGCTTGCATTTAAAAAACCCAAAACCTTTTGGACTGTAATATAATAGCAGTCAGTTTTCTTCACGAGTGTGCGTTTCAGGGCCTGACCAGTGCCACCACTCACTCACTGGTGTCCCAATAGCTTGCATTTAAAAAACCCCAAACCTTTTGGACTGTAATATAATAGCAGTCAGTTTCCTTCACGAGTGTGCGTTTCAGGGCCTGCGCAGTGCCACCACTCACTCACTGGTGTCCCAATAGCTTGCATTTTAAAAACCTAAAACCTTTTGGACTGTAATATAATAGCAGTCAGTTTACTTCACGAGTGTGCGTTTCAGGGCCTGACCAGTGCCACCACTCACTCACTGGTGTCCCAATAGCTTGCATTTAAAAAACCCAAAACCTTTTGGACTGTAATATAATAGCAGTCAGTTTCCTTCACTAGTGTGCGTGTCAGGGCCTGGCCAGTGCCACCACTCACTCACTGGTGTCCCAATAGCTTGCATTTAAAAAAACCAAAACTTTTTGGACTGTAATATAATAGCAGTCAGTTTCCTTCATGAGTGTGCGTTTCAGGGCCTGCCCAGTGCCACCACTCACCCACTGGTGTCCCAATAGTTTGCATTTAAAAAAAACAAAACTTTTTGGACTGTAATATAATAGCAGTCAGTTTCCTTCACGCGTGTGCGTATCAGGGCCTGCCAGGGCACAGTCTCACACCAGTGCAACTCATATCTGGTGTAACAGTAGTGTACATTTAAAAAAAAAATACAATTTCGACTGTAATAGATTGAATAGCAGTTAGTTGTCTGCAAGCGTGTGTGTCAGGCCTACAGCGTCTACTCTGCCAACTTCTGCCACTGCACAGTGCCACTCATCTGTTGTCACAGTAGCTTGCACGCATAGTACCACTAATCGAAAAAACAGGCAGAGGCAGGCCACCCCGCAGGGGCGTCGTCGTGGTGCTGTGATTCCCTTTGGCCCTAGAATAATGCCCAGTGTTCAGAGGCCACGTACCCTGAACTCGAAAAGTTCTGAGGACATAGTTGACTGGCTAACACAGGACACCCAATCTTCTACAGCTTCTGCTCGGAACCTTGACGCACCATCCTCCTCCAGCTTAGCTTCGGGCACCTCTCAAGTTACCACTCGCCCGCCTGCCGCCACCACCAACACTAGCACCACAGCTGCTTCACTTGGTATGTCAGAGGAGTTATTTACACATCAGTTGGAAGAAATGAGTGATGCGCAACCATTATTGCCAGAGGATGTAGATAACAGGGATATGTCTCAGTCAGGCAGCATTACACACATGGACGTACGGTGTGATGATGATGATGTTGTACCCGCTGCTGCTTCCTTTGCTGAGTTGTCAGATACAAATGAAGCGGTTGATGATGACGATGCATCCGTGGATGTCAGGTGGGTGCCCGCTAGAAGAGAAGAAGAACAGGGGGAACGTTCAGATGGGGAGACAGAGAGGAGGAGACGAGTTGGAAGCAGGGGGAGGTCATCGCAAGGAGCTAGTGGCACAGTCAGACAGCATGCATCGGCATCTGGGGTCAGCCAGACAGCACGCCAATCAACGCATGCTGTTGCCACCACCAGAATGCTGTCATTGCAGAGCTCAGCAGTGTGGCATTTTTTTTGTGTGTCTGCCTCCGACAACAGCGATGCCATTTGCAACCTGTGCCAAAAGAAAGTGAGTCGTGGGAAGTCCAACACCCACCTAGGTACAACTGCTTTACGAAGGCACATGATCGCACATCACAAACGCCTATGGGATCAACACATGAGTACAAGCAGCACACAAACTCAAAGCCGCCATCCTCCTCCTGGTCCAGCATCTTCAGCCACGTTAACTACTGCTGTCCTCCTTGCCCCCTCTCAACCATCCGCCCCTCCGTCTCTCACCTTGAGCAGTTCCTGCTCATCTGCCCACAGTCAAGTGTCTGTCAAGGACATGTTTGAGCGTAAGAAGCCAATGTCACAAAGTCACCCCCTTGCCCGGTGTCTGACAGCTGGCTTGACTGAACTCTTAGCCCGCCAGCTTTTACCATACAAGCTGGTGGAGTCTGAGGCGTTAAAAAAAAAATAGGTATTGGGGGGGCGTGGCCTGGAGCTCAATCGCGATGGTCGCATGCTGGAGTAGCTCTGGCTACACAGGCCTTTATATTAGTGCCACAAGCACCCACAAACCCACCAAATACCTGCAACAATGTCCCAACAAAAGGGCAGACGGCACACCGACAAGGGAGACGGGACGAGCTTCTTCACCGCCCGCACGGCACGGCAAAAAACAGCGGGAACTCAAGAGGAGGCCCAAGATGGCGCCCGCGACGATCCCGCCAATATCCCATCCCCAGCCACAGAAGATGCCCCAGTAACTCAGGGGATCCTACAAAGGATGCTGGACACCATGCATGCCAAGCTGCAAATCACTCTCCAGACTTCCCTGAAAGACATAAGGTCAGACATCCGGGAGCTGGGGGAACGCACTTCCACACTGGAAGAAAAAATGGCGGACCACGCCGAAGCATACAATGACATGAGAGCCACCATGGAAGACATACAAAACAATATGGCAACCTTTGAAGCCAAAATTGCCGACATAGAGGACCGCTCCCGCCGCAATAACCTCAGATTGAGAGGGATAGCGGAATCCGTTGGGACGACGGACCTGTATGCCCACCTACAGGGCCTATTCAAAGCCCTGGTATCGGACGTACACCAAGACATGTTGCTGCTAGACCGCTACCACCGCATGCCTAAATCGCGATTTCTAACCACAGATACACCGAGAGACGTGCTGGTGCGGCTACATTACTTCCACACCAAAGAAAACATCATGAGAGCAAGCAGGCAACGTCCAAACCTACCACCTCCATACCAAGGAACGGCGATATATGCAGACATCTCAGCGGCGACATTGAAGAAAAGAAAAACCTTCGCTGGCATCACAGAACAACTGAGAATACACAAGAAACCCTACAGATGGGCATTCACAGTCAAGCTCTTAATCACCAATGAAGGGAAAACTACCACCATTATGACCCCGGAGGCTGGAGAGCGGGCCCTCAGAGACTGGGGCCTACCTCCGCCACGGGACCAACACAGCACAACAGGAAGAGACAGGCTCAATCCGCAATGGAAGAGAGTCTCTAAGAACTGACTGAGAGCAGTGGCAAGTACCACACAAACTGTTTTGGGGACTGATATAATAACGGGGGGAACCACTTACACAGGGTCGGGGGTTAACGAGGGCATCCCACCCGAACCCCAACACACAGCCATGCTACATGGAATGACCCAGGTGGCAACCCCGTAAAGACTGTAAACAGAGGCCCAATGCCAGGCACAGAAGGCCTAAGATAGGGGCAAACTCAACACCATAACGAGCAAAATACAAGGCCAACAGACCGAATCGCACAGGCATGGAAGCACACCGCTTCCTCCCCCACAGCGCCCTTATGTGGCGCAAGGCCGATCACACGGCACTATGTTTTACCATTCATGTTTTAGTTACCATGTTTAAACTGTTTAATTTTTTTGTTTTCTATGTTTCACATTGTATGATTACCATGCCACAGGTAACCCAAGGTTCCGCCAGGCAATACGGCGAGCGTACATACAGAGAATTGAAAACCAGGTCCACCAGGGAGACACCACCCAAGTTGAGTAAGCTGGGAAGGGGGGTACTCCCGCAAACAAGAAAGATGACGATACAGCCAACCGAAACCCCAAGGTACAACCCACCATGAAAATATACACACACAACACAAAAGGCCTTAACCACCCATCCAAAAGGAATCTGCTCCGCAGAGACCTTAACCGACACAAACCGGCAGTAGTGTGCTTCCAGGAAACCCACTTTAAGACAAACGCACATGCACCACTATTCTTGCAAGACTATCCCTACCAATACCACGCCACACACACGAGCAAATCGAAAGGGGCCTCCATACTCATTAGCAAGGACATAGCATTTACCCTCACCCACCTAGAGATAGACGAAGGGGGGAGATATGTAATAGTGGTAGGAACATTCAACGATGTGGAATACACGATAACAAACATATATGTTCCAAACCAGGAGCAAAGGAACTTTATACACAAAATCATCAAAAAAGTAGACACGGCACAAAGGGGAATAGGAATCATATGTGGAGACATCAACCACGTAATGGACCCCACCATAGACACCACAATAGCCCCCAACGCTCCAAGAATGAAACCACTCAGGAGACAGAGCAAGGCAATACGCAAACTACTTTACGAAAACCACTACTATGACATATGGAGGGCAACACATGTGGGGGAAAGACAATACACCTTTTTCTCGATGGCACACAATACCTATTCTAGGATAGACGGTATACTGTTAAAAGGCCAACACTTAGAACAGGTTAAAGACTGTTCCATAGAACAGATCACTTGGTCAGATCACGCCCCAGTAGTAGCGACCCTAGCTGACCTATACGAATCCTCTCACAGGAGCCCATGGAGGCTTAACGAGTCCCTCATCGCAGACCCAGAATTCACAAAAACGGTAGAAAAAGAATTAACACACTACTTCATTGAAAACAACACAGAACACATCCCCCATAACACAATATGGCAGGCCCACAAATCGGTGATCAGGGGGATGTGTTCTGTGTTGTTTTCAATGAAGTAGTGTGTTAATTCTTTTTCTACCGTTTTTGTGAATTCTGGGTCTGCGATGAGGGACTCGTTAAGCCTCCATGGGCTCCTGTGAGAAGATTCGTATAGGTCAGCTAGGGTCGCTCTAATAAAGAGAGCAGCCTTCCTAAAAAGAAAAGCACAAAAACAAATGAGAGAGTGGCAAAAAGAACTCCAGGACCTCACAAATCAGAACCAATCTACCCCAACACAAGAACTAAAAACCCGCATCATCGGAATAACACGAGAAATACACAAACAAGCCCTAGAACAGACTGGCCACTACTTATGTAAGCTTAAAGCGACCCATTACTCACAAGGAAACAAGGCAAGCAAACTAGTAGCGCAAGGCCTCAAAGCGACACAAATAAAACACAAGATAGCACACCTCACCACGGAAGCAGGACACAAAGTAACAGCACCCAGGGACATAAGCAACAATTTCGCTAAATATTACACTTCTCTATACAACCTAGCGGACGACCCACACACACATCAACCACAAACACAGGACATAAAAACCTATCTAGACACAATACAACTACCCACCTTCACAACTCAACACCAACAAGCACTAAATGCCACAATAACACAAGAAGAGGTAACAACAGCCATCCTCGGCCTGCCGTCGGGCAAATCCCCAGGCCCGGACGGCTTCGCCAACGGTTACTATAAAAAATTTCATACCATCCTAGCACCGCACCTAACAAACACCTTCAATGAAGCCACCCGCCTCCAAAAACTACCCGCCGAGACACTGCTGGCACACATTATCACACTCCCCAAGCTAGGGAAACCACCCACATGCCCACAAAACTTCTGCCCCATATCCCTATTGAACACAGATGCCAAGCTTTACGCGAAAATCTATGCGCAAAGACTGGGTTCCTTATTACCACACATTATACACACAGACCAAGTAGGGTTCATCAAAAATAGGCAAGGAGGCGACAACACTAGGAAAGTCATGAATATCTGGGGGGAGAGACCACAGAGCCATAAAAGGACAAGCCCCAATCTCATGCCTGGCGGTGGGCATCCCTTCCCTTGACGTCAAAATGTGGAAGGAAGCGGGCTGCACCACGATCAGCCACTTAAATAGAGACAATAGCCTGATACCCTTCCCAGAACTCCAAACCCAATATAACCTGCCCAGCAAGGCACTGTTCCCCTACCTACAAATCAAATCCCTACTCGCAGGAATCAAACTACAACAAGATGAGCCTTTAACAACACATAAGATAGAAAACCTCTGCCTGACAGACAGGCCCCCGAAGAAAATACTCTCAACACTATACACGGCCCTAATGGAGGATCAGGCAGAGACCGAAAAGAGTTTCCAAAAAGCATGGCACACGGAACTGGGGAAAACACTGGGAACAGATGTATGGAAGCGGGCCTTCACAATACATAAGGGAAACACACGGTGCACCACACACCTAGAAACCATACAAAAGCTACAATACAGATGGTAGATGGTGCCAGAAAAATTAACAACAATATACCCCAACACACCCAATATATGCTGGAGGTGTGGCGACACGGAGGGCTCCATGAGCCACATATGGTGGTCATGCACAAAAATTAGGCAATACTGGGGGGAGGTGGGAAAAATTGCAGAAGACATATTAGATAGACCATGGCCTCTAACTATAGAACAAAGCATATTATTCATGCTACCAGCCACACTAAGTAAAACTGAGGAAAAGCTTATATTTCACCTTCTCATAGCAGCAGTAACACTCATAGCGCGGGCATGGAAGTCCCCAACAGCGCCTACAAAAGAGGCTCTCCTAGATCAAATCTCCTTAAACTGGAAATATGAGCTAATGGCAAACAAACACTTAGGAATGCGAAAACATACGGATACAGCAGGGAGGCGATGGCAGGAGTACATCCAAGAGCAATAAGCTCACCTTAAAACCACCAAGAGAGAGCGACACCACCAGGAAGGGGGGAGTGAAGGGGAGGGAAGGCCCAACAAGAGAAAACCCACGGCAACCAGCAAACAACAACACCAGAGCAGGGCCACATAACAGAGCAACTAACACGACAGGGCAATCAAAGCAACACAAGTAAGAAGAAACGAGCCCCAAGAGGGCAACACGAGATACAACAGAGTGAAGGGGGGAAAATCACCTGGGAAAAAGAGGGAAGCGAAGGGGGGACGAACTCTGAGGGAACCTATCAATGTACTGTACAAACCCTATGCTGTAACAAAATGTCCCTGCACTATCCCGTTTTATTCTGTACCCTGGCGAGCAGGCGCCAAAAAGCTAACCAATGTGAAACATCAATAAAAAACATATTTTCAAATTGAAAAAAAATAATAATTTGTAGCTATTGGGACACCGCAGCGGACGGTACACGGCCGAAATTTCTTTGCACAAAAGGCAATCCTCAACCTGTACGCGATTGTGCAAAAGGAAGTAATGGCATGTCTGGCACACATTGTTGGGGCAAGGGTCCATCTGACCACTGATACCTGGTCTGCAAAGCATGGTCAGGGCAGGTATATCACCTACACTGTGCATTGGGTAAACCTGCTGACGGCTGCCAAGCATGGAATGCGTGGCTCTGCAGAGGAGTTGGTGACCCCGCCACGACTTGCAGGCAGGCCTGCTGCCACCTCCTCTACTCCTCCTACTCCATCCTCTTCCATAACCTCCTCGGCTGAGTCCTCTTCTGCTGCTGCGTCTTGCTCCACATCAACGGCACCCCCCAGCTCCCCAGGTACTATTCCACATCCCGGATACGGCAGTGTCACGCCGTCTTGGGGTTGACTTGCCTGAAAGCAGAGAGTCACACCGGACCAGCACTCCTGTCCGCCCTGAACGCACAGGTGGATCAGTGGCTGACTCCGCACCAACTGGAGATCGGCAAAGTGGTTTGTGACAACGGAAGAAATTTTTTGGCGGCATTGCATTTGGGCAAGTTGACACATGTGTTGTGCATGGCACATGTGTGTAATCTGATCGTACAACGCTTTGTGCATAAGTACACAGGCTTACAGGACGTCCAGAAGCAGGCCAGGAAGATGTGTGGCCATTTCAGGTGTTCCTACACAGCCATTGCGCATTTTTCAGATATCCAGTGGTGAAAAAACATGCCAGTGAGGCGCTTGATTTGTGACAGCCCGACACGTTGGAATTCAACACTCCTAATGTTCGACCGCCTGCTCCAACAAGAAAAAGCCATTAACGAGTATTTGTATGACCGGGGTGCTAGGACAGCCTTTGTGGAGCTGGGAATTTTTTTGCCACGTTACTGGATGCTCATGTGCAATGCCTGTAGGCTCATGTGTCCTTTTGAGGAGGTGACAAACCTAGTCAGTCGCACCGAAGGCACCATCAGCAACATCATACCATTTGTTTTCTTCCTGCGGCAACGCTGGAAGAGGATTGTGAGGAAGTGGAGTCAGAGGACGAATGTGGCTTTGAGGAGGAGGAGGAAGACCAACCACAACAGGCATCCCAGGGTGATCGTTGTCACCTATCTGGTACCCGTGGTGTTGTACGTGCTGGGGGGAAGAACATACCTTCAGTGAGATCACTGACGACGAGGAACAGGACATGAGTAGCTCAGCATCCAACCTTGTGCAAATGGGGTCTTTCATGCTGTCGTGCCTGTTGAGGGACCCTCGTATAAAAAGGCTGAAGGAGAACGACCTGTACTGGGTGTCCACGCTACTAGACCCCCGGTATAAGCAGAAAGTGCCTGAAATGTTACCGAATTACGGCAAGTCGGAAAGGATGCAGCAGTTCCAAAATCAATTAAAAAGTATGCTTTACACAGCGTATAAGGGTGATGTCACAGCACAATGGGAATCTAACAGGGGAAGAGGTGAAAGTAATCCTCCTCCTCCCACGACCACGCCGGCAAGGACAGGACGCTTTACAGACGTGTTGTTGATGGAGGACATGCGGAGCTTTTTAAGTCCTACGCATCGCCACAGCCCTTCGGGGTCCACCCTCAGAGAACGACTTGACCGACAGGTAGCAGACTACCTCGCCTTAATTGCAGATATCGACACTCACAGACACATACATACACACACACAGACAGATAAATACACACAGACACATACATACATACAGACACACATACAGAGACACACACACATACAGTCTGTATGTATGTATCTGTATGTGTGTGTGTCTGTATGTATGCGTCTCTATGCATGTCTGTCTGTGTGTATGTATGTAATTATGTGTCTGTGTGTGTGTCTGTCTGTATGTGTGTATGTGCATGTGTGTGTGTCTGTATGTATGTGTCTGTGTGTGTCTCTGTATGTATGTGTGTCTCTGTATGTGTCTGTATGATACAGACACATACATAAAGAGACACACAGACACATACATACAGACAGATACACACACACACACACACACATACATACAGACATACACACAGACACATACAAAATGCTTAAGTCACTCTCCTGTTTCCAACCTTTTGCCAGAGGGTGACTTCCCTGGGATCCAGTGTGGGCTCAGCCTGATCGGAGTCAGAGTTCCTACTCTGACTCCCTCCTCCTTCCTCCTGCATGGCTCTCTGATAGCTGGGAGGAGTGACGTGTAGTTACTTCCTCCTAGCTATGTCTGACATAATCCATCTCCATCGGGTGGCCCTAACACAGTTGCGTCGCTAGGGGGGCCAGAGGGGGCCATGGCCTCCCCTACATCATTCTGTGCCCCCCCATATGCCGGCAACTTGCTGGCCATGTTCTTAAATTCTATTCCCTTGGACTGTAACAGTCTGGACTCAGCAGTCTGTGTGTGTGTGTGTGTGTGTGTGGACTCAGCAGTCTGTGTGTGTATGTGTCTGTGTGTGTGTGTACTCAGCAGTCTGTGTGTGTGTGTGGACTCAGCAGTCTGTGTGTGTGTCTGTGTATATGGACTCAGCAGTCTGTGTGTCTGTGTGTGTGGACTCAGCAGTCTGTGTGTTTGTGTGTGTGGACTCAGCAGTCTCTGTGTGTGTGTGTGTGTGTAGGTACTCAGCAGTCTATGTGTGTGTGTATGGACTCAGCAGCAGGGCCGCCATCAGGGCATGACAACCATAATGGTTGTCATCGGCCCGGCGGTCCTGGGGGGCCCGATCTACTCTGGCAGTCCGAGCCTCGTCCCTGTCCCTGTACGCACACTCTGTCCTCCTTTCCAGCTGCTCTCTGTCTAACTTTCCTGCGCCCTGCGGCTGCCAGAGCGTTGCTGCGCTCCGCACAGCACGCAGGATTGTCTTGCGAGAGTTAGTCAGAGAGGAGCTGGAAAGGAAGACAGTGTGTGCTGCTGGGCCCCCTCTTTAATGTACCATGGCTGGCTCCCTCCACCATGCCACCGGACCACCAGGGAATGCAATCTCCACCCTGGGAATGCGATCTCCGCTCTCCCTGGCATGGTAAGAGCCAGGGAAGGGGGAATAAAATATAAATAGTCACAAATAAATAAATAAAAAA
Organism: Pelobates cultripes; assembly: GCA_933207985.1. Classification (NCBI taxonomy): domain Eukaryota; kingdom Metazoa; phylum Chordata; class Amphibia; order Anura; family Pelobatidae; genus Pelobates; species Pelobates cultripes. The sequence goes on along the minus strand of OW240915.1, from coordinate 138,058,132 downwards.
TACTCCCCTCCTCCCTATTTTACACACACACTGCATCCTTACAAGCACACACACTACATTCACTAAACACACTCTGCACTACACACACACTACATTCACTAAACACACTCTGCACTACACACACACACACACACTACATTCACTAAACACACTCTGCACTACACACACACTACATTCACTAAACACACTCTGCACTACACACACATTACATTCACGAAACACACTCTGCACTCACTACAAACACTACTGTTTGAGCAAATTGAGAAAGCTGCAAATCTGGGTAACACTTTAATTATTGGAGATTTTAATTACCCGGATATAAATTGGGACAGAGGGACTAGTGCCTCAGCAAAGGGAATTAGGTTTTTAAACTTGTTAAAT
>OW240915.1:137878339-138057651 GCA_933207985.1 Pelobates cultripes | reverse complement strand
CAGGCATAATGGCGATATCGGTGCCGAGGGAAGAAGAATGACGCTTCTATTCCATAGTGACAAGTGTTAACCCTAAGAGTGATGAATCCTTATTTGACATTCCAGGAGTATGGAAAGAAAATAATCCTCCAGGACTTGCTCGTAATATCCCACCAATACATATTGAGTTAAAGCTCGGGGTGTATCCTGTTAGCCTTTGTATGTTGTTCTTTTATCTACCCCCACAGCTGTAAAGGTGGCGGAAGTGACTCCTTGGATTCATCATTCTAAGGTTAAACCAGCAGCAGACTCTTGGCAAGCTACTCCAGATCCTGAGAATCCTTGCAGGACCCGGTTGAAGCGTGCAACTCAGTCGGAGTGACAAGGAGATATTGGGACATCTAGAGTAACTATAGAGATCAGCAAAGTAGGTGTTTTGACGGCCATAATAAAGCCTGACCACCTGCCTACGTGTCATAGCCAGAGTGTCTTGAAGGGATCTCTGTGAAGGAAAGTGAGGATCAGAAGAACAACATCCTTGCAGCCCTCACAATCGGGAAGCTGAGAGGCCATCGCACGGTCGAAGAAAAATGAGGATTTCAGGAATAATGTGTTTTATTGTGTCTAGTATTTTTATGATTTTTCAGGAAGGTAGGAGTACAGACATACCGAATTGCGATAGTTGCATTAAGACTACTAAAACAGGTAACCAAATATCCCAAACTCTCATCTGGCACTCACAGTATGAATGTAAGGGATCTGTATCTAAATGTAGATATTTCGATATTGATTATAGTGTGTGCAAGCCAATATCAGGAGAGTCTAAATGTTTTGATCCCCATTTCCAACCCCGTACAATTTGGTTGGTAATTCGGAATAGTAACCTTCAGGGGACATTAATAAATAGGACTGTGATAAGCAACATACATTCCGCGGGTATTCTACTATTTGATGCATGTAAGGCGATTTCGGGTAGTGGAAGACTTTGGAATGTATGTGGTAATCTTAAATGGGAACGAACTTATGGGTTTAATGATAAATACTTATGTCCCAGTATAAGATCTACTGATCCTGATTGCCCAAATAGAGACTAACTTCTGCCCCTATTTGTCATGTGTAGGTTGGGCAACCTGGGGAAAAACAGTGGATCAAGATATGATTATCCAAAGGTTGCCTACCACACCATACTGTAAAACTATGTGTGTAACCCCGTTCACATGACCATTTCCAATCTGCAGCACTTTATTGACAGGTTTGGAGGTCTGTTTGGGTTCCAAATATATGGCACAGGAGTAGATCCAGGAACAATAATATATGTAGGTCTTGAAACTGAGACAGTGGCAACTCAAACTCATCAGGTTTCTCATTCCTTTTATGAGGAGATGAGTATTGAGGATAAAATTCCCCATAATGTTAACAACCTATTTATTGATTTGGCTGAGGGTATTGCAGGTAGTCTTAATGTAACTAATTGCTATGTGTGTGTGGAGGTACTAATATGGGAGACCAGTGGCCATGGGAGGCAAAGGAAATATGGTACCCTGGCTCTGAGACATATGAACAACAGATACCTTTCCAGTCTGATCATCAAGTAAGTACTAGAAGTAAATTGGAATGGTGGTTAAAAACCTCCATTATAGGTCATGTTTGTATAGCCAAGAAAGGGACAATGTATAACACGTCTGTAGGTGAGCTAACGTGCTTGGGACAAAAAGCCTATAATGTTAATACTAAAAATACTACTTGGTGGTCAGCTTCAAATGTCTTGGAACCTACTAATCCATTTGCCAATTACACTCATTTAAAGGAGGTATGGTTTGACTTATCGGCTACATCTAGTTGGAAAGCCCCAGCAAATTTATACTGGATTTGTGGTAATAAAACTTATTCGGAGTTACCACAAGATTGGGAAGGGGCATGTGTATTAGGTATGCCAAAGCCATCCTTCTTCTTGTTGCCAATCGAAACAGGAGAGACCTTGGGAGTTAAGGTTTACGATGTAAATCATAAAAGGGAGAGAGCATCCTTGAATATAGGTAGCTGGGAAGATGAGTGGCCCCCTCAACGTATTATTAATTATTATGGACCTACTACTTGGGCAGAAGATGGCACTTATGGATATAGAACTCCGATTATATATGCTCAACCGCATTATTAGACTACAGGCGGTAGTTGAGATTATTACTAATGACACAGCTCAAGTGCTTAATCTTCTAGCTAGGCAAAATACCAAGATGTGATCAGCCATATACCAGAATAGGCTAGCCCTTGATTACTTACTAGCAGTAGAAGGAGGTGTATGCGGAAAGTTTAATCTAAGTAACTGTTGTCTGCACATAGATGATGAAGGGCAGGCAGTGGCTGAACTTACAAGCCACATGGTTAAATTTGAGCATGTACCTACTCAGGTCTGGAATGGGTATAACCTAAGTAGTTGGTTTGGAAGTTGGTATGAGCAGCTTGGAGGAATTAAGACATTAGTAGGAGGAGTAGAATTTATTATATTTTTTTGTGCCTCCTCCTGCCCTGTCTAATTCCACTAGTGGTAAGGTCCCTACGTAGTATTATAGAGAGTACTATAGAGAGAAAGACAGCTGCCCATGTAATGGCTGTCTGGAAGATATGATCCCCTAGCCCGAAGAGAATATATTCAGGATGAAGAATGTTGAAGGAGTTTTTAAGATGCTTACAAGGTCTACTCTGGTTCAATGGCTACTTGAGAGATGTAGGTAAAACTGTGATTGGTGATGCATCTGGAATAATGTTATATCAGAGGCATCAAAGGGGGGAATGTGATGGGATTCCAGCATGGTTAAAATTTAGTAGGCCAAAATCTCCATGTGGCATATGTGTATGTTGTGTCAGTTGGTTAGCTACATGTAGCTAGGATACTGTCATCAGTGTACTGAGCATGTGCAGGAATGCAGGAACTGAAATTGCACTTATTTCCTTTGTCTTGGATGAGCCATGTGGTTTGACTAGATGTACAAGTCTATATTCTGCTCATTGATTGGTCTGAGGAATATAGGAGGGGTTATACTGTATGGGAGGAGATATGCAGTTAACAAAAGTCCCAAGCCACAAGTATATGTCTCTCAGATCCTTTGGAACAGGAGTTCATCTGAGACCCGATCGGTAATGTGAATAAAGGCCTGTTACTTCCTGAAGACCTGTGTCCAATATTTCTGTGTTTGGCTTCTGCATGCTTACACTGCAACACCGCCACTCACTCACTGGTGTCCCAATAGCTTGCATTTAAAAAAACAAAACTTTTTGGACTGTAATATAATAGCAGTCAGTTTCCTTCACTAATGTGCGTTTCAGGGCCTGCCCAGTGCCACCACTCACTCACTGGTGTCACAATAGCTTGCATTTAAAAACAAACAAAAACTTTTTGGACTGTAATATAATAGCAGTGAGTTTTATTCACGCGTGTGCGTTTCAGGGCCTGCCAGGGCACAGTGTCATACCAGTGCAACTCATATCTGGTGTAACAGTAGTGTACATTTAAAAAAAAAAATTTGACTGTAATAGACTGAATAGCAGTTAGTTGTCTGCCAGCGTGTGTGTCAGGCTCACAGCGTATACTGTGCCTACTTGCCCAGTGCCACCACTCATATCCGGTGGCACATTAGATTGCACGCGCAGTACCCCAAATTTGAAGCATCTTTTTCCATCTCCCGGTTCCTAAAATCGATACCATATACACGTCCCCTGATAGGGGACGTAACAGGGATTAAACTGATAAGAATAGTACAATTTAACACACCACTCCTATCTGGTGGCACATTAGATTGCACGCGCAGTGCCCCAAATTTGAAGAAGGAGGACTGACCAAGCATCTTTTTCCATCTCCCGGTTCCTAAAATCGATGCCATATACACGTCCCCTGATAGGGGACGTAACAGGGATTAAACTGATAGGAATAGTACTACTTAACACACCTTATAATAATGCAGTAGCTTGCATTTTATAAAAAACAAAACTTTTTGGACTGTAATATAATAGCAGTCAGTTTCCTTCACGAGTGTGCATTTCAGGGCATGCCCAGTGCCACCACTCACTCACTGGTGTCCCAATAGCTTGCATTTAAAAAAAACTAAACTTTTTGGACTGTAATATAATAGCAGTCAGTTTCCTGCACGAGTGTGCGTTTCAGGGCCTGCCCAGTGCCACCACTCACTCACTGGTGTCCCAATAGCTTGCATTTAAAAAAAACAAAAACTTTTTGGACTGTAATATAATAGCAGTCAGTTTCCTTCACGCGTGTGCGTTTCAGGGCCTGCCCAGTGCCACCACTCACTCACTGGTGTCTCAATAGCTTGCATTTAAAAAAAAAAAAACGTTTTTGACTGTAAAATAATAGCAGTCAGTTTCCTTCACGAGTGTGCATTTCAGGGCCTGCCCAGTGCCACCACTCACTCACTGGTGTCCCAATAGCTTGCATTTAAAAAAACAAAACTTTTTGGACTGTAATATAATAGCAGTCAGTTTCCTTCACGAGTGTGCGTTTCAGGGCCTGCCCAGTGCCACCACTCACTCACTGGTGTCCCAATAGCTTGCATTTAAAAAAAACAAAAAACTTTTTGGACTGTAATATAATAGCAGTCAGTTTCCTTCACGAGTGTGCGTTTCAGGGCCTGCCCAGTGCCACCACTCACTCACTCACTGGTGTCCCAATAGCTTGCATTTTAAAAAAAAAAAAACTTTTTGGACTGTAATATAATAGCAGTCAATTTCCTTCACGAGTGTGCGTTTCAGGGACTGCCCAGTGCCACCACTCACTCACTGGTGTCACAATAGCTTGCATTTAAAAAAAAAACAACCTTTTTTGACTGTAATATAATAGCAGTCAGTTTCCTTCACGATTGTGCGTTTCAGGGCCTGCCCAGTGCCACCACTCACTCACTGGTGTCCCAATAGCTTGCATTTAAAAAAACAAAAAAGTTTTTTGACTGGAATATAATAGCAGTCAGTTTCATTCACGAATGTGCATTTCAGGGCCTGCCCAGTGCCACCACTCACTCACTCACTGGTGTCCCAATAGCTTGCATTTTATAAAAAACAAAACTTTTTGGACTGTAATATAATAGCAGTCAGTTTCCTTCATGAGTGTGCATTTCAGGGCCTGCCCAGTGCCACCACTCACTCACTGGTGTCCCAATAGCTTGCATTTAATAAAAACAAAAACGTTTTGGACTGTAATATAATAGCAGTCAATTTCCTTCACGAGTGTGCGTTTCAGGGACTGCCCAGTGCCACCACTCACTCACTGGTGTCACAATAGCTTGCATTTAAAAAAAAAAAACAACCTTTTTTGACTGTAATATAATAGCAGTCAGTTTCCTTCACTATTGTGCGTTTCAGGGCCTGCCCAGTGCCATCACTCACTCACTGGTGTCCCAATAGCTTGCATTTAAAAAAAACAAAACTTTTTTGACTGGAATATAATAGCAGTCAGTTTCATTCACGAGTGTGCATTTCAGGGCCTACCCAGTGCCACCACTCACTCACTCACTGGTGTCCCAATAGCTTGCATTTTATAAAAAACAAAACTTTTTGGACTGTAATATAATAGCAGTCAGTTTCCTTCAAGAGTGTGCATTTCAGGGCCTGCCCAGTGCCACCACTCACTCACTCAATGGTGTCCCAATAGCTTGCATTTAAAAAAAACAAAAAACTTTTTGGACTGTAATATAATAGCAGTCAGTTTCCTTCACGAGTGTGCGTTTCAGGGCCTGCCCACTGCCACCACTCACTCACTCACTGGTGTCCCAATAGCTTGCATTTAAAAAAAACAAAACTTTTTGGACTGTAATATAATAGCAGTCAGTTTTCTTCACGAGTGTGTGTTTCAGGGCCTGCCCAGTGCCGCCACTCACTCACTGGTGTCCCAATAGCTTGCATTTAAAAAAACAAAACTTTTTGGACTGTAATATAATAGCAGTCAGTTTCCTTCACTAATGTGCGTTTCAGGGCCTGCCCAGTGCCACCACTCACTCACTGGTGTCACAATAGCTTGCATTTAAAAACAAACAAAAACTTTTTGGACTGTAATATAATAGCAGTGAGTTTTATTCACGCGTGTGCGTTTCAGGGCCTGCCAGGGCACAGTGTCATACCAGTGCAACTCATATCTGGTGTAACAGTAGTGTACATTTAAAAAAAAAAATTTGACTGTAATAGACTGAATAGCAGTTAGTTGTCTGCCAGCGTGTGTGTCAGGCTCACAGCGTATACTGTGCCTACTTGCCCAGTGCCACCACTCATATCCGGTGGCACATTAGATTGCACGCGCAGTACCCCAAATTTGAAGCATCTTTTTCCATCTCCCGGTTCCTAAAATCGATACCATATACACGTCCCCTGATAGGGGACGTAACAGGGATTAAACTGATAAGAATAGTACAATTTAACACACCACTCCTATCTGGTGGCACATTAGATTGCACGCGCAGTGCCCCAAATTTGAAGAAGGAGGACTGACCAAGCATCTTTTTCCATCTCCCGGTTCCTAAAATCGATGCCATATACACGTCCCCTGATAGGGGACGTAACAGGGATTAAACTGATAGGAATAGTACTACTTAACACACCTTATAATAATGCAGTAGCTTGCATTTTATAAAAAACAAAACTTTTTGGACTGTAATATAATAGCAGTCAGTTTCCTTCACGAGTGTGCATTTCAGGGCCTGCCCAGTGCCACCACTCACTCACTGGTGTCCCAATAGCTTGCATTTAAAAAAACAAAACTTTTTGGACTGTAATATAATAGCAGTCAGTTTCCTTCACGAGTTTGCGTTTCAGGGCCTGCCCAGTGCCACCACTCACTCACTGGTGTCCCAATAGCTTGCATTTAAAAAAAACTAAACTTTTTTGACTGTAATATAATAGCAGTCAGTTTCCTTCATGAGTGTGCATTTCAGGGCCTGCCCAGTGCCACCACTCACTCACTGGTGTCCCAATAGCTTGCATTTAATAAAACCAAAAACGTTTTGGACTGTAATATAATAGCAGTCAATTTCCTTCACGAGTGTGCGTTTCAGGGACTGCCCAGTGCCACCACTCACTCACTCACTGGTGTCCCAATAGCTTGCATTTTATAAAAAACAAAACTTTTTGGACTGTAATATAATAGCAGTCAGTTTCCTTCAAGAGTGTGCATTTCAGGGCCTGCCCAGTGCCACCACTCACTCACTCAATGGTGTCCCAATAGCTTGCATTTAAAAAAAACAAAAAACTTTTTGGACTGTAATATAATAGCAGTCAGTTTCCTTCACAAGTGTGCGTTTCAGGGCCTGCCCAGTGCCACCACTCACTCACTGGTGTCCCAATAGCTTGCATTTTAAAAAAACAAAACTTTTTGGACTGTAATATAATAGCAGTCAGTTTCCTTCACGAGTGTGTGTTTCAGGGCCTGCCCAGTGCCGCCACTCACTCACTGGTGTCCCAATAGCTTGCATTTAAAAAAACAAAACTTTTTGGACTGTAATATAATAGCAGTCAGTTTCCTTCACTAATGTGCGTTTCAGGGCCTGCCCAGTGCCACCACTCACTCACTGGTGTCACAATAGCTTGCATTTAAAAACAAACAAAAACTTTTTGGACTGTAATATAATAGCAGTGAGTTTTATTCACGCGTGTGCGTTTCAGGGCCTGCCAGGGCACAGTGTCATACCAGTGCAACTCATATCTGGTGTAACAGTAGTGTACATTTAAAAAAAAAAATTTGACTGTAATAGACTGAATAGCAGTTAGTTGTCTGCCAGCGTGTGTGTCAGGCTCACAGCGTATACTGTGCCTACTTGCCCAGTGCCACCACTCATATCCGGTGGCACATTAGATTGCACGCGCAGTACCCCAAATTTGAAGCATCTTTTTCCATCTCCCGGTTCCTAAAATCGATACCATATACACGTCCCCTGATAGGGGACGTAACAGGGATTAAACTGATAAGAATAGTACAATTTAACACACCACTCCTATCTGGTGGCACATTAGATTGCACGCGCAGTGCCCCAAATTTGAAGAAGGAGGACTGACCAAGCATCTTTTTCCATCTCCCGGTTCCTAAAATCGATGCCATATACACGTCCCCTGATAGGGGACGTAACAGGGATTAAACTGATAGGAATAGTACTACTTAACACACCTTATAATAATGCAGTAGCTTGCATTTTATAAAAAACAAAACTTTTTGGACTGTAATATAATAGCAGTCAGTTTCCTTCACGAGTGTGCATTTCAGGGCCTGCCCAGTGCCACCACTCACTCACTGGTGTCCCAATAGCTTGCATTTAAAAAAACTAAACTTTTTGGACTCTAATATAATAGCAGTCAGTTTCCTTCACGAGTGTGCGTTTCAGGGCCTGCCCAGTGCCACCACTCACTCACTGGTGTCCCAATAGCTTGCATTTAAAAAAAAAAAAAACTTTTTGGACTGTAATATAATAGCAGTCAGTTTCCTTCACGCGTGTGCGTTTCAGGGCCTGCCCAGTGCCACCACTCAATCACTGGTGTCTCAATAGCTTGCATTTAAAAAAAAAAAAACGTTTTTGACTGTAAAATAATAGCAGTCAGTTTCCTTCACGAGTGTGCATTTCAGGGCCTGCCCAGTGCCACCACTCACTCACTGGTGTCCCAATAGCTTGCGGAAAAACAAAACTTTTGGGTATAATATAATAGCAGTCAGTTTCCTTCACTAGTGTGTGTTTCAGGGCCTGCCCAGTGCCACGACTCACTCACTGGTGTCCCAATAGCTTGCATTTAAAAAAACCAAAACTTTTTGGACTGTAATATAATAGCAGTCAGTTTCCTTCACGGGTGTGCGTTTCAGGGCCTGCCCAGTGCCACCACTCACTCACTGGTGTCCCAATAGCTTGCATTTAAAAAAAAAAAAAAAAAAACTTTTTGGACTGTAATATAATAGCAGTCAGTTTCCTCCACGAGAGTGCATTTCAGGGCCTGCCCAGTGCCACCACTCACTCACTGGTGTCCCAATAGCTTGCATTTAAAAAAAACTAAGCTTTTTGGACTGTAATTTAATAGCAGTCAGTTTCCATCACGAGTGTGCGTTTCACGGCCTTCACAGTGCCACCACTCACTCACTGGTGTCCCAATAGCTTGCATTTTAAAAAAAACAAAAAACTTTTTGGACTGTAATATAATAGCAGTCAGTTTCCTTCATGAGTGTGCGTTTCAGGGCCTGCCCAGTGCCACCCGCACTCACTCACTGTAGTAGTGTCCAATAGCTTGCATTTAAAAAAAAAAACTTTTGGACTGTAATATAATACTTAGCAGTCAGTTTCCTTCACAGAATTAATGCGCGTTCAGAACACCCAATTACCACCACTCGCACTCACTGGGTATTGTAAGCTTGCATTTAAAAAACTAAACTTTTTGGACTGTAATATAATAGCAGTCAGTTTCCTTCACGAGTGTGCATTTCTTGGCCTGCCCAGTGCCACCACTCACTCAATGGTGTCCTAATAGCTTGCATTTAAAAAAAACTAAACTTTTTGGACTGTAACATAATAGCAGTCAGTTTCCTTCACGAGTGTACGTTTTAGGGCCTGCCCAGTGCCACCACTCACTCACTGGTGTCCCAATAGCTTGCATTTAAAAAAACCTAAACTTTTTGGACTGTAATATAATAGCAGTCAGTTTCCTTCACGAGTGTGCGTTTCAGGGCCTGCCCAGTGCCACCACTCACTCACTGGTGTCTCAATAGCTTGCATTTAAAAAAAACAAAACTTTTTTGACTGGAATATAATAGCAGTCAGTTTCCTTCACGAGTGTGCATTTCAGGGCCTGCCCAGTGCCACCACTCACTCACTGGTGTCACAATAGCTTGCATTTAAAAAAAAAAAAACTTTTTGTACTGTAATATAATAGCAGTCAGTTTTCTTCACGCGTGTGCATTTCAGGGCCTGCCAGGGCACCACCACTCACTCACTGGAGTGTCCCGTAGCTTGCATTTAAAAAAAAAAGCTTTTGGACGCTGTAATATAATAGCAGTCAGTTTCAGCCTTCACGAGGTGTGCGTTTCAGGGGCTGCCCGGAGTGCCACCACTCACTCACTCACTGGTGTCCCAATAGCTTGCATTTTAAAAAAACAAATCTTTTTGGACTGTAATATAATAGCAGTCAGTTTCCTTCACAAGTGTGCGTTTCACGGCCCGCCCAGTGCCACCACTCACTCACTGGTGTCCCAATAGCTTGCATTTTTTTAAAAAACTAAACTTTTTGGACTGTAATATAATAGCAGTCAGTTTCCTTCACGAGTGTGCATTTCTTGGCCTGCCCAGTGCCACCACTCACTCAATGGTGTCCTAATAGCTTGCATTTAAAAAAAACTAAACTTTTTGGACTGTAATATAATAGCAGTCAGTTTCCTTCACGAGTGTGCGTTTCAGGGCCTGCCCAGTGCCACCACTCACTCACTCACTCACTGGTGTCCCAATAGCTTGCATTTAAAAAAACAAAACTTTTGGACTGTAATATAATAGCAGTCAGTTTCCTTCACGAGTGTGCGTTTCAGGGCCTGCCCAGTGCCACCACTCACTCACTGGTGTCCCAATAGCTTGCATTTAAAAAAAACAAAACTTTTTGGACTGTAATATAATAGCAGTCAGTTTCCTTCACGAGTGTGCATTTCAGGACATGCCCAGTACCACCACTCACTCACTGGTGTCCCAATAGCTTGCATTAAAAAAAAACAAAAAACTTTTTTGACTGTAATATAATAGCAGTCAGTTTCCTTCACGAGTGTGCGTTTCAGGGCCTGCCCAGTGCCACCACTCACTCACTCACTCACTCACTGGTGTCCCAATAGCTTGCATTTAAAAAAAACAAAAAACTTTTTGGACTGTAATATAATAACAGTCAGTTTCCTTCACGAGTGTGCGTTTCAGGGCCTGCCCAGTGCCACCACTCACTCACTGGTGTCACAATAGCTTGCATTTAAAAAAAAAAAAACTTTTTGGACTGTAATATAATAGCAGTCCGTTTCCTTCACAAGTGTGCGTTTCAGGGCCTGCCCAGTGCCACCACTCACTCACTGGTGTCTCAATAGCTTGCATTTAAAAAAAACAAAACTTTTTTGACTGGAATATAATAGCAGTCAGTTTCCTTCACGAGTGTGCATTTCAGGGCCTGCCCAGTGCCACCACTCACTCACTGGTGTCCCAATAGCTTGCATTTAAAAAAAACTAAACTTTTTGGACTGTAATATAATAGCAGTCAGTTTCCTTCACGAGTGTGCGTTTCAGGGCCTGCCCAGTGCTGTCACTGGTGTCCCAATAGCTTGCATTTAAAAAAAAAAAAACTTTTTGGACTGTAATATAATAGCAGTCAGTTTCCTTCACGAGTGTGCGTTTCAGGGCCTGCCCAGTGCCACCACTCACTCACTCACTCACTCACTGGTGTCCCAATAGCTTGCATTTAAAAAAACCCAAAAACTTTTTGGACTGTAATATAATAGCAGTCAGTTTCATTCACGAGTGTGCATTTCAGGGCCTGCCCAGTGCCACCACTCACTCACTGGTGTCCCAATAGCTTACATTTAAAAAAAACAAAACATTTTGGACTGTAATATAATAGCAGTCAGTTTCCTTCACGAGTGTGCGTTTCAGGGCCTGCCCAGTGCCACCACTCACTCACTCACTCACTGGTGTCCCAATAGCTTGCATTTAAAAAAAACAAAAATTTTTGGACTGTAATATAATAGCAGTCAGTTTCCTTCACGAGTGTGCGTTTCAGGGCCTGCCCAGTGACACCACTCACTCACTGGTGTCCCAATAGCTTGCATTTAAAAAAAACAAAACTTTTTTGACTGGAATATAATAGCAGTCAGCTTCCTTCACGAGTGTGCATTTCAGGGCCTGCCCAGTGCCACCACTCACTCACTGGTGTCCCAATAGCTTGCATTTATAAAAAACTAAACTTTTTGGACTGTAATATAATAGCAGTCAGTTTCCTTCACTAGTGTGCGTTTCAGGGCCTGCCCAGTGCCACCACTCACTCACTGGTGTCCCAATAGCTTGCATTTAAAAAAACAAAACTTTTTTGACTGTAATATAATAGCAGTCAGTTTCCTTCACGAGTGTGCGTTTCAGGGCCTGCCCAGTGCCACCACTCACTCACTGGTGTCACAATAGCTTGCATTTAAAAAACTTTTGGACTGTAATATAATAGCAATTAAGTTTTGCCGCAGTGCGCGTTTCAGGGCCTGCCCAGTGACACCACTCACTCACTGAATTGTCCCAATAGCTTGCATTTAAAAAAACTAAACTTTTGGACTGTAATATAGCCAGCAGTCAGTTTCAGCCTTCTGCAATTAATGTACGTTTCAGGACCTGCCCAGTACCACCACTCACTCACTGGTGTCACAATAGCTTGCATTTAAAAAAAACAAAACTTTTTTGGACTGTAATATAATAGCAGTCAGTTTCCTTCACGAGTGTGCCTTTCAGGGCCTGCCCAGTACCACCACTCACTCACCGGTGTCCCAATAGCTTGCATTTAAAAAAAAAAAAACTTTTTGGACTGTAATATAATAGCAGTCAGTTTCCTTCACGAGTGTGCGTTTCAGGGCCTGCGCAGTGCCACCACTCACTCACTGGTGTCCCAATAGCTTGCATTTTAAAAACCTAAAACCTTTTGGACTGTAATATAATAGCAGTCAGTTTACTTCACGAGTGTGCGTTTCAGGGCCTGACCAGTGCCACCACTCACTCACTGGTGTCCCAATAGCTTGCATTTAAAAAACCCAAAACCTTTTGGACTGTAATATAATAGCAGTCAGTTTCCTTCACTAGTGTGCGTGTCAGGGCCTGGCCAGTGCCACCACTCACTCACTGGTGTCCCAATAGCTTGCATTTAAAAAAACCAAAACTTTTTGGACTGTAATATAATAGCAGTCAGTTTCCTTCATGAGTGTGCGTTTCAGGGCCTGCCCAGTGCCACCACTCACCCACTGGTGTCCCAATAGTTTGTATTTAAAAAAAACAAAACTTTTTGGACTGTAATATAATAGCAGTCAGTTTCCTTCACGCGTGTGCGTATCAGGGCCTGCCAGGGCACAGTCTCACACCAGTGCAACTCATATCTGGTGTAACAGTAGTGTACATTTAAAAAAAAAATACAATTTCGACTGTAATAGATTGAATAGCAGTTAGTTGTCTGCAAGCGTGTGTGTCAGGCCTACAGCGTCTACTCTGCCAACTTCTGCCACTGCACAGTGCCACTCATCTGTTGTCACAGTAGCTTGCACGCATAGTACCACTAATCGAAAAAACAGGCAGAGGCAGGCCACCCCGCAGGGGCCGTCGTGGTCGTGGTGCTGTGATTCCCTTTGGCCCTAGAATAATGCCCAGTGTTCAGAGGCCACGTACCCTGAACTCGAAAAGTTCTGAGGACATAGTTGACTGGCTAACACAGGACACCCAATCTTCTACAACTTCCGCTCGGAACCTTGACGGGTCATCCTCCTCCAGCTTAGCTTCGGGCACCTCTCAAGTTACCACTCGCCCGCCTGCCGCCACCACCAACACTAGCACCACAGCAGCTTCACTTGGTATGTCAGAGGAGTTATTTACACATCAGTTGGAAGAAATGAGTGATGCGCAACCATTATTGCCAGAGGATATAGATAACAGGGATATGTCTCAGTCAGGCAGCACTACACACATGGATGTACGGTGTGATGATGTTGTATCCGCTGCTGCTTCCTTTGCTGAGTTGTCAGATACAAGTGAAGCGGTTGATGATGACGATGCGTCCGTGGATGTCACGTGGGTGCCCGCTAGAAGAGAAGAAGAACAGGGGGAAAGTTCAGATGGGGAGACAGAGAGGAGGAGGAGGAGACGAGTTGGAAGCAGGGGAGGTCATCGCAAGGAGCTAGTGGCACAGTCAGACAGCATGCATCGGCACCCGGGGTCAGCCAGACAGCACGCCAATCAACGCATGCTGTTGCCACCACCAGAATGCCGTCATTGCAGAGCTCAGCAGTGTGGCATTTTTTTGTGTGTCTGCCTCTGACAACAGCGATGCCATTTGCAACCTGTGCCAAAAGAAACTGAGTTGTGGGAAGTCCAACACCCACCTAGGTACAACTGCTTTGCGAAGGCACATGACCGCACATCACAAACGCCTATGGGATCAACACATGAGTACAAGCAGCACACAAACTCAAAGCCGCCATCCTCCTCCTGGTCCAGCATCTTCAGCCACGTTAACTACTGCTGTCCTCCTTGCCCCCTCTCAACCATCCGCCCCTCCGTCTCTCACCTTGAGCAGTTCCTGCTCATCTGCCCACAGTCAAGTGTCTGTCAAGGACATGTTTGAGCGTAAGAAGCCAATGTCACAAAGTCACCCCCTTGCCCGGTGTCTGACAGCTGGCTTGACTGAACTCTTAGCCCGCCAGCTTTTACCATACAAGCTGGTGGAGTCTGAGGCGTTAAAAAAAAAATAGGTATTGGGGGGGCGTGGCCTGGAGCTCAATCGCGATGGTCGCATGCTGGAGTAGCTCTGGCTACACAGGCCTTTATATTAGTGCCACAAGCACCCACAAACCCACCAAATACCTGCAACAATGTCCCAACAAAAGGGCAGACGGCACACCGACAAGGGAGACGGGACGAGCTTCTTCACCGCCCGCACGGCACGGCAAAAAACAGCGGGAACTCAAGAGGAGGCCCAAGATGGCGCCCGCGACGATCCCGCCAATATCCCATCCCCAGCCACAGAAGATGCCCCAGTAACTCAGGGGATCCTACAAAGGATGCTGGACACCATGCATGCCAAGCTGCAAATCACTCTCCAGACTTCCCTGAAAGACATAAGGTCAGACATCCGGGAGCTGGGGGAACGCACTTCCACACTGGAAGAAAAAATGGCGGACCACGCCGAAGCATACAATGACATGAGAGCCACCATGGAAGACATACAAAACAATATGGCAACCTTTGAAGCCAAAATTGCCGACATAGAGGACCGCTCCCGCCGCAATAACCTCAGATTGAGAGGGATAGCGGAATCCGTTGGGACGACGGACCTGTATGCCCACCTACAGGGCCTATTCAAAGCCCTGGTATCGGACGTACACCAAGACATGTTGCTGCTAGACCGCTACCACCGCATGCCTAAATCGCGATTTCTAACCACAGATACACCGAGAGACGTGCTGGTGCGGCTACATTACTTCCACACCAAAGAAAACATCATGAGAGCAAGCAGGCAACGTCCAAACCTACCACCTCCATACCAAGGAACGGCGATATATGCAGACATCTCAGCGGCGACATTGAAGAAAAGAAAAACCTTCGCTGGCATCACAGAACAACTGAGAATACACAAGAAACCCTACAGATGGGCATTCACAGTCAAGCTCTTAATCACCAATGAAGGGAAAACTACCACCATTATGACCCCGGAGGCTGGAGAGCGGGCCCTCAGAGACTGGGGCCTACCTCCGCCACGGGACCAACACAGCACAACAGGAAGAGACAGGCTCAATCCGCAATGGAAGAGAGTCTCTAAGAACTGACTGAGAGCAGTGGCAAGTACCACACAAACTGTTTTGGGGACTGATATAATAACGGGGGGAACCACTTACACAGGGTCGGGGGTTAACGAGGGCATCCCACCCGAACCCCAACACACAGCCATGCTACATGGAATGACCCAGGTGGCAACCCCGTAAAGACTGTAAACAGAGGCCCAATGCCAGGCACAGAAGGCCTAAGATAGGGGCAAACTCAACACCATAACGAGCAAAATACAAGGCCAACAGACCGAATCGCACAGGCATGGAAGCACACCGCTTCCTCCCCCACAGCGCCCTGATGTGGCGCAAGGCCGATCACACGGCACTATGTTTTACCATTCATGTTTTAGTTACCATGTTTAAACTGTTTAATTTTTTTGTTTTCTATGTTTCACATTGTATGATTACCATGCCACAGGTAACCCAAGGTTCCGCCAGGCAATACGGCGAGCGTACATACAGAGAATTGAAAACCAGGTCCACCAGGGAGACACCACCCAAGTTGAGTAAGCTGGGAAGGGGGGTACTCCCGCAAACAAGAAAGATGACGATACAGCCAACCGAAACCCCAAGGTACAACCCACCATGAAAATATACACACACAACACAAAAGGCCTTAACCACCCATCCAAAAGGAATCTGCTCCGCAGAGACCTTAACCGACACAAACCGGCAGTAGTGTGCTTCCAGGAAACCCACTTTAAGACAAACGCACATGCACCACTATTCTTGCAAGACTATCCCTACCAATACCACGCCACACACACGAGCAAATCGAAAGGGGCCTCCATACTCATTAGCAAGGACATAGCATTTACCCTCACCCACCTAGAGATAGACGAAGGGGGGAGATATGTAATAGTGGTAGGAACATTCAACGATGTGGAATACACGATAACAAACATATATGTTCCAAACCAGGAGCAAAGGAACTTTATACACAAAATCATCAAAAAAGTAGACACGGCACAAAGGGGAATAGGAATCATATGTGGAGACATCAACCACGTAATGGACCCCACCATAGACACCACAATAGCCCCCAACGCTCCAAGAATGAAACCACTCAGGAGACAGAGCAAGGCAATACGCAAACTACTTTACGAAAACCACTACTATGACATATGGAGGGCAACACATGTGGGGGAAAGACAATACACCTTTTTCTCGATGGCACACAATACCTATTCTAGGATAGACGGTATACTGTTAAAAGGCCAACACTTAGAACAGGTTAAAGACTGTTCCATAGAACAGATCACTTGGTCAGATCACGCCCCAGTAGTAGCGACCCTAGCTGACCTATACGAATCCTCTCACAGGAGCCCATGGAGGCTTAACGAGTCCCTCATCGCAGACCCAGAATTCACAAAAACGGTAGAAAAAGAATTAACACACTACTTCATTGAAAACAACACAGAACACATCCCCCATAACACAATATGGCAGGCCCACAAATCGGTGATCAGGGGGATGTGTTCTGTGTTGTTTTCAATGAAGTAGTGTGTTAATTCTTTTTCTACCGTTTTTGTGAATTCTGGGTCTGCGATGAGGGACTCGTTAAGCCTCCATGGGCTCCTGTGAGAAGATTCGTATAGGTCAGCTAGGGTCGCTCTAATAAAGAGAGCAGCCTTCCTAAAAAGAAAAGCACAAAAACAAATGAGAGAGTGGCAAAAAGAACTCCAGGACCTCACAAATCAGAACCAATCTACCCCAACACAAGAACTAAAAACCCGCATCATCGGAATAACACGAGAAATACACAAACAAGCCCTAGAACAGACTGGCCACTACTTATGTAAGCTTAAAGCGACCCATTACTCACAAGGAAACAAGGCAAGCAAACTAGTAGCGCAAGGCCTCAAAGCGACACAAATAAAACACAAGATAGCACACCTCACCACGGAAGCAGGACACAAAGTAACAGCACCCAGGGACATAAGCAACAATTTCGCTAAATATTACACTTCTCTATACAACCTAGCGGACGACCCACACACACATCAACCACAAACACAGGACATAAAAACCTATCTAGACACAATACAACTACCCACCTTCACAACTCAACACCAACAAGCACTAAATGCCACAATAACACAAGAAGAGGTAACAACAGCCATCCTCGGCCTGCCGTCGGGCAAATCCCCAGGCCCGGACGGCTTCGCCAACGGTTACTATAAAAAATTTCATACCATCCTAGCACCGCACCTAACAAACACCTTCAATGAAGCCACCCGCCTCCAAAAACTACCCGCCGAGACACTGCTGGCACACATTATCACACTCCCCAAGCTAGGGAAACCACCCACATGCCCACAAAACTTCTGCCCCATATCCCTATTGAACACAGATGCCAAGATTTACGCGAAAATCTATGCGCAAAGACTGGATTCCTTATTACCACACATTATACACACAGACCAAGTAGGGTTCATCAAAAATAGGCAAGGAGGCGACAACACTAGGAAAGTCATGAATATCTGGGGGGAGAGACCACAGAGCCATAAAAGGACAAGCCCCAATCTCATGCCTGGCGGTGGGCATCCCTTCCCTTGACGCCAAAATGTGGAAGGAAGCGGGCTGCACCACGATCAGCCACTTATATAGAGACAATAGCCTGATACCCTTCCCAGAACTCCAAACCCAATATAACCTGCCCAGCAAGGCACTGTTCCCCTACCTACAAATCAAATCCCTACTCGCAGGAATCAAACTACAACAAGATGAGCCTTTAACAACACATAAGATAACCTCTGCCTGAAAACCTCTGCCTGACAGACAGGCCCCCGAAGAAAATACTCTCAACACTATACACGGCCCTAATGGAGGATCAGGCAGAGACCGAAAAGAGTTTCCAAAAAGCATGGCACACGGAACTGGGGAAAACACTGGGAACAGATGTATGGAAGCGGGCCTTCACAATACATAAGGGAAACACACGGTGCACCACACACCTAGAAACCATTCAAAAGCTACAATACAGATGGTACATGGTGCCAGAAAAATTAACAACAATATACCCCAACACACCCAATATATGCTGGAGGTGTGGCGACACGGAGGGCTCCATGAGCCACATATGGTGGTCATGCACAAAAATTAGGCAATACTGGGGGGAGGTGGGAAAAATTGCAGAAGACATATTAGATAGACCATGGCCTCTAACTATAGAACAAAGCATATTATTCATGCTACCAGCCACACTAACTAAAACTGAGGAAAAGCTTATATTTCACCTGCTCATAGCAGCAGTAACACTCATAGCGCGGGCATGGAAGTCCCCAACAGCGCCTACAAAAGAGGCTCTCCTAGATCAAATCTCCTTAAACTGGAAATATGAGCTGATGGCAAACAAACACTTAGGAATGCGAAAACATTCGGATACAGCAGGGAGGCGATGGCAGGAGTACATCCAAGAACAATAAGCTCACCTTAAAACCACCAAGAGAGAGCGACACCACCAGGAAGGGGGGAGTGAAGGGGAGGGAAGGCCCAACAAGAGAAAACCCACGGCAACCAGCAAACAACAACACCAGAGCAGGGCCACATAACAGAGCAACTAACACGACAGGGCAATCAAAGCAACACAAGTAAGAAGAAACGAGCCCCAAGAGGGCAACACGAGATACAACAGAGTGAAGGGGGGAAAATCACCTGGGAAAAAGAGGGAAGCGAAGGGGGGACGAACTCTGAGGGAACCTATCAATGTACTGTACAAACCCTATGCTGTAACAAAATGTCCCTGCACTATCCCGTTTTATTCTGTACCCTGGCGAGCAGGCGCCAAAAAGCTAACCAATGTGAAACATCAATAAAAAACATATTTTCAAATTGAAAAAAAATAATAATTTGTAGCTATTGGGACACCGCAGCGGACGGTACACGGCCGAAATTTCTTTGCACAAAAGGCAATCCTCAACCTGTACGCGATTGTGCAAAAGGAAGTAATGGCATGTCTGGCACACATTGTTGGGGCAAGGGTCCATCTGACCACTGATACCTGGTCTGCAAAGCATGGTCAGGGCAGGTATATCACCTACACTGTGCATTGGGTAAACCTGCTGACGGCTGCCAAGCATGGAATGCGTGGCTCTGCAGAGGAGTTGGTGACCCCGCCACGACTTGCAGGCAGGCCTGCTGCCACCTCCTCTACTCCTCCTACTCCATCCTCTTCCATAACCTCCTCGGCTGAGTCCTCTTCTGCTGCTGCGTCTTGCTTCACATCAACGGCATCCCCCAGCTCCCCAGGTACTATTCCACGTCCCGGATACGGCAGTGTCACGCCGTCTTGGGGTTGACTTGCCTGAAAGCAGAGAGTCACACCCGACCAGCACTCCTGTCCGCCCTGAACGCACAGGTGGATCAGTGGCTGACTCCGCACCAACTGGAGATCGGCAAAGTGGTTTGTGACAACGGAAGAAATTTTTTGGCGGCATTGCATTTGGGCAAGTTGACACATGTGTCGTGCATGGCACATGTGTGTAATCTGATCGTACAACGCTTTGTGCATAAGTACACAGGCTTACAGGACGTCCTGAAGCAGGCCAGGAAGGTGTGTGGCCATTTCAGGCGTTCCTACCCAGCCATTGCACATTTTTCAGATATCCAGTGGTGAAAAAACATGCCAGTGAGGCGCTTGATTTGCGACAGCCCGACACGTTGGAATTCAACACTCCTAATGTTCGACCGCCTGCTCCAACAAGAAAAAGCCATTAACGAGTATTTGTATGACCGGGGTGCTAGGACAGCCTTTGTGGAGCTGGGAATTTTTTTGCCACGTTACTGGATGCTCATGTGCAATGCCTGTAGGCTCATGCGTCCTTTTGAGGAGGTGACAAACTTAGTCAGTCGCACCGAAGGCACCATCAGCAATTTGTTTTCTTCCTGCGGCAACGCTGGAAGAGGATTGTGAGGAAGTGGAGTCAGAGGACGAATGTGGCTTTGAGGAGGAGGAGGAAGACCAACCACAACAGGCATCCCAGGGTGCTCGTTGTCACCTATCTGGTACCCGTGGTGTTGTACGTGGCTGGGGGGAAGAACATACCTTCAGTGAGATCACTGACGACGAGGAACAGGACATGAGTAGCTCAGCATCCAACCTTGTGCAAATGGGGTCTTTCATGCTGTCGTGCCTGTTGAGGGACCCTCGTATAAAAAGGCTGAAGGAGAATGACCTGTACTGGGTGTCCACGCTACTAGACCCCGGTATAAGCAGAAAGTGCCTGAAATGTTACCGAATTACGGCAAGTCGGAAAGGATGCAGCAGTTCCAAAATCAATTAAAAAGTATGCTTTACACAGCGTATAAGGGTGATGTCACAGCACAATGGGAATCTAACAGGGGAAGAGGTGAAAGTAATCCTCCTCCTCCCACGACCACGCCGGCAAGGACAGGACGCTTTACAGACGTGTTGTTGATGGAGGACATGCGGAGCTTTTTAAGTCCTACGCATCGCCACAGCCCTTCGGGGTCCACCCTCAGAGAACGACTTGACCGACAGGTAGCAGACTACCTCGCCTTAATTGCAGATATCGACACTCACAGACACATACATACACACACACAGACAGATAAATACACACAGACACATACATACATACATACAGACACACATACAGAGACACACACACATACAGTCTGTATGTATGTATCTGTATGTGTGTGTGTCTGTATGTATGCGTCTCTATGCATGTCTGTCTGTGTGTATGTATGTAATTATGTGTCTGTGTGTGTGTCTGTCTGTATGTGTGTATGTGCATGTGTGTGTGTCTGTATGTATGTGTCTGTGTGTGTCTCTGTATGTATGTGTGTCTCTGTATGTGTCTGTATGATACAGACACATACATACAGAGACACACAGACACATACATACAGACAGATACACACACACACACACACACACATACATACAGACATACACACAGACACATACAAAATTCTTAAGTCACTCTCCTGTTTCCAACCTTTTGCCAGAGGGTGACTTCCCTGGGATCCAGTGTGGGCTCAGCCTGATCGGAGTCAGAGTTCCTACTCTGACTCCCTCCTCCTTCCTCCTGCATGGCTCTCTGATAGCTGGGAGGAGTGACGTGTAGTTACTTCCTCCTAGCTATGTCTGACATAATCCATCTCCATCGGGTGGCCCTAACACAGTTGCGTCGCTAGGGGGGCCAGAGGGGGCCATGGCCTCCCCTACATCATTCTGTGCCCCCCCATATGCCGGCAACTTGCTGGCCATGTTCTTAAATTCTATTCCCTTGGACTGTAACAGTCTGGACTCAGCAGTCTGTGTGTGTGTGTGTGTGTGTGTGGACTCAGCAGTCTGTGTGTGTATGTGTCTGTGTGTGTGTGTACTCAGCAGTCTGTGTGTGTGTGTGGACTCAGCAGTCTGTGTGTGTGTCTGTGTATATGGACTCAGCAGTCTGTGTGTCTGTGTGTGTGGACTCAGCAGTCTGTGTGTTTGTGTGTGTGGACTCAGCAGTCTCTGTGTGTGTGTGTGTGTGTAGGTACTCAGCAGTCTATGTGTGTGTGTATGGACTCAGCAGCAGGGCCGCCATCAGGGCATGACAACCATAATGGTTGTCATCGGCCCGGCGGTCCTGGGGGGCCCGAACTACTCTGGCAGTCCGAGCCTCGTCCCTGTACATTAAAGAGGAGGGCCCAGCAGCACACTCTGTCCTCCTTTCCAGCTGCTCTCTGTCTAACTTTCCTGCGCCCTGCGGCTGCCAGAGCGTTGCTGCGCTCCGCACAGCACGCAGGATTGTCTTGTGAGAGTTAGTCAGAGAGGAGCTGGAAAGGAAGACAGTGTGTGCTGCTGGGCCCCCTCTTTAATGTACCATGGCCCGCTCCCTCCACCATGCCACCGGACCACCAGGGAATGCAATCTCCACCCTGGGAATGCGATCTCCGCTCTCCCTGGCATGGTAAGAGCCAGGGAAGGGGGAATAAAATTTAAATAGTCACAAATAAATAAATAAAAAATACTCCCCTCCTCCCTATTTTACACACACACTGCATCCTTACAAGCACACACACTACATTCACTAAACACACTCTGCACTACACACACACTACATTCACTAAACACACTCTGCACTACACACACACACACTACATTCACTAAACACACTCTGCACTACACACACACTACATTCACTAAACACACTCTGCACTACACACACATTACATTCACGAAACACACTCTGCACTCACTACAAACACTACTGTTTGAGCAAATTGAGAAAGCTGCAAATCTGGGTAACACTTTAATTATTGGAGATTTTAATTACCCGGATATAAATTGGGACAGAGGGACTAGTGCCTCAGCAAAGGGAATTAGGTTTTTAAACTTGTTAAATGACACCTTCATGTCACGGTAAATTTGGTAAATTTGATAAATTTTCAAGCTGGACAGAGGTGGCAAGTGGTGTCCCTCAGGGGTCTGTTCTGGGACCCCTTCTATTTAACATGTTTATAAATGATCTTGAAGACCGCATTGAAAGTCATGTTTCAGTGTTTGCAGATGACACCAAACTTTGCAAAACAATACAAGATATTACTTTGCTGCAGAGGGATTTAGATAGACTGGGGGAATGGGCACTCAAATGGCAGATGAAATTTAATGTTGAAAAATGCAAAGTTCTGCACTTCGGCGTAAAGAATACACAAGCAACGTATACCCTTAATGGAAGCGAATTAGGGATAACAACACATGAAAAGGACTTGGGAATTGTTATAGACAACAAACTATGCAACAATGTGCAATGTCAATCAGCAGTGGCCAAGGCCAGTAAGGTATTGTCATGCATGAAAAGGGCATTCATTCTCGGGACAAGAATATAATTTTGCCTCTTTATAAATCACTGGTAAGACCTCATATTGAATATGCTGTGCAATTTTGGGCACCTGTTCTAAAGAAGGATATTATGGCACTAGAAAAAGTGCAGAGGCGGGCTACAAAATTAATAAAAGGAATGGAACATATCGGCTATGAAGAAAGGTTAATAAATTTAAACCTATTTAGTTTAGAAAAACGTCGCCTGAGAGGGGATATGATAACATTATACAAATATATTCGAGGCCAATACAAACCATTGTGTGGAAATCTATTCACAAACCGGACTTTACATAGGACACGAGGACATGAGTTTAGACTGGAAGAAAGAAGATTTCGTCTAAGGCAAAGGAGAGGTTTTTTTACTGTTAGAACAATCAGGATGTGGAATTCTCTGCCTGAAGAAGTGGTTTTATCAGAGTCCATACAGATGTTCAAACGGCTACTAGATGCATACTTGCAAGAACAGAATATTCAAGGATATAATCTTTCAATGTAGGGTAATAACTGCTTGATCCAAGGATAAATCTGACTGCCATTCTGGGGTCAAGAAGGAATTTTTTTCCTAGCTTGTTGCAAAATTGTGCTTCAAACTGGGGTTTTTTGCCTTCTTTTGGATCAACAGCAAAAAACAAATGTGAGGTAGGCTGAACTTGATGGACGCAAGTCTCTTTTCAGCTATGTAACTATGTAACTATGTAATTATGTAACATTCACTAAACACACTTTTCTCCACACAAACACTACATTCACTATAGACACTTTGCACTACACACAGACTACATTCACTAAACACACTCTGCACTACACACACACTACATTCACTAAACACACTCTGCACTACACATACTCACACTACATTCACTAAACACACTCTGCACTCACTACAAACACTACATTCACTAAACACACTTTTCTCCACACAAACACTACATTCACTATAGGCACTTTGCACTATACACACACTACATTCACTAAACACACTCTGCACTACACATACTCACACTACATTCACTATACACTCTCTGCACTCACTACATTCACTAAACACACGTTGCACTCACTACACACTACATTTACTAAACACACTCTGCACTACACACACACTGCATTTACTATACACATGTTGCACTCACTACAAACACACTGCATTTACTAAACACACTTTCCACTCACTACAAACACTACATTCACTACAAACACACTACATTCTCTATACGCACTACATTCACTATTCACACTGTGGCGGAACCAGCCTCGCCACTGGGCATTGGAGAAGACTGATTGCCAGCCTCCTGCCCTGTGACTATGGCCCCATGTTGAAATGCTTGACTTCCCCTGCAAAGACCCGAAAGCCGGGTCATTCGGTACTTTACCTATTTGAACAGTGATACCCCAGATAGCTATGCCATTGAGCCCATTCGTATAACGAAAGACTATGTGAAAGACTTTGGCTCCATGGCAATTCAACTGTATGTATGTGATTTGAGCGCCATTCAGTAATAATGTGCGCTCAGATCTAAGCTATCTGGGGATATGTTGAATGTACCTGTTTTATGCAATAGCTGCACAGTTATATATATTTATCTATTTTATTGTCTTTTGCTACCATACCGTATGTTTGTATTTGGAGTATGCTGATTCTGAAAATGTAATTTTATGTGAATGTGATGCATACTTTTAAAGTTATGAATATTGTGTAAAACTGTGTATTTTCCTGCCTGTGACAATTACAGAGTGTCTGAGTGTATTGTAAGTGTGTATTGGTTGTTTTACAAAACCCTCTGTGTGGTACTAAGGTGTAAGAATGTGTATATAAGAACAATAAATCCACAGCTCTGGCCAGTTCTACTTCACCCTCAATTTGGAGTGCCGTCTCTTATTGGGGGAATCTGCTACAAGGGATTGCTATGCTTGTCATACTCCCTTGCTAAAACACTACTAAGCACTTGTAAGAGCTTGTTCCTGCCTTGCTCTCTGGAGGAGTCTACGGTGGTTATGGTGTCTGCTGCAGTGCTTGGAGTCCTCAGGAAGCGCTAGGAGCATCCTTTAATGGAGGTACCCAGTTGGGGTGCCTGTCGATCCGTTACACACACTACATCCACTACAAAAACACTCACACACCTACATTCACTACACACACACTGTGCATCTAATGCATGCATATAAACATTACATACATTACACAAAACATACAATCTGCATCCACTATACACACTGCATCCATGACACACATACTGCATCCACTATACACACTGCATCCATGACACATACCGCATCCACTACACACATTCTACATCCACTATACACACTGCATCCATGATACACATTCTACATCCACTATACACACACACACTTCATCCTTGTGGGCGGACTTGGGCTGGCCCTGGGGGCCAAGATCTTGAGCTGTGTCAGGGACCCTAAAATTTCTGATGGCAGCCCTGCTCACACTCTGCACTACACACACACTACATTCACTAAACACACTCTGCACTACACACTGTGTGTGTGTGTGTATGGTGTCAGCAGTCTGTGTGTGTGTATGGACTCAGCAGTCTGTGTGTGTATGGACTCAGCAGTCTGTGTGTCTGTGGGTGTATGGACTCAGCAGTCTGTGTATATGTGTGTGTGTGCGTATGTGTGTATGGACTCAGCAGTGTGTATGCGTGTGTGTGTGTGTATGGACTCAGCAATATATATGTGTGTGTATGTACTCTGTGTGTCTGTGTGTGTGTATGGACTCAGCAGTCTGTGTGTCTGTGTGTGTGTGTATGGACTCAGCAGTCTGTATATATGTGTGTGTATGGACCCAGCAGTCTGTGTGTCTGTGTGTATGTATGGATTCAGCAGTCTGTGTGTGTGTGGATATGTGTGTGTGTATGGACTCAGCAATATGTATGTGTGTGTGTGGACTCTGTGTGTCTGTGTGTGTGTATGGACTCAGCAGTCTGTGTGTCTGTGTGTGTGTGTATGGACTCAGCAGTCTGTATATGTGTGTGTGTGTGGACTCAGCACTCTATGTGTGTGTATGGACTCAGCAGTCTGTGTATCTGTGTGTGTGTATGGACTCAGCAGTATGTGTGTGTGTGTGTATGGACTCAGCAGTCTGTGTGTGTGTCTGTGTGTGTATGGACTCAACAGTCTGTATGTGTGTATGGACTCAGCAGTCTGTGTGTATGTATGGACTCAGCAGTCTGTGTGTGTATGGACTCAGCAGTCTGTGTGTGTGTGTGTGTGTGTCTGGACTCAGCAGTCTGTGTGTGTGTGTGTATGGACTCAGCAGTCTGTGTGTGTGTCTATGTGTGTATATGGACTCATCAGTCTGTGTGCATGTCTGTGTGTGTGTATGGACTCAGCCGTCTGTATGTCTGTGTGTGTGTATGGACTCAGCAGTATGTGTGTGTATGGACTCAGCAGTCAGTGTGTACATGTATAAATCAGTCTGTATGCATTCAGCAACGCCTGTGTGCATTCAGGAGTCTGTGTGCATTCAGAAATCTGTGTGTGTGTGTGTGTGTGTATTCAGCAGTCTCTCAGTTCTTTGTAGTGAGCCTTGTGTTTATACAAGTGAGTTTGTCTGTAGTAAGCTTGTGTGTGAGTCAGAGAGTTATGCCTGTCAGTAAGCCTATTTGTGCATGTTAGTGAGCTTGTGTGCTTACTGTACTATATATATATATATATATATATATATATATATATATATATATATATATCGACTTGTAGGAATGGCATAAATTTTTTTTCCAGGGCTGCTTTGGATTCCCAGTTTGGCTCTGCCAGCGAGTTTACTTTACCGCTGAATCATCTGTGTGAGCTGCCACACACTTTAGCCCTGTTACACGCGTCTGGGAGCTGCTGTTGACAGGTACTAGTAATCTAGAGATTGGGACATGGGGTATATGCTCAGCTATCTGTATAAAAATATAGTGCTGTTCTCTGTATAATACAGATCTGTGTGTGTGTAATATCCCGGGATAGTCAGTGCTTCCTGTATAGTGCTGATCTTTGTATAATACAGGTCTGTGTCTGTGTAATATCCTGGGACAGTCAGTGGTCCCTGTATAGTGCTGCTCTCTGTCTTGGGATATTATACACAAACAGACCTGTATTATACAGAGAGCAGCACTATACAGGGAGCACTGACTGTCCCGGGATATTATACACACATGCCTGTATTATACAGAGAGCAACACTATACGGGGAGCACTGACTGTCCCAATTTATTATACACACAACCCTGTATTATACAAAGAGCACTGACTGTCCAGGGATATTATACACAGACAGTAATTGATAGCTGTGTTGCAAGACGTCCTTGGAATTTTTTTTCAAATGTATGCAACTATGGCACTTTATCAAGGGAAATGTGTTTGTTTTTTTATAAACCCTGGTGGAAAATAATGAATCTTCCACCAGGGATTATTAAAAAAAAAACAACAACACATTGTGTCAGGGGCGGGGTTTAACATGCAGCAGGGGTGGGGTCAAACTACGGCGAGGGCGGGGTTAAATGTGCCCCCCTGCTTTTGTCGGGGTCGGCGAGGGCGGGGTTAAATGTGCCCGCCTGCGACCTCAATATGGACGCCAGTGCATGTGTCTCTGCTTTTATGAAAATAAAGTTAGTTTACAATTTGATCTCAGCTATCCACCGTTTCCCTACAAACAAGGGAGGAGATATATTGAAAGCGCATATAACCTGAGCAGTCTTGTACCTGCTCCATGTTTGTGAGTGTTTAAAACATATCTGGTTCTAAAAGATCATTTATTACATAGACGATATTATGCCATGTTTTTTCTGTTTTTCTCTCTTTCATGTGGAACTCTGCATATTGCACCTATAATATTTCTCCTTTTGTTTGATATTTTGAGTGCACCAACACCATAAGCACTTTATGTAAAAAAAAAAAATTTAAATTGCTTGTTTGCACACATTGGTCTTTGCACTTAATTTAAAACACAAGTTAATGTGTCTGCACAGTATTGAAAAAGCACTTTTTGCTGTTGTTTAAGCACTTTAATTGTATATTGATTGCACAAAAATTGAAGTTACAATTTAAAGGCACAGCACACTTTATTTTTTCAGATTTTAGAGGAGCCATAGCAAAGAGTGAACAATTCTCCAAAAGGGGTGGAGCCCATAATTGCCAAGCATGTAATAAATGTTTTGTAACTGGCAATAATTGATGAATGGGTGGTTGCATGTGTCTCGGGACCCAGAGCAGTTATAAAATGTTATAAAGTTAAATGCAGGCATTCTCAAATGAGAATCAAAGAAATTGTGTTATGTCGTCATAATGGCCAATGTTTGGGCCAGTATGGTGACCACATACTGACTTCAGGGACTCCCAGATCTATTCATTTGCCAGCATAAAGTATATAAGATTCGGGTTAGTTTTCTCTTCAAAATGTATGCATTTATAGTTCTTAGAAATTGAGATAGCATTCAAATTAGGTAATGTTCTGATTAGCTATATAATGGTACAAAGTATATCCATTTTGATTCATTTGAATCCCTCCTTCCACAATAGTATGCTTGGGCCATACTAGTTGCACGTGATTATGTTGCATGAGGGAGCGTGGATTTTTTGTGAGTTGACTATCTACAAAATAATTCAAAGTAATTCTCTAATCAGAGGTGAAGTGATTTTGCAGCTGGGAAACTGAAACTTTTGGACCTTGTGTTTTATCTGAATTATTTTTGTAATAGGGCACCTTACCAAATTACTCTAATAGTAGGTTGACCAGCAAGATTGGTTAAGGAGAGAAGTACGTTGTCACCAAACAATGCTAATTTATGTTCTTCTGGGTTGCTTTTATTTTTAATGTCATATCATGAGAACTTTAACAATAAATATGCAAAACAACCAATGCACAGTAAAGAATGGAAGTGTATGTAAACTTTCATCCATGCTAGTTTTTTTCCAGCATGATGTTTTCTTTTTTTTGTTTGCAATTCTGAAAGGAGATCCACATATGTGGCAATAGTTCTGGTTGCAAGATAACCCCAAAGTTGGTTGAGCTGCAAGGGCCACTCTTGATCACAAAGGTCCAGATTACCAAGAGAGATAAGGACACTCAGTATGGGCAGGGTGGGAGATGCAACTTGACATATCATTGTTGAGGTATAAACAATAAGAGTATAAAAATTTAAGGGGATTTTTTTTTTTTTTTTTTAAAACACATCCATCATTTTTTTAAAAAAACACATCCATGATATAGCCAACCTACCACCAGAAGTGTGAAGGTTAAGCTTGAGTCTTGATTGAGGGAAGAGATATCATCTCAAAGTGTCAAAAGTTAAAATGTCAAAGCAGAATGGCAAAATAGATGCTGAAAACCTCCTGCACACTGCAAAGTACACAGTTAAGAAAAACATTCCAGAGTTGAGCTTACCCCCAGGATTCCATGGTGGTATAATTAAAATTAGAATGTACATACCTTTAAAACATGGAACTGGAATTAACTAATCAACGTTTAGCTAAAAATAACAAGCATAACAGTGTTATGCATTACAACAGTGCAGTTGAACAGCTGGGCTATCAATCCACTTAGGGTTGCATTAGGCCCACTTGGATGAGAACTATATTTTCATGTCTGTAATGGTGGCCTGGATGAGAATCCAACTTTTTACCAGTCCACAAAGAGGGTGTTAGAGGTGCGTCAGGCTCTGGAATCCAGTCTAAAGGGATGAAAATCCTCAAGCATTTTTCTTAGAAAGACCATTACTGTACTACATTAGTAATTTAGTTGGAAAACCCGATCTAGATAAGATGTTGAGATTGTACTGATTTCTTCATGACTTTATTAAATGCCCACCTTTACTCCATGATTGTGTCTAAGAGATCAGCCTAGATGGTTAGTTGAAAGAGTGTAAGGAAGGACTGTAGCATGCTTGTAGCTTATGTTCTGAGATAGGAGCTTCTTCAGAGAGGTTGCAAAACACCTTAGAGACGAATCGTAAGCTGAAGAGAGTGCCTTATATTCCATCTTGTGCAAATGTGATTAATCCCACTGGAGCTGTGAGGCAGCTATTTGCGATTCTGGCGATTGGTGCACTCTGCTGGGAGATATCAAGATAGTCCACTGGGTGATAGAATATTTAGTCACTGAGGTCTTCACTGCAGCAGTGCTCTGCTCACTTACATCCGTCCACACCTACAGCAAGGCCACAACCAGCAATGTTTATATTCACCAATGAAAGCTTCATTATTCTTCATTTCTTGTGCTTTAAAATTAGTTTTAGTAGAGAGTCTTAAAGGTTTTTAGGAGCCCATTTCTATAGGTAGACACTATGTCTCAAGATCAAGGTCACCACGGATGTCACTGAATATTGTAAATATCTACCTGTCTATATTTTGTGTGCATGAATGATTTTGGCTCATTTATCCTGCTCTCCCTGTGGCTTTTAAATTTTGAGTCTGTGAGGATTGCTAAAGCTGACATAGACCTTATTTGTCAAAGCTTAGAAAATTATTTAAAAAACAATGAATCGTGTTTCAGACCAGGAGATAGTTTTTTTTTTGGTTTTTTTAATCTCAGTGCTAATGGATGCAGGTTAGTGAATGGTACTCAGATCGAACAATGCAACAAAACATTTTTAGTTTATAAAATAAAGCACATCAAGTGTATTGCATTGTGCCAGATACAGTCAAAGGCTGGCAATGAGCCTTGAAGGTCATAGGTTGAAAACAATGAACATTAACAGAAAATATAACTATAAAATATTATTTTTTTTTAGCTTAACTTGTTAATTTGTAAATGTTACAAACATAGATAGTTAATAATAAAGAACAAGATTGTCAATAATAAATTGTTAATATTAAAGACAAAGATAGTGGTATGAGAGTGTATGACAGTGGTAGCATCCGGTAGCAAAATTGAAAATATTATATATTGGACTTGGAGGATGCAGTCAGTAATGTGCCTTACATTGCATAACAGTTTTATGGATTAAGACTGTCACAGTTATTCACTAAAGTGAGAATTCAAAGTGAATTACAAATTTAAGGTCAATGCGCGTTGAACTGAGAGCATAGGTGACTTAGAGAATATTCCCATTTCAGCTCCTTTTACCTTGAATTTGAAATTCAATTGGAATTCTCACCTTAGTAGATAATAAAGGTCAATCTATTTTTAAATGGATTTTTTATATAAAAAACAAAAATATACTATAAGTCTAGTTTACAAAAATAAACATAAAAAGTAATACATAAAAGTATATATAATTTACTGTATATTATATGTAAAATGGTAAAAGTTTGTGTTAGTAACCAACATCCCAAGTATCCCTTTAACAGACATGCCAAATTAGGTATTTGATTGTTTTGAAGGTCATATGAGTAACATCTTCACAAAGTTGTTTGATCAATTTCCATATCATGATTTATTGCACTCAGTGTATTTTTTTTAGCTTGCTTTACTGACACTTAGATTAAAACAAGCTGACACATTCATATAGCCACTACCATATAATTCTACAGGACCCTCAAGTGTAAAACATTGACAATGACTGGGTTATAGGGCCAAAATGATTGTGTGATATTTTTATCATAATAATTGCTTTTCACTTGCTAAACTATCTCTTCCACATTGTGAAACTGGTGTTTCCATTTTGTCACTATTTAAGTGCATTTGTTTATTTTTTACTCCAATTAACCCCTTAAGGACGGAGCCAAATGTACACGTTGTGAACAAAACAAAATGTAAACAAAACCTGGCATTTGCGCTACATGTCTGTCAAACTGTAATTCACATCTTTCATATTAAATACACCCACCCTTATTATATATAATTTTATTCAGGGGAAACAGGGCTTTCATTTAATATCAAATATTTAGCTATGAAATAGAATTTAATATGAAAAAAATGAGAGAAAATAAGATTTTTTTTAAATTCTTTTATTTCTACATGACATTTTAACGGTCAATGTCATAATACTGTTTGCTTTTACTGCAATAAAATACACATATTTGTATTCAGCAAAGTCTCACGTGTAAAACAGTACCCCCTATGTACAGGTTTTATTGCGTTTTGGGAAGTTACAGGGTCAAATATAGCACATTACATTTGAAATTGAAATTCGCCAGATTAGTTACGTTGCCTTTGGGACTTTATAGAAGCCCAGGAAAGAAATTTACAACCATAATGGCATATAATTTGCAATAGTAGACAACCCAAGGTATTGCAAATGGGGTATGTCCAGTCTTTTGTAAGTGCCGTGTAAGTGCTGTTTGTGCGTTAAAAAATGCAAAAAACATCACTTTAATGGCAATATCATCGTTGTAATACATTTTACTGTTTTGAAACACTAATATTTGTGTTCAGCGAAGTCTCCTGAGTAGAACAGTACCCCCATGTATAGGTTTTATGGTGTCTTGGAAAGTTATAGGGTTAAATATAGTGCTAGCAAATTAAATTCCCTTTACTTTCGGCATGGGTTGTCAGGCAGGTCCCGCTAATTGTAATTAATTAAGATCCCTAATTATGTAAAAATATTACATAAATATATGTATATATATATAATTTTTTTAAAAAATATTTTTATTTATATATAGATATATATATATATATATATATATAGTGATATATACGTATATATTTATGTATATAGATATATATATTATTTCGTTCTATTTGTATTTTGATATAAATATATATATATATTAATATCACAATACAGTTAGAACGAAATAACACACATCTATATATTTTTTAATTTTATTTTTTAACGTATTTATATATTTAATTTTTTTATATTATATATAAATATATATATAACAATAATTATATATATATATATATATATATATATATATATATAATCAATATCAGTCTACGTGTAATATTTGATATTAACATATATATATATAATTATATATATTAATAGTAAAATACACCTAGACAGTGTATGTGTGTGTATGTATATGTGTGTGTGTATATATATATATATATATATATATATACTTAGATCATATATATATATATATAATATATATATATATATGATCTAAGTATTTATTTTATTTTTTTTACACTTTTTAACTTTTTAAAATTGTATTTATTTTATTTCCAGCCAGCAGGGGAACCACCAGTCATTACAGGCAGCCCCCCTGCTGGCAATGCAGGAGGCAGCTATCCTGGCCATGTGATTGTGAGGTCCTCGCAAGGACCTCACTCACACATGGCCGGGGGTGCTGCCAGGGGGTCGAAAGTGCCGCGGGGGGCTCCCTGGGAGTCCCCCCAACCGCGATCGCCAGCGTGGGACCGCCGGCGACCAGGTAAGTAATGAAAGACCGGAGGGCGTACTATTACGCCCGGCGGCGTTTTGAGCCGCCTAAAATAGGGCGTTAAACCGGAGTCTTAAGGAGTTAAACTGTGAATTCATACATGCCATACAGGGCAGATACATGCATTTGATCAGTTAGCCATGCTTATAAAAGAAATTTTTTTTTATTGGTGGTAGTTCTTATATATGTCAGATGTCACTTAACACACAACCCTGTTGAAATGTAAAATAGTTTTAGAGGTTGGAATTCACTGGCTGGAATGAGCAAAATGCAAAAATGTGAACCAGATATGAAAGTTAATGATTGTATCTTGATTTCATTGTTTAATAATTTAGATTTATTTTACAATAACCAGTCAATAATATTCCAATCACATTATGGGAAATGGTGACATATTGACTTATAAAGAGCATGGAACTTCCCGAGATCGGTTTGTGACAGCTGCATCTATTGCATCTTCGTGGTCAGTGACTAATGGCTACAATTTTATTTTTGTCAATTTTATTACTACTTGGTTTAATTGAGTTATTCTTGACCAGTACTTTTTTTTTTTAGTTTAGTACATATTTATTGCTTAGAAACTATTTTTTAAGTGTTCTTGCACAGCAAGACCACTTAATGTTATCTCACATATATATTATTCTTATTATTAATATAGCCAAATTTACCACCCTAACTCCTCCCACAGTTTTTACACTACATAGACAGTAATATACTGAAATGTGCGGATTGTTCCCAATTGGATTGCTATTATTTTGTGGAACGTTTCGCCGAATGGTTCACGGAATAACGTCGTTCTTGTGGCGAAATTGGTCCCATAGGAATGAATGGCAAAACTAGAGTGGGAGCTGGCAAAAGCAGAAAAATCAGGACATGATTTCTAAACTGCCACCACTCCTTCA
This sequence comes from Pelobates cultripes, assembly GCA_933207985.1. Classification (NCBI taxonomy): domain Eukaryota; kingdom Metazoa; phylum Chordata; class Amphibia; order Anura; family Pelobatidae; genus Pelobates; species Pelobates cultripes. The sequence continues at coordinate 138,023,100 of OW240915.1, read as the reverse complement.
TTTTCAAGCCCACCTACACAAATCTTATATCAAAACGTTCAGCTATCCCTGCTGCCACTAAACATGTCCACGGCTAAGCCATAGTCCTGATAGTTTTCACAATATGACCACACAAACCCCTCCCTCCCTATAACACCGACTAACTACCTCGTGCAACAAGATGGCGCTGGGATCTGGGGGAGACCCTCATGGTCTCAGTGACATCACCCTTAGTAGGCAGAGCATTAGGAAAACCACTTAACACCTAACCAATTAATAAAGTATTATTTCATGTTATCTCTAACAATGCTTATGATGTAATTTTGCTTTAAAAGGGACCTGCCGTCCCCTCTGAATAAACATTCCTCAAGTTATTCATCAACCTGAAACCTGTGTCTGGTGTGAATTACTTCAGGGAGCGTGCACGCATTGTTTCTTAACTTGGCCTGAGGCAGATACACAAAGAATAATCAATTGATTGAATTGATTTCCATTTCAATTGGCGCCCAACGTGGGGCACCGGATTGGTCGGCTCAGAGGGCCGGAAACCAACGGACCGGAGCAGACCTCCGGAAAGTGGGACACCCGGAGCCCGATAACCTCCACCATACAGCGGTTGTCTGTATACTCCTGTTTTGTGTCGGTCTGCCTCCGCGTCCGCTTCCGGTATCTAGAAGGCTACTAGACAGGTAATATATTATCCTAGTGGGCAGGGAACGCAACAGCCGGTGAAGGGCTGGGACCACCCGTGTAAAAGGGTTGGGGAATTGTGACTGCGCTGGGGACCACCCTTGAGATCGGGTTGGGGAATTATTGACAGCCTGGAAAAAGAGGGTGGGAATGTTATTTGATTTTTATTGCATTGTTTGATTATGTACATGGCCATATTGCTCTCCGTTATTTTGTGGATTTTGTTTAACTGTTGTTACAGTGTGGGTACCCTTGGTGTTTGTGTGTGTGTAGTGTGGTTTGTTCTTAATTCCGGAGTGTACACCCATTTCTATGTATGCGATTTCTGCAAATGTCTAGTGCTTAGCATTGCCACTTTCATTTTCTCCTTTATTCTGTATCTGTCCTGTCTCTGCTGCCCAGAGCTGTGTTAGTCACCCACGATCGCCTGCTCCGGTCTGTGGTCACCATCCCGGGTGCACAGACCATCGTGACTAGTCTTTGTTTTGGGAAGATGCACGGGTCCCCCGTGGCAGTCGAGCACTGTAGACTTTCCTACTTTTTCTTCCCTCTCACCCGGTCCCCTTTACTTGGCAGACCTCGCTTGGTCAAGATGGGGCAAGAACATGCTAGACCAGCTAAAGGGCTTCTAGCTTGTGATATTGTGAAGGAAAGGGCAGAGGAGGAGGCAATGTTAAAGATCAAGAAAATTTCTAAGATTTGTGGTTTTCAGTTGCCGCCTGGTGGTATGTTGCAACCTGAGTTTTGGAGGAAGTTGCTTGTGGACAAGGAAGGGTTGTTGTCTGATAATGGGTTAACCAAAGCAGTAGAGGCTTGGTATCGGGTTGATAGAGGACTTAAGCGGGAGGGTTGAACGGAGGAAGAGCTAGAGTTTGAGGGACAAACGCTTTATGTGTACCATCGAAATGATTGTAATACTAATGTTTCCACAGACCATTCCCGGCCACCGCCCTATGATGGCGCCCAGACCGTGTTGAGTAGCTCCCGCACATCTTCCCCAGTTAACACGCAGACGCTGCCTCCCAATGGCATAGTACATGGTCCCACCCCCTTATGTCCTGTGCTCGGAGCTGACAGAGCTTATTACTATCCAGTACCATTGCACTCTTTCCCCCTTGTCCCTATGCCCCAGCCGCTCCCCTCCCCCGATCCAGTTCCATCCCAGCCCGACCTCCCAGTTCCCTCCCAGTCTCCGGTCCCTCCTCCGTCACCTCCCTGTCCACCAACCCAGCCAAAGTCACCGCCCGTCCCCATTGTTCCACCATCTATCCTCCCTGCATCCGATCATGATCCCGCCCCGTTGACCCCAGTCTCTGTCATCTCTGATACTCCCCTTGACCCTGCTAATAATTCCACTCCTGCTGTTACACTTTCCGCTCCTTTTCCTAACCCCACCACTAATACTTCCGGTTCCTCTACTAGTCTGGTGTCTTCCCTTCTCACAGCCCTCTCTGCCGCCCTCGAACCTTCCCGTCATCCTGCTCCTCCTCCTCCTCTTCTCCCTCCTTTGCTCCCCGAAGCCCCTCCCATTGTAGACCCCTCCCCTATTCCCACCTCTCTCCCCACTGAGCGGTCTCCCCTCCTCTCCGTCCTCTCCACTCTGGTCCAGCCTCCCGCACAGTCCCACGTCATCCCCTCTGGCCCAGCCCCTACTCCCACCCCGTGTGCTTCAGACCCAAGTCCCAGTTTCCCCCTCATGGTGGTTGGCTCTGAAGAACCAGCTACGTCAGTCCAACCCTACGCTGTGGGTGTTTCCGGTGTTTCAGGTTAACACCACACAACGTCACAATTGGGCAGTCCACATAACGCGGCACTCGCTCCCCAGACTCCCATTACCCCGGCCGTCCCAGGCCCCTATTTTCCTGGGTGCTGCCTCCTACCAGGAGGATCGTGCCGTTCCAGGGGATGATGACATTGATGATAATGGCCCGTCCCTTCCCCTGGGTAATAGACCCTCACCGAGACAGCCTGCAGCACGAGTGCATCTCCATGTACCCGCCGCCGCTGCAGGAGCCCCTCCCATGTATGTTACTTTCAACCCTTCACAAGCCGCCACCCTTGTCACCTCTCTCCCTGATCCAGAGAAACAACCCATGCCCTTCTACCGTAGGATGGCCCAAATCCGTAAAACCTACTCCGCGGCCTGGCGGGATCTCTATAGTTTATGTGAGATCAAAGCAGGTGATGCCTACTGGCCTATTATGGAAAAAAGCTTTACAGATGCTTCACTCACCACTGATACAGACTTCCAATCCGGCATCACATTCTGTGAACAACTCCGCGCCTGGGCACAAGATAAACTGGCAGACCAGGCTACCTGTATTACTGACATTGTTCAGGAAAAACTTGAATCTGTAGAAAAGTATCACTGACGTCTAACCCAAACTTTCTCTGACCTAGGGTACTTACAATAAAGCTCATACTCAGATGTTGTCTGCTGCCTTTGTGGCTGGGTTAAAGGAATCTATCCATAAGGGTTTAATTCTCTCCCGTCCTGAGTATCGTATAATTCCTCTGGACACTGGTAGCCAAGGGGTTAGAGTCAGTGGTGCAACCCATACAGAGGAGACCAAACCCAATGATGTTCAATGCTCCTGCTATTGTCACAGGGTCAGTGCCGGCAGCTCCTGGTTTCAATGTACCTCCAGCTGCACCAACTCCTAACCGAGCCCAATTTTCGGCTGCCAGGACCTGTTATAACTGCCATCAGACTGGCCATTTCCGTAGGGACTGCCCACTTCCCAGATACAGTAGACCATTGCCTCCCCGGTATTCTGGTTCTTCCCTGGCAGCCTATGGTTACTTTCCACCGGGTTATTCTAGGCCACCACCACATCCTCCAGTCCCATACTTTCCACCTCCAGAGTATTCTCGGGTCCCTCCACTACCCACAGAGATTGACTCTAGTCCTCCAGCTCCTGCTGCTGGGCTTGAAGAGGACCACCATCCCACTGCAAGGCTAAATCACAGCCCACGGCCCGTAGCTCAGTCCACCTCTACACACCGTTACACCGGCCCGGACCAATCCCATTTAGATTTACTACAATAGGTAACTGGCAAGCCTGTGTCAGGCATCCCTGTTATGGCAGTGTCTACAGGGGATGAGGGAGGGCCCCTAGCTACTGTAGTTCTACCTGTAGAGGGTCATCCCACCACTTTCTTAGGTGACCCATCTTTCTTGTCTGACACCGATGTTTCTTGTGTTGGTGTTGATGGTACCCCCCGCAGTAGCCCCCTCACTAAGCTCCTCCGTGTAGGTTCTGACATCCTTTCCCGGTTTGTTGTCTTCTCTACGTGCCCCATTAACCTCTTGGGTGCTGATGTTCTGTCCCGCCTCCAAGCATCTATTACCTTTACTGCAGACGGCCAAGTTCAGCTGAATACGCCCCTGTCACGGAAAGACACTTCAGTGCTTTGCTCCCTTCCCTTACTACTACATCTAGAATCTCCCCTAGGGGAATCAAGGGTCCCTCATGCCCCCAGTGCTCTGGACAAAATCCCTGCAAAACTCTGGTCAACCGGCCATGATGATATTGGTCGCCTTAAAGTTCCTCCTGTTGTGGTCACGCTTTTGCCAGGAGTTGCCAGTATCCCCAGTATCCACTGAAACCTGCTCAGGCTCTCGCAATTTCCAAGCAAGTGGAAAGTCTCCTGGCCAAGGGAGCCCTCGTTAAGTTGTGTCACCATGCAACAATCCCCTATTCCCTGTTAAGAAAAAGACTGAAAAGGGTCAGCCTGAACAGTATTGTATGGTCCAGGATCTACGCGCAGTTAACGATGTCACTGTCAAAGATACGGCTGTGGTCCCTAATCCACATACACTATTGTCACAGGTTCCGCTCTCTGCCACAATCTTTATTGTAGTGGACCTTGCTAATGCATTTTTCAGTGTGCCCCTGGACCCATCCTGCCAATACCTCTTCGCCTTTACCCATGAAGGTCAGCAATATACATGGACTGCATGCCCCAGGGGGCTCAGAATTCACCCACTCAGTTTGCCCGCGCCTTGTCTATGGTTCTGGAACCCTGGCAAAAGACACACACAGACGTAGTCCTGCTTCAATATGTTGATGACCTACTTCTCTGTGCTGATGATCTCCAGACTGCTGAACGAGTTTCTGAGGATCTCCTTTGCTTCCTAGCCGAAGAAGGCTGCAAGGCCTCTAAATCGAAGCTTCAATGGTGCCAGCCCTCAGTGGTCTTCTTGGGACATTGTCTTTCCCATGGCACCCGTCACCTTACCAAGGACAGGATCTTAGCCATTTTGAATTTACCAATTCCTTCTGCACATCAATCTCTCCATGCATTTTTAGGCCTCATCACATATTGCAGATCCTGGATTCCTGAAGCTTCTCAACTGATGCAACCACTATATGATGCTCTGAAAAGCGAGCCTTTCTCACTCTCACCACATGCCATTGCCTGTTTTACTGCCCTAAAGAAAGCCATTGCATCTGCACCTGCCTTGGGCTTACCGAACTACCAGCTGCCTTTCAAGTTGTTCGTGTCTGAGAAACTGGGCCACGCCTCCGGAGTTCTTACTCAACAACATGGCTCCAGACAAAGACCCATTGGCTACTTTTCTTGCATGCTTGATCCTGTTGCCAGAGGCAGCCCCTCCTGCCTGAGAGCCGTGTTTGCCGCTAGTGCCCTCCTGGATAAGACTAATGCCTTTGTCCTTGGGCATTCCCTGATTGTCTTGACTCCACATGATATTTCTGCAATTCTTCAACAGACCCAGCCACGGCATCTATCTTCTCAACGTCACCTGCGGTTGCAAACTTCTTTACTACTGCCCGACAACGTTACTCTACAACGCTGCTACTCACTGAACCCGGCCACTCTTCTGCCACTTCCCAAGGGGGGAGTGGCACAGTACTGGTACAGCCTGGACATCAACCCAGATGCCCGAGTGGAATTCCAATTACCTACTCTTGCAATCCCTCATGATATACAATCAGAGAACTTGTTACATTGTACCCTATGGTTCAAAGATAACCCAGGCCCTGATGTGGATTATGAAGAAGAACTATTCCAACTGGTAGAAATTCGCATCACACTGACAGACTTGTTGTGGGACTCCAGAGGCAACATGATCCTGCTAGTGCACCTTCCAACAGGAGTATCTCACCTCTACCGTCATTGGGAGACAGCCGTCCCACACATATCCCTCACCAAGTCCCCTGACTTCTCATGGAAAGATCTAGGCCCAATGGCCAAATCCTGGAGTGCAATGACCCAAGAACAACTTGAATCATTGGGAGTTGCTAAGAGAATCATCAACTGCAGTACAACAGGATATCCTCGATACTACACAGAGATCTGTGAAGATCTCCCTCCCATGGAACAAGATCCAGAAGCCCCTCATGATTGCTTCGAACAGATGAAGATGGAAACTACCCATTTACCAACCGTACACGAGACTGCTCTACCTAATCCAGACCAGATATTGTTTGTGGATGGTTCCAGATATGCTGATGAACAAGGGCAATATCACACTGGATATGCAGTTACCACAGAATGTCAAGTATTAGAAGCAGCCGCACTTCCATCAACCAAATCAGCTCAGGAAGCCGAGCTAACAGCACTCACAGTGGCCTGTAAACTATCTGAGGGCCTATGTGTCAACATTTATACAGACTCAAGATATGCCTTGGGGGTAGCACATGATTTTGGCCTAATTTGGAAAACCAGAGGATTTCTCACAGGTACCGGTACTCCAGTAAAACATGGCATAGCCATTGAAGAACTAATGGATGCCCTAATACTTCCATCAGAAGTGGCAGTACTCGAAGTGAAAGCCCACGGAAGACTGAATTCAGAAGAAGCACGAGCCAACACTTGGCTGATCAAGCCGCCAAGGATGCAGCACGACAAGGGTGGGAAGTGGACAGAAGAGTGGCCACTGAGACAACACCTATTTATACTATGCAAACATTGCCTACAGATCTCAGACTCCTGAAGGAACAACAAGCTGCTGCGACCCCCAAGAAAAACTGAGTTGGAAGAGCAGGGGGGCCATTCTCCAAGATGATGTTTACACCATCAATCTTAAGTTCTGTCTACCCAAGAATATGTATCCAGCTGTTGTCCAATGGCCTCATGGACCAGCCCACCTGTTTAAACACCTGATGAACTCCCTGATTGACAAATACTTTGAAGCACCGGGTATTACTACTCTAACGCAGAACTATTGTAAATCCTGTGTGATTTGTGCTAAATGTAACCCTGGGAGAATTGTTAAAACTGCACCCAACCATTTAGCCAAACCACAATATCCTTTCCAGAGGATACAGATTGACCATATCCAGATGCCAAAGAGTGGGCGCTATGAATATGCATTAGTCATTGTGGACATGGTCTCAGGATGGCCAGAAGCTTTCCCAGTGGCCAATCTCACCGCTAGAACAACAGCCAAACATCTTCTGACGGAAATTGTTTGCCGGTATGGTGTTCCAGGTGTAATTGAACGTGACCAAGGAACTTCCTTTACCACCTCATTGACACGGGAAGTCTGGGTAGCACTGGGGGTGACCCTTGCTTTCCACACACCATATCACCCACAGAGTAGTGGAAAGGTAGAACGCATGAATGGCACATTGAAGGCCAGAATGCTTAAGATGTCCCAAGAAACTAACATGCCCTGGCCTGAGAGTCTTCCATTAGCATTATTTAGTGTGAGGTACACCCCTAGGGGAAAAGACAACTTATCTCCCTATGAGATCCTGTTCGCTACAGCACCAGGGTTAGGTTGTTACTTCTCCCAACAGCTTCAGATTCAGTCATACGCTATGGTAGATTATGTGACTGCTCTTTCTCATGCCTTGACCAAAATCCATGCCCAAGTGTTTTCTTCTATTCCAGATCCTGAGTCGAATACAGGTACCCACAAGTTGCTCCCTGGTGACTGGGTTATGGTCAAGAAATTCCTCAGGAAACACACCCTTGAGCCAAGGTTTGATGGTCCTTACCAAGTGCTGCTGATTACAGCTACCTCAGTGAAACTAGCAGGGAAGAGTTCCTGGATACACGCCTCACACTGCAAAAAAGTGCCTGCTCCAGAAGAAGTTACCCCTGCTGAGCCATGAGTTTCCTGTGTTCTTTGTGTTTTCTTTTGCTGCTAAACTTTACAGGGGCCCAGCAAGTGTCCATAACCAAAGATAACCATGTTTACACCTTTTGGTACAATTCCTCAAACACAGATGTAGCTACCTTTTCTTTTGATAATTGTGATATTGTTACTTGCACCTTCCCACAAACACAATATGCTGCTATATACAAAAAACATACCCAGTAAGAAGGATCCATATATTTGCGTAACAGGGGGGTCATGGGGGACATCATTGTAGCTCATGGAAGGCGGCTGGGTGGAACACGGGCAGATCATGGGGCTATAGACCCCAGAGTGCCCTAGACAGAATTGACAATGACGGGAAGCCCCTACTCTCCAGAATGACCTTAAGTAAACCTATTGGGTCAACCCCCATCAAACTCACTCTAAACATAGAGCATCCCAGTGCAGGGGAGTATGTAATGGGCATGTACTGGAGGGGCAGTGGCTCATACAACAAGTTGGGGACATTCTACCTGCAAGACATGCTTACCTCACCTGACTGGGTAGGAACTACACACATGACTGTCAACCCACTTAAACCACATATCAAGACTTTGCATGATATGGTCGCTATAGCTAATCCTACTTTCGAAGACACGATGGCAGTAGAAACTGGGTTCTCAGACACTAACCTATGGCTGGAATGGATGAGATATAATGCTAACTCACACAATAAGACTAACTTATGTATGTGGGGGAGCCAGGCCCCACCTGGGTACGGTGCCTCTAAACCTACCTCCTGATGTTGAATAATGTGTCTTGAGTCTCTATGCACAGTCCACCACTAATTCTTCAATGTGTGAGTCGTGGAAAAAGGCCTACCCAATCATCCAGGGGCACGTTAGGCCACCTGATGGGGTCACTGTATATCCAGGTAACTACACTTGTTATTCAATACCTAAGAACACAGATACATTCATGGGCAAATTCCCATCTGGTTATTGCTCCACCTATCACAATCCACCCACAGCATTATTAATGAATCATGCAAAGACAGCCGGGGACATATATTGGCTGTGTGGTGATAAACAACTGAGATCCCAATTAGCGGGGCTATGGTGGGGACAATGTACACTAACAAAAGCCATAATGCCTATCCACATTATTCCGGATGACTATCACAATGTGTTAGAACGAACACACACACACTCCAGAGCCAATCCGTGGTAGCTTTGATCCACATGTTTATATTGATGCCATTGGTGTGCCAAGGGGGGTGCCCAACGAATTCAAGGCAAGGGATGAAGTAGCAGCTGGGTTTTAATCTTTGATTCCAATGATCACAGCTAACAAGAATGTCAATTGGATTAATTATATCTATTATAATCAGCAGCGGTTTGTTAACTATACCAGAGATGCCTTACAGGGCCTAGCAGAACAGCTGCAAGCTACCACCCAAATTAATAGCTCTGGATATGATCTTAGCAGAAAAGGGGGGCGTATGTAAAATTCTCCCCAAAACCATGACAATGGTAAGGTAACTATGGCTATAGAGAAATTGGATAGCCTTTCAGATGAACTAAAAAAAGAACTCAGGGGTCATTGATACCTAGGACAGATGGTTTGGATGGATGAATGGTTGGCAGAGAACCCTATTCCAGATTGGGACAGCAGTTCTCATAATGATTATCATCTTCCTATTCTTAACCTGTTGTGTACTTCCCTGCATACAAAAGTACTTACAGAAGACAGTAGGGAAGACTATAGACAACGTAACCCCTACTTTCCTACACCAGGACGTCACTGATCTAGAATGTGACACACCACACACACCCCTCCAATCCCACCAATTTAAACAGACAACTGCATTTCTGTAGGGATAGCATAGGGAAAGCGTCTGTCTCTACAGGCAAGTCTCACGTGCGGAGATGTGGTGGACTAGCCACCGCGAGTTACCCACGGAGTGAAGTGTTCGATGCTTGTTAAGACAAATGAGCTGCAGGCAGCTAGGGACATGTTAGGGACAGTAGCAGTTGTTATGGTAAATAGTCATTTTAAGGGGAGACTGTTGTGGAAATGAGATATTAATATATTTATTATATTAATATATATTTTCTAGTTAGTAAAATGCCTATTTACTCATTTAACTGAAATCAGTGTATAAGCTATTAACACATATTTAGACAAAATGGCTACTAGAAGCTTCTAACCCCTCCCTCCCTATAACACCGACTAATTACCTTGTGCAACAAGATGGCGCCCTCATGGTCTCAGTGACATCACCCTTAGAAGGCAGAGCATTAGGAAAACCACTTAACACCTAACCAATTAATAAAGTATTATTTCATGTTATCTCTGACAATGCTTATGATGTAATTTTGCTTTAAAAGGGACCTGCCGTCCCCTCTGAATTAACATTCCTCAAGTTATTCATCAACCTGAAACCTGTGTCTGGTGTGAATTACTTCAGGGAGCGTGCACGCATTGTTTCTTAATTTGGCCAGGGGCAGATACACAAAGAATAATCAATTGATTGAATTGATTTCCATTTCAACCATTTGTTTGCAACTCACGCTGTCCATTGACATTCATTGAAACTCCACTCTAACTAGCTGAAATTTGAAGGGCAATTTCTAAACTGCGACTGTGCCTTCATTTTTAATACTTCAGAGACATACTATGCATCAAAATGATGCATATTGTGATTCTCACAATATAAAGCTCTTCACTGTAGGATTTATATATATTTTTAAAATACGACCGTTTGAAGATGGCAACCACCAAAATACTCTGACCTGTGCCAGGCTGGAGCAGCAAGTGATGTCATAGACAGGGCCTTTTGTACACCTGCTAATGTTTTTATAAATGTATGTTTTAATGTAACTGTGAAGCACTTTGGGCAACAACGTTGCAATTAAATGTGCTATATAAATAAATAAAAGTTGAAATGCATTTCTCACTTTTTAAATTTAATCAATCAAGTGGTTAGTGTAATGTTTACTATCTTTACTCACTCCAAACACTACATAAAGTTACTCTGTCCAGTCCAACCTTTCCACAGTTACTCCAGCCACTCCAACCACACAACAGTTACTCAAGCCACTCCACCCAGTTACTCCGCCCACTCCAGTTGTAGACTACTGGTGGAGGCAAGAACACTTCACACAATTTCCCCAGAAATTGTAGCTTTTCTAGTTTTTATATATTAGAGCAGGAGCTACAGTTAAATCTGAAAAAGGATCAGCAAGGAGAAGGTCAGTACTCAGCATCTGTATTTTAACCAGAAAATTAACAAAATATTAAAACATTTTAGCTACAAAGAAAGGTAAACAAATATCGTATTTATTAAATTTCCTTAGTTTAGAAAAACAGTGCCTCAAAGGGAATATGATGGCATTATACAAATATATTCGGGGCCATACAAACCATTGTCTAGAAATCTATTCTGGACGTTGAAAACAAGGCTGTGCATTTAGACTGGAAGAAAGGAGATTTAGTCTAAGGCAAAGGAAAGTTTTTTTTTTTACAGTAAGAACAATAATGATGTGGAATTCTCTGCCTGAAGAGTTGGTTTTATCATAGTCTATACATAAGTTTAAACAGCAACTAGATAAATACAGGGAAATGCTTTTTAATTTGTGGGATAATAGCTTCTTGTTCCAAGCAGAGATCTGACTGCCATTTTGGGGTCAAGAAGGAATTTTTTTCCTAGTGTGTTCCACAATTGGAAGCTCTTCAAAATGTCGGGTTTTTGTTTGTTTGTTTTTTGCTTCATTTAGATCAACAGCAAAAACAGATGTGAGAAAGGCTGACCTTGATGGACACGTCTCTTTTAAGCTATGTAACTACATATGTAATAATGTAACTATGTTATATGCTACCCATAAATGAAATAAGATCAGATCACATGAACACAATAATGCAACTATACCCTGCTTTAATAAGCTTTCCAAATGATTTAATACTGTTTTGAAAAACTTACCAAATCTCCATGGATTTTAATGGTGATTTAAAAGGTTTTTTTTCTAACAGTATTGAATCATTTGGAAAGCTTATTAATCCGAGGCCTTAGTCAATTAGTTACTGGTGGGACACATTTAAATTGATTATGTTTGCGGACATCAGTACTGAGAATTTAACATGTCTCCTCTGTGATGTCGCAGGAGGCAGAGACCTAAGCAGTGTAGAGGGAACCTGGACACTGGAAAAAGGTGAGTAAAACATTTTTCTTTATTTTAAACCTAATTAAGACTAGGAACAGAGGCACTATAGCGTTAGGAATACAGGTTTGTATTCTTAACACTAAAGTGTTCCTTTAATATCATCTTCGTCAGTACACTTTTCTCTGTAATATCTCAACTGGTTTAACTTTTTCTTTGCTGCTAAATGGAAATAAAGAAATAAACTTCAGTGTAATAAAGGTCTCCTGCCTGTAACAAAATTACAAAAGGTAAATACATCATAAAATAGCTGACCTATTTTTTTCTCTCTGTAATTCACATTGATTATGTTTATCTAGTTTAGTTTAAGCAATGAAAATGTAACAATATAAAAAATGGTAGTAATACTATACATGCCTATCACTGAAAACATTGCTATATGGGTAATGATTTCTAGCTACTGTCAATTTCTTCATTCCAGGCAACTTCAAATGGCATGATGCAAGCACATTGATACCACAGCAATACTATGAATGGTTTCAGGCAATTTGCATAGCCAAATCCAATAGCCTGCTTGTCATTACATTAATCCTTAATTAATGACACACAGTTTTACCATTAATTCCAAGATGACTGTTGTGGCAGATGGGCACAAAATAAATTATCAATGAAGGATTAATAAAGATTTAATTTTACTCCTTTTATACTTAAAACTTTAAATGTTAAGAAAGACTTACAAATTGCTAAACCATATTAAAGAAGCAGTCATTATGTCTACTGAAGGACACTGCATTTTGCAGACATTGTTGTAGCTTATGGCAAATAACCCCTTTATAGATGTTCTTGAATTTGTGTCTAATGGCTTTAAAATTAACACAGATATTATTAGTAGCTTTTCCCCCCTCTTTTTATAGTATAAGATTGACTAAAGCAGCTTTTATAGTGCATGTCTTTTAGAAGTAAAGTAAATAAATAAGGAGAAGTAACAGTGGAGGGGTCATTGGGACAGCACTCTACCAGTTTATTTGTGGTTGTTTAGGGACATTGGGATAAGCTAAAAAATATGGGAAAAAGTAGATTAACATACTACAGCCATTGCCTGTTTGTATCAAAATGTAATTCTGTAATAGGTTTGTATTGCACGGCCCTTCCCCTCTGATTCTGACAATGTGGAGAAGCTTTCTTGAGAGCAACTAGTTTGTAAAAAAAAACTAAAGGCCATATTTAAAATTTGTCCTGTTTTTTTTTACATACTAGTTGCTCTCAAGAAAGCCAAAATCAGGGGGAGGGGCCCTGCAATACTAACTCTTTACAGATTAGAATTTTGAAACACGCAGACAATGGATATAGTATGTTAATCTACTTTTCCCCATATTTTAGCTTATCCCCAGCCCCCCATGTTGGTGGTCCTAAACTATTGCAATAAACTGGTAGAGCTCTTTCTCTGTCTCTCTCAGTGTCTCTCTCTCTTTATATATATATATATATATATATATATTTCTATATATATATATATATATATATATAAAATGACAAGATGTTCAACATCCTAATGCAATGCATGTGCACAGTTGTAGGAGTGATTATAGGAAGACAGTGTCAGGATTAAGAGTTGATCCAGCACACAGACCTGTGTCACACCTAGGACTAAGGATAACGTATATTTGGAATTTAGAATGGCTGGACTTAACGTATCCAAGAATAGTCAAAATTCTAGCCGAGGTCAGGAACACAGAATCAGAAACAACGATGAGGGAAAGCCAGAAGTCAAGGATACCAGAATTCAGGGAAGTCAAAACGAAGCCAAAGTCAAATACCAGAAAATCAAGATCAGGAACGCACTCTCGGATCACCATCAGGATGAAACCATGACAGGGTAATGAGCAAAAGGAGAATTGGGTTTAAATAACCCTCCTGTGGATCCTTTGACCCCAAAAGCAATTACCAGGTTTCCAGGTGCATGATTGCTGCTCAGCACAAACCCTCCTGTGGATCTGATTGGCCATGACCGGCCTTTGACCCCAAAAGCAATTATCAGGTTTCCAAGTGCATGATTGCTGCTCAGCACAACTTTTCCTGTCAGGACGGTAAATGCCAATAAGCACATTTTTATGTGTGGATGAATACGCGACAGACAGCAACTAAAGTTGTGTTTAGTCCTGCAAAATAAACATTGCCATATCTACAAAATGTCAACATTTTAAATTGCAGGACCAAAACTACAGGTCACTGCACCCAGACCACTTCTTTGAGATAAAGTGGTCTGGTTGCCTTTAGTGGCCATGTAATAACTCCTACTGAACATTGCATAGTGTAGGCTTAGCTTCCCATTGCCCACCATCTCAGAGCTGGATTAAGATTGCCCAGAGCCCAAAGCAGAAGGCTAGATTGGGCTCTCCTAATAGTATGTAGTGGCTGAGTGTTCTATGTGAAGGTGGTTGAGAACTGTATACTGGGAGGCTGTGTGTGCTGATTGAGTGTTTTGTGTGTGAGGTGGCTGAATTTTGTGTGTGGAATTGAGTTTGAGTGTGACTTGGTGTTTTGTGTAGAAGAAGGTTGAGTGTATTTTTACATGCTTACCTTTTGGCAGGAGGGGGATATTAATTGTGATGGTTCTGTGGAATGCACTTAAAATAGCCTTAATCTTTGAGGTGTTAAGCAGGTGATATGTGATGAGTAAAATGTGAAAAATGTGGATTCCTTATGGATAGATATCTGCTTGGAGCAAAAGGATGAAAACCAATTATTGGTTGAAATATGCTAATATTGATATTGATGAGGAAGAATAGCTGTTAAATTAAATTGGGAAATCTGCACATGTGGGTAACACAAAAAACCTGATCCCCCTAGTTGAATTGTTAGTTTAAACCGTTAAGGTTTGCGATGTTGTACATTTGCGACCAGGCATATTTTTACACTTTTGTGGTGTTTGTGTTTAGCTGTAATTTTCCGCTCTCTCATTTACTGTTCCCATACAAATTATATATTGTTTTTTGCAGGACAAAAAGGGCTTTCTTTATATACCATTATTTATATAATCTCATGTAATTTAACTTTAAAAAAATGCCAAAAATACATGATTTTTGACTTTTACTTGAAAAATCTTTTACTCGTCTACAAAAGTGAATGAAAAAAACTGCTAAATAGATTCAAAATGTTGTCCTGAGTTTAAAAATACCCAGTGTTTATGTGCTTTTTTTTTGCAAGTTATAGGGCTATAAGTACAACATACCTTTTTCAATATTTATCAATAGTGACACTATTATCTGTCATAAATCTCTGAATAACACCCCACATGTATATATTTTTTTTAAAGTAGACAACCCAGGGTATTCAATATGGGGTATGTCCAGTCTTTTTTAGTAGCCACTTAGTCACAAACACTGGCCAAAGTTAGCGCTCATATTTGTTTGTGTTTGAAAAAAGTAAAAAACTAAATTGAATGCTAATTTTGGCCAGTGTTTGTGACTAAGTGGCTACTAAAAAAGACTGGACATATCGCATTTGCAATAGCTTGCGTTGTCTTCTTTTGCAAATGGTATGCCATCATGGGGGTAATTCTCATTCCTGGGCTACCATATGCTCTCAAGGGCAACGTAACAAACCTGGCCATTTTCAATGTAAAAATATTTAACCCATATATTTGACCCTGTAACTTTAAAAAACGCTATAAAACCTGTACATGGGGGGTACTGTTATACTCGGGAGACTTTGCTGAACACAAATACAGGAAAACGTATTACAACAATTATATCATCAGTAAAAATGCTGTTTGTGTGTGAAAAATGCAAAAAAAGTCACTTTCACTGACAATATCATTGCTGTCATATGTTTTACTGTTTTGAATCACTAATATTTGTGTTCAGCAAATTCTCCCGAGTAAAACAGTACCCCCCATGTACAAGTTTTAGGGTGTCATAGAAAGTTACAGGGTAAAATACAGTGCTAGCAAATTAAATCTTCTGGACTTTCGGCCTGGGTTGGCAGGCAGGTCCCTCAAATTGCAATCAATAAAATTACTTAATTATGTAAAAATATTACATAAATACGCACGTAGAATTTAAATATATATGCATATTTATATATTTGAAGTCTACATGTATATTTATATAATTATTTATGTAATTTTCTATATGGACATATGTATATTTCGTATTATTTTTATTTATTTATATATACAATTTTGTTCTAAGTGTATTTCGATATAAATATATATATATATATATATATATATATATTAATATCAAAATACAGTTAGAATAAAATTTCATATAGATATATCATTTTATTATTATTTTTACATTTTTTTAATATAATTTAAATCACTTATTATTTGTATTTTATAATATATATATATATATATATATATATATGTACACCCTGTTCCAAATTATTATGCAAATTATATTTCTCTAATTTACCTAATTAATTTCTGTAAATAACAGTCAGCATAATTCTCATGTTATCATCTATTAAGAGTACAATTCAAATTTTATTGAACAAACCTCCTAATGATAACAGTATTTTTTTTAAACATAAAAAACTTACAATGCACTGTTCCAAATTATTACGCACACTTTATAGGTTGTAAAGAACTGAAAATTGTCATTTGTTGTGTTTGCAGCATATTTACTGAAATCAAAAGCTATTTCAATCAAACTTATAACAACATTTTAACTTTTTAAACATTTTAACAGGTCACGTTACATTTTAACATAGGACCCCTTATTTGATAGCAGCTTCACAAGTCTTGCATCCATTGAACTGTTTTTGGACAGTTTCTGCTTAAATTTGTTTGCAAGATGTCAGAATAGCCACCCAGAGCTGCTGTTTGGATGTAAACTGCCTACCACCCTCATAGATCTTTTGCTTGAGGATGCTCCAAAGGTTCTCAATAGTATTGAGGTCAGGTGAGGATGGAGGTCACACCATGACTTTCTCTCCTTTTATCCCCATAGCAGCCATTGATGCAGAGGTATTCTTTGCAGCATGAGAGGGTGCATTGTCATGCATGAAGATGATTTTATTACGGAAAGCATAGTTCTTCCTTCTGTACCAGGGAAGAAAGTGGTCAGTCAGAAACTCCACATACTTTGCAGAGGTCATCTTTACACCTTCGGGGACCCTAAAGGGGCCGACCAGCTCTCTTCCCATGATTCCGGCCCGAAACATGACTCCACCACCGACTTGCTGACGTCGCAGCCTTGTTGGAACAGGGTGGCCGTCCACCAACCATCCACTACTCCATCCATCTGGACCATCCAGGGTTGCACGGCACTCATCAGTGAACAGGACTGTTTGAAACTTAGTCTTCATGTATTTTTCTGCCCAATGCAGCCGTTTCTGCTTGTGAGCATTGGTTAGTGGTGGCCGAATAGAAGGTTTATGCACAGTTGCAAGACTCTGGAGGACTCTACACCTTAATGTCCGTGGGACTCCAGAGGAACCAGCAGCTTCAAATATCTGTTTGCTGCTATGTAATGGTATTTTAGCAGCTTCTCTCTTGATCCGATGCATGGATCTGGCAGAAATCTTCCTCAATGTGCCTTTATCTGCACGGACCCATCTGTGCTCTGAATCAGCCACAAATCTCTTAATAGTGCGATGATCACGCTTAAGTTTTTGTGAAATATGTAATGTTTTCATACCTCGTCCAAGGCATTGAACTATTTCACTCTTTTCGGCAGCAGAGAGATCTTTTTTCTTCCCCATATTGCATGAAAATGGTGCTCTGCTTAATAATGTGGAACACCCTCCTTTAGTAGTTTTTCCTTAAATTGGGCTCACCTGGCAATCTAATTATCACAGGTGTCTGGGATTGTTTTTAGTGATCAAAAGAGCCCTGAGACACAATGCCATCCATGAGTTAAACTGAAAAACAAAATATTTTATCTTTGTGACACTTAAATACAATTTGCATAATAATTTGGAACAGGGTGTATATACAATTATATAGTTATAAGTGTATTTTATATTAATATATGTACATATTAATATAGAAATACACTTAGTATGACATTATATATATGATATATAGATATAATATATATATAATCCTTAAGGGGTTAAATTACACGAATATCGCTGAGACGCCAGCCTTCCTGCTTCTGCCTTCAGCTGTTTAACCAAACACTGTTTCCTGCAGTATTTAACCATGTGAATAGTGTTAACCCAGATAGCTATGCCATGGAGCCTATTCGTGTAATAAAAGACGTTAGCTCCATGGCAATTGAACCGTATGTGTGTGGTCTGAGCGCCATTCAGTAATAAAGTGCGCTAAGACCTAAGCTATCTGGGGATATGTTACATATATATATATATTTCAGGTAATAAGTGTAACATTGTATATTTTATTGTATTTTATTGTCCTGTAGTCACCACATGGATAATGGCGATTTGCCTCTTTCCTGGGAGATAATTGGATTACTTCCCAATTATCTCCCGGATAGAGAGGAGGGAATTGTGATGCATTGTGGGAATGTTTTACCACTGTATGTCTGTCATTGGTACTTGTCTGTCCTGTGTCACAGTCTTCCATCTGGTCCCCTAGGGGAGTGTCCACCAGGTGAGAGACCTGCATAAATACTGGGCGGCTAGCCCCCAATAAACCAGATTCCTGTTTTACCCTCAATACGGAGCCTTGTCTCATACTTGGTGGGAATTACTACTATGGGTTATTCTTTTGCCTGTTCCAGGAGAGGAGAACACCGTATGTTTCCGTCCGGTGGGTTCGAGTGATCGTGAACTGCTGCACTCTTCGAAAGGTGAATCCCTTGACCCTTAACCCTCACTATACCGGGTTATACCGTAAAAATGGTGTCTTTAGAAATAAACTCAAAAAAGCATGGGGGATGCTAAAACATATTTTCAAAATGGCCAGTTTCAGTTTTCTCTAGATGTTGTAGACTATATCTACCCTTATGATTTGTCATCATTATGACTGTAAGAATGTTAATGGGCATATAGTCCACAACCAAGAGTCCCGTAAGTTGCCTACCTTTGTGTAAGAAATATAAAAGAAACAAATTGAAACCAATGTGACTTAGTAGGAACGTTATCCAAGAAATTAAGGTGGCTCTGTTACATTCCTGTCCTCTACATACCGTTCTCCTATTGTTTCCTCTTCTCTTCCTCTCTCAGAATACGTTATTTTTTTTCCTAATTTCCGGCCTACTCCTTCTTAAAATGAAAATCAAAAAATAGAAAAAAAGTAGGGCTTGCCTTAAACTACACCCTTTGTCAAAATTTGTCAGGAGTAGAATGCACAAGCAACTTACAACATAAGTGGTAGTGAATTAAGGACAAAAATAAACAAGAAGGTTTTGGGAATTGTTATAGACAACAAACTTCGAAAAATATTCATGCCCCTGTTAGACGGACTTCAATATGTACTAGCAGCAGGAGCAGTTGTACATTTGATGTCATCACGTGGGCTACTGAAACCTTGTCTCCTGGAAGTGTCCCTAGTGAAGTGTCAGCAGGCCGGAGGATCGGCGGCAAACCAGGGGAACTGCAGGGTCAGAGAATAAAGGTCTCTCCCTTATAAATTGTTGTATTTTAATTCTGTAATAAAGATTTACAAGAATCCTTGCTACTATTCTGTCTTATACTGAGGAATTACAAGAATGCTCATAACAGAATATGAATATTATGTTCTGTATTTGTAAGTGTTTTTCTCTGATTTGGCAATATTACACCATGTATCCTTCCATCCCCCCGCCCCTTCCCCGTCTCCACCCTCCTTCCCCACTCCCTCCCTCCCCCCTCAGTGATCAACCAAATCAGGCTGCGACTCCCCAAGCCAGTATGGGCATTGTCCTTTCATAATTTGCTGGCGCAGGAAAGCCCAGCAGCTGTGAGAAAAAAAAGAAAACAAATGAACAAACACAAACAAACAATCCAATAATTACATCCTACGATCCCACCTAAAAGGGAGGGTGGGTGGGGAAAAAGCACCACCAGGATCCCTCAACTATGTTACAGTGAACTGGTGAGTTCTCCCAGAATTCCCGGCACCTAGTTCCTGTCTCATACTTTGTAACAATTCTGTTACCATGCCAACTACTCCGGCCAGCAGTCATGTTATCCCCTCCTTAGGCAGTCCGGGGGCTGGACTTGACTGCTGATAACTCCTTAATATATACCCCCTCACACCAATAAATAACACAACAACATGTTAGTGGGTAAGGACAATGGCCACAGCTTTATTTTCCATTAACCAGCAAAACCACCACTGTCAGCAGCAGTTTTTTTTCCAGCAGACATATAACATAACTTTATAACCTCTTCAGGCCTGTCATTCGTGATCCACCAAATCAGGCTTCAACTCCCCATGCCCGTCCAGGCAGTGTCCTTTCATAACTTGCTGGCGCAGGAAAATCCACCATCACAGCCTGGACCCTAAATTGGGGAAAGGCTGTGTCCCCCCCAGCGCCTTTTCAACAACCGTTTGAAAACCCATATTGAACTCCATCATTCCTCATCATGCTACGATTGTTGTCCTCCAGCAAAACATGACGAATCACCAGGCCCTCTAAACTACGAACAAATCTCTATATCGTCATTTTGAGCCAACAACGAGACCGCTCCAGGGCCTTAGCATTAGGCAAGGACTGCCAACAGGGATGGGGAACCACCACTGACCAAATTAACACCAGGTGGAGGAATAATGCAAAGCAGCACGCCAAATAATGCTCACATGCGTTGGTTAAGCCCACTGTATGACCCATCCCCAAATCATTACCCCCTGAATGAATAAGCAACATTACCGGGCCAGAAACAAAATGCCGGAGGACTACACATTCCCAGTAAACCTGATGCCACCTGAGGCCCCTTATCTCGCACCATTTTACCCCAACCTGGTCATGAGAGAACCACAGATTCTTGCCATACGGTCTTTGCTCCACCCGATGAGCTGCCAGTAAATAAAGGAGTGACCTAGAATCCAAAGTAAACTAACAGAACCTGGAAAACAGATAAATGGTTATTAAACCCCCCGAATGCGTATAATAAGCAAAACCTGCGAGAGTTCCAATGACCCAGACGCTGAATAGCGGCATCTGAAAACCCTAATCTGCTAGCCTGAGTAGCCACGCCTATGCAAAAAGAATAAGGAGAATAACCACTATCCTCTACACCCAGCTAGCGCAAAGCTGACTTAAAAACACTTGAAAATTGCGAGTGCCTGAGTACTGACCCGTCCTGGTGGGCGAACTCGAAAGGTGTTAATGAAACCGGACACCAAACACCATCCATAGCCTCAATCCTAATAGCTCGACCAGACCCCAATTGATCAGTTTAAAACTTTCTAATCCACAATTCCACCGAGCTTTGGTCACAGGAGATATCCGAGATAGACATCGCTGAGGCACTACTGGCTCTACGGGCAACTAACTCACCAATCCGCAGGGCTGCATAAAAACAAAGGGAAATGGCCATTCCAAAGAGAAGCACTTCAGAGGGGGAGAAACAAACTGATGGAAGAACCCCACACAGATTTTCAAGTAAGGGAATGGAGAGCGGACAACTGACGTCCGCCACCCGTTCCCTCCTTCAACCCCGTAATATTTGCTGACTAAGGAATGACTTCGTAACATCTTCCTATCCCATAAACTGCATAAGAAAGGAAAGGACTGACATGTTACGCTCTACCAAAGCCACTGATGCTCCTGCAGAACACAAAGCGGACAGAAACACCAGCATAGCACACAACCTACCATTGGATGATGACAAATCAAAGTCCCTAACCAAACCTGATATCCATTGTTCTCATACCGATCCATATGCCTGCCAGGAAGAAGGAGCCAACGACCCTCTGATTAGTTCCATTAATTTCTGAAATCGAGGTTCCATAAGAAGTCTGGGCACATCAGGCCCGTCGCGACGGCTCTCAGAGCTAGTTCCCAAAACGATCCCACTGCAGACGAGACAGAGAGTCCGCAATAGAATTATCGACCCCTGGAACATGAACCACACAAAACCATATGTTAAATTCTAGACATCACAACACCAGCCACCGTAAGAGAGCTAAGACTGGGGGAGACCCTGATGACAGACGATTTACCACATGGACGACACTCATATTGTCCGTCCAAAAGAGAACCTATGTGTTTGCAAAAACAGAACCCCATAGCTCCACTGCCACAATAAAGGGGAAACAGTTCCAAAAAGGTTATGTTGTGGAGCAAGTTCTCACCAGTCCAAGTCGAAGGCCATCGCCCTGCACACCAGTGGCCTTGGAAATATGCACCGAACCCGATAGATCCTGAAGCGTCAGTGAACAGTTCCAGGGTGGAGTTGGATACCGATTCGGTACACCAATAGGTATGCCCATTATCTCCTTACAAAAATTTGCTCCACACAACCAAATCCACCTTTAAACGATGCGTTATGTGAATGAAGTGGAAGGGGAGACTAATGCCCACCATCGTTAGGTAGAGCAGCCGGCTAAATACCCGACCCATAGGCATTACATGACAAGCTAAATTTAAGTGTCCCAGGAGAGACTGAAGTTGCCTAAGCTTAACCTTTCAAGAACCCTTAACCAAATCCACCATGGATGACAATACCAGCAGTTTATGTCCCGGAAGACGGAACTCACGTTGGACCGAATCGATCTTGATTCCCAAAAAAAGAAATAACCGTGCTAGGACCTTCCATTTTATCTTCCGCAATGCGAACACCTAAATCAAACATAACCTCCCGAAAGTAATAACAGGAAATAGAACAACCCATGGGAAGACACATGTGAAAAAAGAAGTCACATTGAAACTGGCAACCCAGAAGATGAAAACAGTCTGGATGAACCAGTAGAAAACGAAACGCAGATTGGATATCGGATTTAGCTACGTCGCAAACTAACTCCAATGCCCTATCAAAGGATGCATATCAAACCTGACAATCGTCCTTTGATATGCCATAATTGACTGACGAACAATCAGGGAAGGAGAGGTGATGAATTAACCTATAAGTGCCCGGTTCTTTTTTAGGGACCAAACCCAGAGGTGACACCCGCAACTTGCCAAACGGAGGACAGGAAAAGGGGCTAGCCATACGACTTAAGCTCACTTCTTTTCTCAACTTATCTGCTAAGATAGTTTCCTTTCTGCTGCCTCTGAAGACTCTTGAAATGGAATAATTTCTGCCTCTCAATGTTTGGATACCGTCCGAGCCACAGACGGAGCCTTTGCATGTTCACCTCCTCATACCTAGGAATGACATCCTTGGACGCCGATTTAGGCAAAGTTTTTCCCTGCTTAAAACAGCGCACCGCTGGGTGGACTCCTCCACAAAGGGAGCATTTATTTGAACTGGCAGCTACTGTACCATCTGCAATGGCTCTCATTGAATGGCCAGCAAATGCCTTTTTTGTGTCCTGCCGACCCTCCAGCAGGAGTGCTGGGTGTCATGGTGTCATCAATAAAAGCCATAAATTACCGTCCTGTACACCACGACACGGTCTGTCCACCGTTTCCTTATCTAACGGGACTAGCGGTAGGATGTCTACATATTCACCCTTTAACATTTTTTCTTTAACCTCTGAAGGAACATGGATACCCAATGGCGACACCTCACAAACTGGGCCAAGTGAGGGTGCATTAATAGGTGCCTCCGCACCCATAGGAATGGAACTGTCACCCTTAGCAGCCAGAGAATCACCGCTTCCTTCCTGCACTGCGCCAGGAGATAATTTATCTAAAACCGCCCTAAGCAAGCCTATTACTTTGCCTTGCTGGACATTAGACTCTGACTGCAACTGCACAGATTGCCAAGCGCGAGTGGAATCATACTCACTAGTCTGGAGCAGAGAGTTCAGTCCCTCCACTCTCTAAACTACCGAATGGACAGGAACGTTCCTTTGTCCCAGCTAACTTGCACTTGCTGCAGACATTCGGCGGGTTTCATCATCCGAATCCTGGCATCTATCATGATCTGACTGTCGATCCTCTCCCGAATCCTGCTGGGATTTATGGTATGTGAATCAACGAGCTGAAGATCTCCCATGGTCCCTCTCCATTTGGCCCATGAGCGGTCCCTCTCCTGTGGAGCTCTGTAAAGATCACTGGAGTTCACAAAGCGAACATCTTCCAACTCCCAAACGCCATCTCTTCGTCTGCGTTCAGCACTGTCATATTCATGAACGTTGTCCCTTCACATGTGTTCGGCATTGTCAAACTCCTGAACTCCATGCGTGCATGACTGTTTGGTACTTACAGCCTCCCAAACCCTTTCCAACCTTCTATGTTCACAGACTTCCAACTCTTGAACGCTGACCATTCGGTTCCCTTCGGGACTTTAATTTGCACCAAGGGCCTGTGACGTCCACAAAGGCTCCCGAACAGACGTCACATATACGCCCCGTTGATACTGCCGAACGTCAGTTCTTCGATCATAGCATGTGACAACACGCACCTCCGTCATTTCCTGTGAAGCCGGAAGAGACCTGCAGCAAGGAGGCGTAGGAATCCGCTTCATGGGTCCTATGGAAGGACTGCAACAAGGTAAGTATTGCTTTCCTAGACATATCAGCTCCACCAGTCATTGTAAAGTGGGTACAATAGCCAGTATCAAGTAATAGTAAATGGGAATTAAAGTAATCTCTTTTTTCTGACAGGAAATCTCCAAAGGAAAAAGCACCACCAAGATCCCTCGGCTGTGCTACAGTGGACTGGTGAGTTCTCCCAGAATTCCCGGCACCTAGTTCCTGTCTCATACTTTGTAACACTTCTGTTACCATGCTAACTACTTCGGCCAGCAGTCATGTTCCCCCCTCCCTTTTTCTTCCCACATTTTGTAGGCATAGACTAAATATAATTTTATGGCAAGATAGGAGGCTTCATATTTGCTTTACTGAAACCTCCAGCAGTAAAGAAATAGTTAACTGAACTGTTCAAAACAACCAATCAGAACAAAACAACAGCAGTATAAAACCACTTAGGCAGACCCTCCCACTTCCTCTTTCTTTGCTGCTACCTCCAGGTGAGCACTCACCAACTCAGAGTTGTCTCTGCTCTGGGTTGTTTTTTTTTCTCCTACATGATGTTTATTTGCTGTGTTATTTTCATGCTGTTTATTGCTGTTTCAATTTAGGCTAATTACTGCTGTATTATTTCATGCAGTTTATTTGCTGTCGCTTTATGCAATTCATTTGCTGTACCACTTTATGCTAGTTATTTGCTGTGTCACTTTGTGCTATTTATTTACTGGGTCACTTTATGCTGTATTGCTTATACTGCTTATTGCTGTATTATTCTATATTGCTTATTGCTGTGTCACTTCATGCTGTTTTTGGCTGTGTTCCTTTGCTGGGCTGTATGTGGTATGGGTGCCTGCTCCCTGTTCTGGGGATTTTGATCTGTTTTATACCCTGTTTCCACCACCCTGGGTTCTCCTTTCTGGGCTCTGTCGCCCACACCCTCCCCTCACCCCTACCTGCTCCCCGCAGCCCCAAGACGGGTTCACTCTGACGTTTGCTCTGATGGGCAAGGATGCAGGGGAGTGCACTCCCACCCTGTTCCCACTCTGCATGCCCTCAAAGCATATGTCATCTATTGACACTTCAAGACACAGGGCACCCATCTCCTTGGAGATCTGTTTTGCAAGGGTGACTGGTTTATCTCAACTGGATCTGAGGGAAGCCTGCATGGATTTCACCATCAATGTGGACATATTGGATCTAACTCACTCTCAGTCGGTTCAGCTTCTGGATTTCGTGGAATATTCGGTCCAGGCGTTGCTCCACCTTCCGAGGTCCAAGAGGTTCGCCTTCAAGAAAGATATTAGTCACATGCTCCGCAACCCGCGGGTCACACTGTCCTAACCCAGTCGATTGGCCATTGTCATCTGCCATGGAAGCCATATCTCCAGGACTATCAGACACTCCAGCACCTGATGGCTCACTATCTCACGTCTTCAGCTTTGTGCGACCGAATCAGGTGGCTTTCGGATGAAGCTCACCTAGAACTTCATTGGTGACTTCGACATATGAGGACCTGGACTGACAAAAGGATTTTCAGACGCCAACCTAACTTCATCCTAGACTCCGATGCCAGTTGTATGGACTGGGGCGTTACTTGCAATGGCGTGATGACAAGAGGACTCTGGACTCCTGAGGAGAGAGCTCTTCACACCAACTGTATGGAACTACCTGCAGTTTTGTTCGCCATTTGCAGCTCTCCCAAGGGGAGAATTACTGCTTGCTGCCTCCCGTCATTGACAATTTCCCATCTGTCCGCTCCAGACTGCAATAGGACCTCATGAAGGATCTCCATTGATACTGTCTGGACAAGTACTCTTCACTTGTGACAGAATGTCTGCAGGATGAGACAATCATTTAGCGGACTGGTTATCCCCTCACTGGAGAGACTCCAACGATTGGTTACTTCACCCTCCTGGGTCTCGAGGACTGGACTGATTGCATCCAGGGTGAACCGTCAAATGGTGTGGTTCTTCAGTTGGTTTCTGGATCCTCCAGCGAGGCGTTGGACGTGTTCTCCAAGATTGGCCTCCTTCGAGGGCATACACTTCCCCCTCTTTCTACAGGACACTTCAGGCATTGCGTCAGACTGAACTCTTGGGAGTTTGGCTTCGCCTGGTCACACCACTTCGGAGGTGTCAACCGTGATTCCCTCTCTTGCTGGAGTGCTCGTGGGAAGACCCTCTACTACTCCCTGTCTCTAGGTTTTTCCGTGTGGGATCCACAAGGGTATCCTGGCATAGCTGGTGTCTGGAGAGATGCTTGGATTCTTGTTACGGTCTCTATCATGGCTGTTCTCAACTGTCTGACTTAATTGTCCTTTCAGAGTAAGTTGTATGGGACCATTTACATCTTAGGTCAGCTAGTTTGACGGCTAATGTGCCTTCTCAAGATTCTGGCATTGGTAAGGATCTCTTGGTCTACAGTCTACCTCGAGGGGTATCCCTCCTGGGAGCCCTATCTCTTGCTATTCCTCAGTGTGAGTTGTATCGCTTGTTCTGGGTTTCCTTAAGAAGTGGCCTGAAGACACGGTTGTCTTTACGCCAGCTTTTCTGCGTAACCGGCACTCCCGGTACGTTTTTTGTTTTTCATCACGTTCTGATGTTTGTGGGGTTGATGTAGTGAATTTTTCCTTCTCACCATCCGGTGTGTCTGCTTCTATTCCGCACAAATCCAATTTCTATTTGTCTTCTGTGTCATATACCTATTCTCCAGATGGGCCACGTCTCTGTATGGCATGTCGCCCATGATCGTGTAGATCCAGGACCTCGGTCTTTTGCCCTTCTGCTCATGGACAGCTGTTGACTTCTACGTACAACCGTTTAGGACTGTTTTCTGCACATTCTTTCGCTCGTTGGATTTGCTGGACTCTCTCATCGGCTGGCTTTGAGAGTTCCTTTAGGACACATTTGGTTCGGGGCACTGCTTTTCAGCAGCTTTAGAAGCCGTTGGGTCCCTTCTGGATTTTCCCTGCACCGCTGTTTGGTCTAGGGAATCGGTTTTACGTTTTCCTTTTTTAATTACGTCCTCAATCTCATGTTGATTCGGGTTTTTTATGTTTGGGAGTTAAAGTTGCAAATATGAAGCCTCCTGTCTTAAGCCTCCTGTCTAGCCTCGGTGAGGGAATAATCTAAATTTTATTACAACAGGAGGCAAATATTTCCCTCCCTTTACCTTCCCTCCCTGGAATTGGGTCTTTTTCTCTCATGGTTAATTGGTGATATTGTTATGTTTTTGTGAATGCATGGTCTTGTATAATAAAGATTACTTCTATTATACAGTGGTGATTGTCCGTGTACGGTTTTATTCATCATGTACTATGATGTGCAATTGATATTGTATAGATATGACATCTTGCTTTGACAGTTTACTTTCACAATGTTTTCTTTTTCTTGCAGTGTAATCTGTTTTCTGGGTTTGATGATTGTTTCTCTGGATGTACCTGCTACAAGGTGGATTCGTTGGTTTCATTGCTCTCCTGCTCGACCTCATCAAAGAAAGAGGAAATGGGAGGGTCTGCCTAAGTGGTTTTATACTGCTGTTGTTTTGTTCTGATTGGTTGTTTTGAAAAGTTCTGCTAACTATTTGCTGCTGAAGGTTTCAGTAAAGAAGGTAAAGCAAATATTTGCCTCCTGTCTTTAATAAAATTTAGATTATTTCCTCACCGAGGCTAGCATAATCCCTAATTAAAAACTAAATCTATATAATAATCAATCACTTTATCACAGGTTTTCTCCAGATGGATAAAAAACATTGTTTCTGATGGGGCGCAATTCAGTCTAAGTCTACTCTTTCCTTGTAAACAGGAGATATAGTTAAAATCAAATTCATAGGATAAGAGACAACATTGAGATTGCCATCAAGCGATTTATTTGCTTTGACATTTTAGGTTAGTGCAGCACCGCTAATATATAGAAAAAGTATGCTTTATAAAATAAAGTTCATATTTACAAGGTTATTTACTAAAATGGGAAGTATGGAGAAATGAAAGTGAATTTCAAATTAAAAGCCAAAGTAGCTGAAAAAATTCTCGGCTATTCTTTCACTTGGGTTATTTTGGACTAAAATGTATAATTCAGTTTAAATTCCTGACAATTCTCACTTTAGGGAATAAATCTAAGAATAAACATGAGGCTGATCTGAAAACATAGGTGACGAAGCAAAGGTGGCGAATTTTTCCAGTTAGGCCATTTTGACATTAAAGGAACACTATAGAGTCAGTAGCACAAACATCTATTCCTGATCCTATAATGTTAAAACCACCATTTAGATGGCTTGACCTCCTTAATCCCCTTAGACAGGGTTAAAACTTTTTTCCAGCACTGCATGGGTCCCCCTGCCATGGCACCGCCACAATCCACTTGATTGGCTGACATCATTATAATTTATGATCTCAAACCGGGAAAGCATTGGATTGTCTGAGATTGCCAAGGAAGCGGTATGGGGAGCCAGTTCAACATCTCTATGCAGAGCCCTAGGAAGTAACTCCTGTGGCCATATAAATAGTGGCAACTGGAGGTGTCCCTAGGCTTTAATGTAAATTCTGTCTTTTCTCTGAAAAGACAGTGTTTGCATGAAAATGCCTGCATGGACAGTCTACACTCACCAGAACAACTACAGTGAGCTGTAGTTGTTCTGGTGACTATAGTTGAGTTTTTGTTTTTTTTTTATTTTCAAACTGACTTCGAATTCCTGACCATTTTCACTTTAGTTAATAGGCCTGCTAATAGTGTGAATTAGAGTAGATTTAAGTTTGGCAATTTTGTTATTAAATATATATTGTGTGTTTTGTAGTATAGTTCACATAAATCGTATTTAATTTAAAACGCAACTGCTTTTTATTCAAAAAGGACCCATAAGAGCAACTTATGTTTTTATAATTTTCTGAACTGTGCACACACTATGTAATTGGTTTTAGTTTAAATAAATGCACCATATATTAGTACATTTTACACGTCTGACTCATGCCAGAAAATTTCCCTTTTATTAAAAATCATTTTTCAAAGCCTACATAAGTTATTATGTTAAGCGCTCAAGTAACTAAACTTTGAATTATTGCATTTCAAATGTGCTCTGCAAATACTTTTTTTTTTTTTTAAATAACTGCATTTCACATATTAGACAAGACCATTGTTTATTAGGATTGCACAGCTGATAAATTGTGAAGTGAACAATAGCAAGTACAGCAAAAATATTGCTAGCTCACCACACAGGGGACTTATTTTCATGATGGAAGTGTTATATTTTTTCTATAATGAGCTGTCAAGATTTATTTGGAAATCAAAATGGCAATGCCAAATGTGTGTGTAGTTAATGACTGTGAGTAAAAGAAACTACACAAAAATTAATACAATATTTGGACTTTGACTTTAGAAAAATATAAGGCATTGCAGGCCTAAGACATCTAAAAACATATCCATATTTGTCATGTGCATATGCATCAATGTATAAATGTATGCGCATATGTCTTCTCTGCTTGTAATGTATTGTGTTTAAATCTGTGAGTATAGTGAGTGAATGCAGCTATATGAATGCCTGCAGGGTTCAAGATCATGTTAGAGGTGCTTAGGATAAAGTGGGTTTAAGCAGAGCTGTATCATTAATGAAGCTAACAAGGCATTTGCCTTGGGCAGCACTTTCAGGGGGGCGGCAAAAGCACTGCACCCTGGCAGATGCCCTGTTAGCCTATTTCATGCGGGACCTAAGAGCTGGCTGACTGGCCACCTCAGTGCCCCCCTAGAGTCCTTCAAGCTGCTTGCAATTCGTGAGGTGAGGGAGCATCATTCCGGCTCCTGGCATCACTGAGAGCGCGCAAGGGAGCTGAGCAAGAAGAGCTCAGAAGACAGTGCTCCCTGGCCACCCTCATTGGCTGACTGACTGACGGCCGCCCACCGAAGCAGGAGCCAGCCCAGCCACCAGCAGCCAGCCCCACTGGACCCCAGGGAAGAATCCACTTCAGCTCTCCCAAAGATAGGGAGGTTGGGTGGATTTTAATTTAATTAAATTACATATCATATGTGTTAGACAATGTGTGTGAGTGTGTGTCTGTCAGTGAATGTGTGTGCCCGTCACTGAATGTGTGTGTGTGACTGTCAGTAATTTTGTGTATCTGTGAGTGAATGTGTGTCTGTCAGTGTGTGTCTGTTAGTGAATGTGTGTGTCTGTCAGTATGTGTCTACGAGTGATTGTGTGTGCATGTCAGTGAATATGTGTGTCTGGAAGTGTCTGCCAGTGAATGTGTGTGTCTGGAAGTGTATGCCTGTGAGTGTGTATATGTTAGCAAGTGTATGTGTCTGTCAGTGTATGTCTCTGAGTGTGAATCTGTTAGTAAATGAATGTGTGTGTCTGTTAGTGAATGTGTGTGTGCCTGCTAGTGAATGTGTGTGTGTGTCAGTGTATATTTGTGAGTGAGTGTGTATCAGTGAGTGAGTGGATGTGTCTGTCAGTGTTTGTCTGTTAGTGAGTGAATGTGTGTGTCTTTCAGTGAATTTGTAATTGAGTGTATGTCAGTGTGTATGTTAGTGAATGTATGTCACTCTATGTGTATCTGAGAGTGTGTGCCAGTGAGTTAGTGTGTCAGTGGGTGTCTATCAGTTAAACTGCGTGTTGGTCTTAAACAGGAAGAGGTGCTGTCTTGACAGGAAGAGGCAAAGCAAATTTAGATGGGGGGTGCACGAGTTTCGTCATGCCAAGTGTAGCACAAATTCAAAATACACCACTGGGTTTAAGGTTAGAAAGGAGTTAATGTCAGAGTTACATTACATAGGGTGTTAAGAAGATTAACAGCTTTGGAGGTGTTAAAGTTGTAGTATAAAGGCTGCTTAGAACGAATGTGTTTAGGATAGAGTTAGGTTAAATTTAGTATCGGGTACATGATTAGTTTTTAAGAGGATTTAAACACAGGATTAAGATTAATAGTTTATTTTCAGGTATAGGCTTTGAGTTCTGGAGTTTGAAGGGTTATTTTCAAAGTACTCACCCTCCTATGTCTAATGTAGACCAGTCAGATTGATGATATTAGAGCTGCAGGAGTGGCTATACAGTTTGCCTAAGAGCTTCTCTTGCATAACCTAAAATACATTTCCTGTAGTTGGTAGATGGGAAGTTATCCATTCCACTTCCTGTCTAGCCTCACACGCAAACAATGGAGATGCTGTGACAGCACTGGGTTTTACACCTTCTAAAATTGTTGTAAGAAGTAAGTTTTCAAAGATTTTTTGAATGAGTGGAGAGTGGGTGAAAGTCTAACAGAGAGGGGAAGTGCGTTCCATAGGAGCATCACCGTTTAGTATGGACTTGTATATTTGCCAAGTTAAGGGAGGTCCTAAAATTAATAAAGTAAAAGAAATGTTACTTTTTCATATATGAACTACAGTAACCCTAAAATGGAGACACTTAAGGTATAAATAGGTGTACTTTTAAATGTTAAGGGAGAGGAGAGACTTGAAGACAGACGCTGCTCCATCTAAAAATGACAGAGAGGCTGACATGATGACATGTTCAGGAGGGTATGTTATTCTATTAACGATATTTGCAAGCATTTAGTTTAATCTTATAAACTCTTCAATAAATTACTGCAATGGATTTTAGATGTCTACATTTATATTTTTATATAATAAATATCTAAAAGACAAAACTTTATTGCTTCCAAAACAATTTTTATTTTATATTGTATTCTCAATTATTTGTATATGTTAAATAGGGGATCTCTTTCTAACTATATAAAATTACGATATCTGTATGGTTAGCCTTGCTAAGTTCTATGCTTTAAGATGTTATAGTGTTAAATAAGGCAACCAGCCGCGATTACACCTGTCACTGTGTGTGTTGGTTAAACAGTGTGTGTGTGTGCAATATGCTAATGCCTGTGTATGTCAGTTCATGTATCAGTGAGGGCATGTGTCTGTCAGGCAAAATGTGTGTTGGTCTTAAACATGGTTGCAGATGCACATTGAGCACTCATGAACAGTCCATGATGGTTGCACATGTGCGTTGGGCCCTCCTTAACAGTCATAGTGTATGACACAAGACTATGTGCCAATAAAAGCATCGGGACGGAGGCTTAAGCCTTCACACGCATGAACGAAGAACCTGATTGAGCGCGAAGATTTCCAATATTTAAGAAGAGACTTCAGAGGGGTACACAGATCATCTCCATCTCCTGAGGAAGTCCCGAATATCGCGGGATGAAACGCGTTGAGCCACAGCCCGATTCTGCAGTACAAAGACCATACTACCACCACGGCATTTCCATCGGAAGATACCCCTTAGCCCCCAGGAGTCGCGACCAGTTGGGCTTTTGGTTGTTCCTTAACCCCTTAAGGACCAAACTTCTGGAATAAAATGTGTCCTTAAGGGGTTAATATACACCCCAGTGGTTGGTGCCGGATTATACATCCCGGTCTTTCAATTGTACTGTTTCTCATTCTATTTATTTTAATCACATTTATTTTACTAATAAACTATGACAATTATGCATTGATTTGGTTGCTAAATCAGTCACATCTAATTTTTTGCCTAGGTATTTAGCGCACTCTTTTGTTTGCATGTTTTTTTCTCACACTTAGTTTATTGGTTTAGAGTTTGTCAATATAGGCTTCTTTGGAGTGTGCCTATTGAGTGGCAGCTTTTTACCTTGGCATCCTGAATACCTGGATCTTAATATATTGTGTTTTTTTTCCAGGCACCATATCTCCTGAATGCCCCTACTCGCTATACTGCTCACTGTTAACAAAACCCTAGCTGCTCACTGTTAAAAAACCCTAGTACCCACCCCCCCAGCCCCCAAACCTGAGCGGTGGGTGGGGGCCATACAGGAAAATGAGGGGGGGACCTATTGTCCTCCCCCCAGCCCCCACCCCTGAGCAGCAGGTGGGGGCCATAAAAGACTATGAGGGGGAGGACCTATTGTCCTCCCCTGGCCCCCACCCCTGAGCGGTGGGTGGGGGCCATAAACAACAATGAGGGGGGACCTATTGTCCTCCCCCCCAGCCCCTACACCTGTGCGGTGGGTGGGGGCCATCAAATAAAATGAGGGGATCGGGGACCTATTGTCTTACCCCCTCAGCCCCCACCCCTGAGCGGTGGGTGGGGGTCATAAATAACAATGAGGGAGGGAACCTATTGTCCTCCCCACGGCCCCATCCCTGAGCGGCGGGTGAGGTCCATAAATGATAATGAAGGGGGGGGAACCTATTGTCCTCCCCCCAGCACCCACCCCTGAGCTGCGGGTGGGGGCCCTAAATGAAAATGCCCCCCTGCCCCCTTCCAATGTGACTAGGGGTCCCCAAGCCCCTAGTCACCTCCACCCCACCCAAATAAAAAATAATCCCCTACCTACCCCCTCACCCTAAAAATAGTGAGGGAGAATAAAAGAACTAACTACCTGTAAAAAAAATTTAACTTACCATTTGATGTCTTCTTTTTTCTAAAATCTTCATTTTTCAGCCCCAGAAAAGGCCAAATAGAAACCATAATACCCGTCGAACTTGTAAAAAATTAAATAAAAAAACCAGATGTGGGTATTTCTTTTCCAATGAACTTTCCCACGCTGTGTAAAATGATTCATAATACTTTGATTGGATGGTCTGAAATCCATCCAATCAGAGTGCTCTGTGTCATTTCACACAGCATGGGAAAATTCCAAAGAACTTTCCCACGCTGTGCAAAATGACTAGCACTCTGATTGGTTGAAATACAAGTCAACCAATCAGAGTGTTCTGAGCCTAGTTGCAGGCTGGAGCAAGGCTTTATAAGCCTTTCCCCGCCTTACAGAGCTCAGTCTGCGCTGTGCCCTCGCCGGGTGAAGATGGATTAATTTTTTCGTGTCAGGTTTTTTCTTTTTCGTCAGATTTTCTTTTGCCCTCTGGTTTTTTATTTTATTAATTACAAGTTCGACTGGTATTATGGTTTTTATTTGGCCTTTTTTGGTGCTGAAAAATGAAGATTTTAGAAAAAAGAAGACCTAAAATGGTAAGTTTCCTTTTTGTTACAGGTAGTTAGTTCTTTTATTCCCCCCTCACTAATTTTAGGGTGAGGGGGGTAGGTAGGGGATTATTTTTTATTTGGCTAGGGGGGGTTACTAGGGGCTTGGGGACCCCTAGTCACCTTGGAAGGGGCGAAGGGACCTTATCTTTTATGCCCCCCACCCACCACTCAGGGATGGGGGCCAGGGGGGAGGACAATAGGTCCCCCTCACTCATTATCATTTATGGCCCTCACCTGCCGCTCAGGGGTGGGGGAGGACAATAGGTCACCCTCCCTCATTATCATTTATGGCACCCACCAGCAGCTCAGGGGTGGGTGCCGGGGGGGGAGGACAATAGGTCCCCTCCTAATTTTCCTTTATGGCCCCCACCCGCCGCTCAGGGGTGGGGAC
The DNA here is from genome assembly GCA_933207985.1 of Pelobates cultripes. Lineage (NCBI taxonomy): Eukaryota > Metazoa > Chordata > Amphibia > Anura > Pelobatidae > Pelobates > Pelobates cultripes. The sequence continues at coordinate 137,988,364 of OW240915.1, read as the reverse complement.
TTGGGGGGAGGACAATAGGTCCCCCCTCATTTTCCTTTATGGCCCCCACCCACCGCTCAGGGGTGAGGGCCAGGGGGAGGACAATAGGTACCCCCCATATTGTTATTTATGGCACCCACCTGCCGCTCAGAGGTGGGGGCCGGTGGGAGGACAATAGGTCCCTCCCCTCATTTTCCTCTAAGACCCCACCCACTGCTCACAGGTGGGGGCCAGTGGGGGAGGACAATAGGTCCTCCCATTGTTATTTTTGGCCCCCACCCAACTCTCAGGGGTGGGGGCCGGGTGGGAGGACAATAGTTCCCCCCCCCCTCATTGTCATTTATGGCCCCCACCCGCCGCTCAGGGGTGGGGGTCGGGGGAGGACAATAGGTCCCCCCCTCATTATTCTTTAGGGCCTCCACCCCGAAGGGGCTGCTGAAGCCGGGGTAGGGGGGTCTAGTTTTTTTTTTTTTGTTTGTTTTTTAACAGTGAGCAGCCACAGACATGCCCCTACTCGTGGTATAGTGAGTTGGGGCAGAATTTGCTAATACTAAGTAATCTTTACTTAGCATTAGTAAATGTGGCTGAAAGACCAATTTCGGTCTTTCAGCCTTTTGGTAGATAGCTCCCTAATACTGTGGGAATATATAGGATCAGAGGGCACAAATACGATCAGAGTTTTTGATTTGAAATTCCGATCCGAAGAAACTGTTCTCATTCTGTTAGGACGCAATTCAGCAGTTTTGCCAGCGTCCTGTCTAAACAACAGGACGTTCCGGAATACTGAAAGGAAGCATCGCGGGAACAGGGAGGAAAGCTTAGACTTGTGGGAAAATTTCTCTGACCACCGGAAATGAAGCACACTTTGCTCCACCGCTGGTCACAGATGGTCAAGCGTAAGAAACCTCCAAAAGACAAGTAGTCCCTACTTTGTCTTATGTTTTAAAGAAAACTAGAGCAGACAGGAACAAATAAGGAACAGATCCTGAGAGAGGGAGAGAAGAGGAATCGATTAAAGAAGGGTAAGTTTGGCATGACAGTGCGGCTTTAAGGACGGACCCAAATGTACATGTTTTGATCAAAATAAAACATAAACAAAACTTTGAATTTGACTATATGTCTGTTCAACCATAATTCACCTCTTTCATATTAAGTGCACCCACACTTATATACCATTTAATTATTTAAGTTTATAAATGTTATTTTTTTAGTTCTCCATGACATTGTAACTGTGAATGTCATAATACTGTTTGATTTTACTGCAATAAAATACACATATTTGCAGTCAACGATGTCTCACGTGTAAAACAGTACCCTCTAAGTGCAAGTTTTATGGTGTTTTGGGAAGTTACAGGGTCAAATATAGCATGTTACATTTTTCAGTTTTTTCACATTTAAATTCGCCTGATTGGTTACGTTGCCTTTGAGACCGTATGGTAGCCCAGGAATAAGAATTACCCCCATGATGATATACCATTTGCAATAGTAGCCAACCCAAGGTATTGCAAATGGGGTATGTCCAGTCTATTTAGCCACTTAGTCACAAACACTTAGTCACAAAGTTAGCGTTAATATTTGTTTGTGTGTAAAAAAAATGCAAAAACCTAATTTGAATGCCAATTTTGGCCAGTGTTTGTGACTAAGTGGCTACTAAAAAAGACTGGACATACCCCATTTGCAAAACCTTGGGTTGTCTACTTTTGCAAAATGTATGCCATCATGGTGATAATTCTCATTCCTGGGCTACCATACAGTCTCAAAGACAATGTAATCAATCTGGCGAATTTAAATGTGAAAAAACTGAAACACAAGCCTTATATTTGACTCTGTAACTTTTGAAAACACCATAAAACCTGTACATGAGAGGTACTGTTTTACTCAGGAAACTTCACTGAAAACAAATATTAGTGTTTCAAAACCGTAAAATGTATCACAACAATTATATTGTCAATGTAAGTGCCAATTGTATATGAAAAATTCAAAAAATTTCACTCTCACAGCTTCAGAACTGAGCGGGGTCCCACCGAAAGGCAGGCTATTTCAGCTGCTGCCTGTTCTCAGTATTCTCTTGCACCCTGTTTTTTTCTCTCCATAAGTTTAAAGGGTAATCCAGACGTGGACCCTTTGCTTACGGTGCCTAGAGAGATATCAGCTATGCCTCAATGATGATGCCTAACAAGGCTGAAACGATCGTCTGGGGTTGCTGTGTCTCTCGTGCAGAGGGAACTTGCTGGCGTTTCGCATCTGGACTGCCTGTATGGGTGGGAACAGTCTGATATGTTTCAGAGATGTTCTTTCTGTAATGGTACAAGATGAGCTAAAACCAGCTTGAGAACTGTGCGGGGGCCCACCGAAGGGCAGGCTATTTCTGCTGCTGCCTGTTCTCAGTATTCTCTTGCGCCCCGTTTTTTGCTCATCATCGTTGTAATACATCTTACTGTTTCGAAACACTAACATTTGTGTTCAGTGAAGTCTCTCAAGTAAAAAAACAGTACCACCCTTGGACAGTTTTTTTTTTATTTTTTTATAATTCTTTATTTTTACAGTGCATTGCAGGTATACAGTCATTTAGCAGAATATATGATGTACACAAGATTTGAGACATGTATTATACATAACAGGAAATATGCACTATTTTTATGGTAAACAAGAGTAATATAAACAAAGAATATCAGAGTAAAGTACGAATTGCCATAGTGTACAAGTGAGTGATAACCTAAACTGACAATTCTTTGTGTGGGAGATAGGTAGTTGTATGTTCCGTAGGTAAACCCTGTTTTGTACCAGGTGAAGTACATTGTAGTTAATGTATATATTAGTGTAAGGTCATGTCGTGGCAAGTTAAAGGTCTAGGATGCTGGCTTTATAGTAGCCATATGAGTAGTACACAGGTAGGTTTCGGGTAGAGTATGCTTATGTAAGTTAGTTGCCACTAAGGTTTAGTGAGCGGGAGAATATGCATCCAGTATCATACCAATATCTAAGGAAGTTGCGGGGGGGAAGGGTCTTAGACTTCCCTGGAGGCTATAGTGTTACTTGCAGGTATACGCCTGATGCAAACTATGTGCGTCTCGAGCTGAGTAGTATGTGTGTGTGACTCTCCACCTGTGATAGACATTATTAAAAACAAAATGAGAATGAAAAAGAGGAACTGATGCCAACGTAAATAAACCATATTGAGACTAGATATTAAGGCTACACAGCCCTATCTGGTTCTTCTGTTAGTTGCGGATCCAGTAAACCGGTTGCAGTCTGGTTCATGGTGCCGATGCTTGTAATCCTCTTGTCTTAGGGACAAAGGGGGTGATGCTGTCAGGGTCCCAAGATGTTCCTGGAAGCACGTCGGTCGTGGTTGTTTTTGGTAGGGACAGTCCCAAGTTCGTTAGGAAAGATGATGCATATGCCATTGAAGTGAGAACATGTGCCGACCCAGAGTGAGTCACTGTCTGTAATGATATTGATGTTACAAAGTTTTGGAGTCCAGTAGCCAGATCAGCAATGTTTTCTGCCAGAGGTAGCCACTCGTTACCCAGGTGGTTGAGCCCCTGAGCCTTGAGTGGCCTTCTGGTCTTAAGCAGAGATGGGAGACTGGAACAGAAAGATGATAATCGTAGTGAGGCAAGCCGAGGTCAGTGGGAAGGAGAAGCAGCAAAGTCAAAACAGTCCAAATTCAGCAACAGGAAGGAGAAACAGGAACACGCTTGATTAGAGAGTACAGGAACCACAATAATCTGGCAAAGGTACAGAGACAGGAAGTGGCTTTTATAGGCCAAGAACCAGACACCTGACCAGACACAGCTGAAGTGAGTTGTCACTGATAACCTTGACTCTACAAGCAATAGTATCAGATCTCAGGTAAATTTGCAAAAGGCAGGCTGGTGTACTGGTAAGGAAAAGGTTTAGCACCATGTAAACCAGGGTTCAAAACCCAGCAGAGTCAGTTCCTCACATTACCTCCACCTCTACAGGTGCAGCCTCTGGATGCCCTATTTCCTGGTTTAGCAGGGTACTGTGCATGGAAAGACTGAAGAAGATCAGGAGCATGAATATTGTCCACTGGTTCCCACGATCTATCCTCCTCACCATAGCCTTTCCAATGAACCAAGTATTGAAGCTTGTTGCGGAAGATCCTGGAGTCAAGAATTTTTTCCACCTCGTATTCATCTTCACCATCCACGAGGACTGGTGGTGGGGCAGGCAAGGCTCGACCAGGGAAAGTATTTTCATGAAAAGGTTTAAGCAGTGCCACGTGAAACACCGGATGTATTTTCATGGAATCCGGAAGTTGCAGACGGAAGGTGACTGCATTGATCTGAGCGATTATCTTAAAAGGTCCCATGAACTTTTGACCCAATTTATGAGAAGGAATCCTAAGCTTAAGATTCTTTGTTGACAGCCAAACCTTGTCACCAACATGATAAACTGGGGCCTCCTTTCTGTGCCTATCAGCAGCTCTTTTGTAACATTCCTGAGCCTCCGAAAGAGTCTCCTTCAACAGTTCTTGGGAATCTCGTAAGGCGGTTAGCCGGTCAGTGACTGCAGGAATGGGAGTAGTAATTGGGAGACTCACTAGAAAGGTTGGATGGTAACCATAATTGGCAAAAAATGGGCTCAGAGAAGTGAGCAGTGTTGGGCATTGTTATAGGCAAACTCCGCCGTGGGTAGAAAATCCAGCCAGTCATCCTGCAGGTAACTAATATAGCACCGCAAATATTGTTCTAAAGTCTGGTTGGTTCGCTCAGTCTGTCCATTACTTTGTGGATGAAAAGCTGAAGACAGATTTACATTAATACCTAGAATAGAACAAAAATATTTCCAAAAATGAGATGTAAACTGCACTCCCCTGTCAGAAATTACTTCATCAGGCACTCCATGCAAGCGAAATATTTCCCGAATAACAAGGTCAGCAGTCTGTTTAGCTGAAGGGAGACCACGAGCTGGTATGAAATGACTCATCTTGGTTAACCGGTCCACAACAACAAGAATAGTAGTGTGTTCCTTAGAGGGAGGTAGTTCCACAATAAAGTCCATGGATATAGATCCCCAGGGACGATGAGGAATCGGAAGAGGCTGAAGCAAGCCAACAGGGGATGAGCGAGGAGTCTTATGTCTGGCACATACATCACAAGATGACACATACTTCTTAACATCCTCATAATATTTAGGCCACCAAAAGGATCGGGTAAGTAGTTCTTGTGTCTTTCGGATTCCTGGATGACCTGCTGGTTTAGAGTCATGGTAGAGGCGTAAAACGTCCAGTCGCACTGATTCTGGAACAAACAGACGTTGTTGAAAAATCCAAAACCCATTAAGCATGGTCATATGAAGATCACGAGGAGGATCACGAAAAACTGGATCTTTAGAGTAGCCCTTTTTAATGCGAGACATTAGATCAGAAGGAAAGGTAACTCCTAAAAATCTGCTCTCCGGCAAGATGGTGGCCTTGGTTACTGTAGTATGGAGGGGGTCAGCTATCCTAGACAAGGCATCCGCCTTGCCATTTCTGGAACCAGGGCGGTATGAAATAAAAAAATTAAACCTTGAGAAAAATAGGGACCAGCGTGCTTGTCTGGTAGGGGGGTCTAGTTTTTTTTTGTTTGTTTGTTTTTTAACAGTGAGCAGCCACAGACATGCCCCTACTCGTGGTATAGTGAGTTGGGGCAGAATTTGCTAATACTAAGTAATCTTTACTTAGCATTAGTAAATGTGGCTGAAAGACCAATTTCGGTCTTTCAGCCTTTTGGTAGATAGCTCCCTAATACTGTGGGAATATATAGGATCAGAGGGCACAAATACGATCAGAGTTTTTGATTTGAAATTCCGATCCGAAGAAACTGTTCTCATTCTGTTAGGACGCAATTCAGCAGTTTTGCCAGCGTCCTGTCTAAACAACAGGACGTTCCGGAATACTGAAAGGAAGCATCGCGGGAACAGGGAGGAAAGCTTAGACTTGTGGGAAAATTTCTCTGACCACCGGAAATGAAGCACACTTTGCTCCACCGCTGGTCACAGATGGTCAAGCGTAAGAAACCTCCAAAAGACAAGTAGTCCCTACTTTGTCTTATGTTTTAAAGAAAACTAGAGCAGACAGGAACAAATAAGGAACAGATCCTGAGAGAGGGAGAGAAGAGGAATCGATTAAAGAAGGGTAAGTTTGGCATGACAGTGCGGCTTTAAGGACGGAGCCAAATGTACATGTTTTGATCAAAATAAAACATAAACAAAACTTTGAATTTGACTATATGTCTGTTCAACCATAATTCACCTCTTTCATATTAAGTGCACCCACACTTATATACCATTTAATTATTTAAGTTTATAAATGTTATTTTTTTAGTTCTCCATGACATTGTAACTGTGAATGTCATAATACTGTTTGATTTTACTGCAATAAAATACACATATTTGCAGTCAACGATGTCTCACGTGTAAAACAGTACCCTCTAAGTGCAAGTTTTATGGTGTTTTGGGAAGTTACAGGGTCAAATATAGCATGTTACATTTTTCAGTTTTTTCACATTTAAATTCGCCTGATTGGTTACGTTGCCTTTGAGACCGTATGGTAGCCCAGGAATAAGAATTACCCCCATGATGATATACCATTTGCAATAGTAGCCAACCCAAGGTATTGCAAATGGGGTATGTCCAGTCTATTTAGCCACTTAGTCACAAACACTTAGTCACAAAGTTAGCGTTAATATTTGTTTGTGTGTAAAAAAAATGCAAAAACCTAATTTGAATGCCAATTTTGGCCAGTGTTTGTGACTAAGTGGCTACTAAAAAAGACTGGACATACCCCATTTGCAAAACCTTGGGTTGTCTACTTTTGCAAAATGTATGCCATCATGGTGATAATTCTCATTCCTGGGCTACCATACAGTCTCAAAGACAATGTAATCAATCTGGCGAATTTAAATGTGAAAAAACTGAAACACAAGCCTTATATTTGACTCTGTAACTTTTGAAAACACCATAAAACCTGTACATGAGAGGTACTGTTTTACTCAGGAAACTTCACTGAAAACAAATATTAGTGTTTCAAAACCGTAAAATGTATCACAACAATTATATTGTCAATGTAAGTGCCAATTGTATATGAAAAATTCAAAAAATTTCACTCTCACAGCTTCAGAACTGAGCGGGGTCCCACCGAAAGGCAGGCTATTTCAGCTGCTGCCTGTTCTCAGTATTCTCTTGCACCCTGTTTTTTTCTCTCCATAAGTTTAAAGGGTAATCCAGACGTGGACCCTTTGCTTACGGTGCCTAGAGAGATATCAGCTATGCCTCAATGATGATGCCTAACAAGGCTGAAACGATCGTCTGGGGTTGCTGTGTCTCTCGTGCAGAGGGAACTTGCTGGCGTTTCGCATCTGGACTGCCTGTATGGGTGGGAACAGTCTGATATGTTTCAGAGATGTTCTTTCTGTAATGGTACAAGATGAGCTAAAACCAGCTTGAGAACTGTGCGGGGGCCCACCGAAGGGCAGGCTATTTCTGCTGCTGCCTGTTCTCAGTATTCTCTTGCGCCCCGTTTTTTGCTCATCATCGTTGTAATACATCTTACTGTTTCGAAACACTAACATTTGTGTTCAGTGAAGTCTCTCAAGTAAAAAAACAGTACCACCCTTGGACAGTTTATTTTTTATTTTTTTATAATTCTTTATTTTTACAGTGCATTGCAGGTATACAGTCATTTAGCAGAATATATGATGTACACAAGATTTGAGACATGTATTATACATAACAGGAAATATGCACTATTTTTATGGTAAACAAGAGTAATATAAACAAAGAATATCAGAGTAAAGTACGAATTGCCATAGTGTACAAGTGAGTGATAACCTAAACTGACAATTCTTTGTGTGGGAGATAGGTAGTTGTATGTTCCGTAGGTAAACCCTGTTTTGTACCAGGTGAAGTACATTGTAGTTAATGTATATATTAGTGTAAGGTCATGTCGTGGCAAGTTAAAGGTCTAGGATGCTGGCTTTATAGTAGCCATATGAGTAGTACACAGGTAGGTTTCGGGTAGAGTATGCTTATGTAAGTTAGTTGCCACTAAGGTTTAGTGAGCGGGAGAATATGCATCCAGTATCATACCAATATCTAAGGAAGTTGCGGGGGGGAAGGGTCTTAGACTTCCCTGGAGGCTATAGTGTTACTTGCAGGTATACGCCTGATGCAAACTATGTGCGTCTCGAGCTGAGTAGTATGTGTGTGTGACTCTCCACCTGTGATAGACATTATTAAAAACAAAATGAGAATGAAAAAGAGGAACTGATGCCAACGTAAATAAACCATATTGAGACTAGATATTAAGGCTACACAGCCCTATCTGGTTCTTCTGTTAGTTGCGGATCCAGTAAACCGGTTGCAGTCTGGTTCATGGTGCCGATGCTTGTAATCCTCTTGTCTTAGGGACAAAGGGGGTGATGCTGTCAGGGTCCCAAGATGTTCCTGGAAGCACGTCGGTCGTGGTTGTTTTTGGTAGGGACAGTCCCAAGTTCGTTAGGAAAGATGATGCATATGCCATTGAAGTGAGAACATGTGCCGACCCAGAGTGAGTCACTGTCTGTAATGATATTGATGTTACAAAGTTTTGGAGTCCAGTAGCCAGATCAGCAATGTTTTCTGCCAGAGGTAGCCACTCGTTACCCAGGTGGTTGAGCCCCTGAGCCTTGAGTGGCCTTCTGGTCTTAAGCAGAGATGGGAGACTGGAACAGAAAGATGATAATCGTAGTGAGGCAAGCCGAGGTCAGTGGGAAGGAGAAGCAGCAAAGTCAAAACAGTCCAAATTCAGCAACAGGAAGGAGAAACAGGAACACGCTGGATTAGAGAGTACAGGAACCACAATAATCTGGCAAAGGTACAGAGACAGGAAGTGGCTTTTATAGGCCAAGAACCAGACACCTGACCAGACACAGCTGAAGTGAGTTGTCACTGATAACCTTGACTCTACAAGCAATAGTATCAGATCTCAGGTAAATTTGCAAAAGGCAGGCTGGTGTACTGGTAAGGAAAAGGTTTAGCACCATGTAAACCAGGGTTCAAAACCCAGCAGAGTCAGTTCCTCACACTGTCAGAGAGTTGTTAGGTCCCCATCTGTAAGCCATGCCCGCTGCTCACAATTGAGATGTTACAGGTGTGTAAGATTTTTGCTGCAGTAGAGTGGCTTTGGTGAGATCCTGGAAAAGGTGAGTGTAGAATCTTCAAATATGAGAGGTATTTTGCCTTTCAGGGCAGTCATGATGTGGATCTTGTCTTGCACTGAGACGTATCAAATCTTAGAGATTGTAATAGTTTTATTTGTTGTGGCAGGCTTACGCAATATATGATCATATAATGTAATTATTACCATTATTTTTTGCCTAGGTGAGGTGTTTTTAAATAAAACTATTACAATCTCTAAGGATTTGAAATCATTGTTTAGTGAATAAGTGAGTGCGCTGGATTTTGTATTTTGTGTGTGTGTATTTATATATATATATATATATATACTTGATGAATGATCCAAAATGCACTCTCAGGACTTGTGCATAAAATCCGTTTTTATTTTAAATCATGTATTACAAACAAATCGACAACCAACGTTTCGACCTCTACAGGTCTTTTTCAAGGTTAGTGAAACTAGCAAAATAGTGCATTTATATAGAATAAGTTGTAAGTGCACTTACCAAACTTTAGCGTTGTGTGTTCCCCTCTCCGAACCCGGAAGTGAGTTAGGACCGCCTTCCCGACGTCATTACGTCAGGTCGTCCGGCGGAGTGTTGATAGGTTGCCATAACAACAAGTGTAAATTACCAGAGTGTGAAATACTGTGATAAAGAAGTGAAGAATGTTGATAAGGGAGAACTAACAAGATGAAAGGAATAGATCCATATTGTAATAACTAACCTCATGCGGCAATTAGTGGTATCCACGATCATAAAGGTGTCATAATTAGTGACTAAGTGCAGAAGAATGTGAATCAATCGTGCAACTATGAAAAAAACTATCAGATGATGGATCCAAGAATTCACCCGAATGAGGTGTTGCTAAATGTGATGCACATAAGATATAAATATAAATATAGACCTTAAATCAAGGATAATTACAAAGTTATAACTGCAAATGAATTAAAGCACCATTGCAATAAGTATTACATAATAGAGAATATGGACCTAAGAACAGATCTGGAAAGAAAATCTAAAGCTAGACAAATAATTATGTCTATGTATGAAAAATATGCAAAGCTATACTTTGTTGTAATATAATATCTATGAGGCATAGACCTAATAAAACGAACACCTATTGATCTTGATCAACTATTGCGGTGGGAGAGGACAAAAGTCCAAGAGAATCAATCCTGTGTACTACTGCAAATACATATAACTATATAAAATATTAGATTTAACAGTCAAACCTGTCTAGAAAAAAATAAGTCCAAAAAAAGAAATAATAATGAAAAATAGAATTATATGAACACGTATCCCGTCTGTAAGTGTTGATTAGAGAAACATAGAATATGTGACGTGTTCATTGAGTCCTTTTGGAGCTGCTGTTTTTAGAGAATAAATCCAATATGCTTCCCGTTGTAGAAGAATCTTAGACCTATCGCCTCCTCGACGTAAGTGTGGAACATGATCAATGGCAATAAATCTCAGAGTGGGAAGACGATGGTTAAGGGCCAGAAAATGTTTGGCCACTGGTTTCTCAGTGTGTTGGTCACGAAAGGCTGTGGTAATTGCTGAACGATGACCTCTTATGCGATCTCTAACAGTAAGATCAGTTTTGCCCACATACGCTAGCCCGCAAGGGCACGTGATCAGATAGACTACATGATCAGTTGTACAAGTAATGTAATGTTGGATAGGGATCCGTTTGCCTGTTTGAGGATGTGCAAAAGAAGTACCAGGAGCCATGTGACTGCAAGTTACGCAGCCCACACATTTGTAACATCCTTTCTTCTTATTACTGCCTTCATGTTGATAACAGTGTACCGGATCGTTACGGACTAATATGTCCTTCAGATTCCTGTTACGTTTGTAACTAATCATCGGTGGATTTTGAAAGATTGGTGACAAGCACTTATCTGCTTGTAATATGTCCCAATGTTTGTGTATTGTATTTTTGATGAGCGTAGTATTGGTATGGAAGGTAAGAGGAAGGAAAAGACGATCTGTCTGCGTGTCTTTAATCACCGGGTTTTGAATACGTTGTTTTGCCTTCGTTTCGGCAATAGTAAGCATATGTTGCGAATAACCTCTCGCTGCAAGATCAAGATCAATAGGTGTTCGTTTTATTAGGTCTATGCCTCATAGATATTATATTACAACAAAGTATAGCTTTGCATATTTTTCATACATAGACATAATTATTTGTCTAGCTTTAGATTTTCTTTCCAGATCTGTTCTTAGGTCCATATTCTCTATTATGTAATACTTATTGCAATGGTGCTTTAATTCATTTGCAGTTATAACTTTGTAATTATCCTTGATTTAAGGTCTATATTTATATTTATATCTTATGTGCATCACATTTAGCAACACCTCATTCGGGTGAAGTCTTGGATCCATCATCTGATAGTTTTTTTCATAGTTGCACGATTGATTCACATTCTTCTGCACTTAGTCACTAATTATGACACCTTTATGATCGTGGATACCACTAATTGCCGCATGAGGTTAGTTATTACAATATGGATCTATTCCTTTCATCTTGTTAGTTCTCCCTTATCAACATTCTTCACTTCTTTATCACAGTATTTCACACTCTGGTAATTTACACTTGTTGTTATGGCAACCTATCAACACTCCGCCGGACGACCTGACGTAATGACGTCGGGAAGGCAGTCCTAACTCACTTCCGGGTTCGGAGAGGGGAACACACAACGCTAAAGTTTGGTAAGTGCACTTACAACTTATTCTATATAAATGCACTATTTTGCTAGTTTCACTAACCTTGAAAAAGACCTGTAGAGGTCGAAACGTTGGTTGTCGATTTGTTTGTAATACATGATTTAAAATAAAAACGGATTTTATGCACAAGTCCTGAGAGTGCATTTTGGATCATTCATCAAGTATATATGGAACGCACACCATCTGCACCCAGGCGGATACAAGGAAGTCCATAAAGGAGAGTGCCAAGCTATTGACTTATTATATATATATATATATATATATATGTGTGTGTGTGTGTGTGTGTGTGTGTGTGTATGTAAGGGCAGAGCCTGGAGTTGTGGGAGGGGCTAGCGCTGATATAAATACTCCCCATCGGCACTAGACTCCTCCTAGGCATCGTTTTGTTCTGAGTCCCTCCCACCACTCCACCTTTTAACTTAATTATTTTACTTTAATTACCTCCCTTGGTGGGCCCACTTTATTTACAGTTTGTTCTGAGCATGTGACGTCACTTCGGGGTAAACCGTGAGTGAGGAGACACGAGGTCCTGCAGCGGTAGAACGCCTAGCTACCCGACGAAGCTAATTTTCGGCAGTACAGTGAGTGGAACAGCACCACGACGGTACTGTTAACAGGGAAGGAATTTCCTTTTGATGCTTGCCGCATACCGGCGTTTCGGTTACCATACAAACCATTTCTTAATTTTAACCGACGTTACATTCAGGGACATCTCCCTATGCACGCTCCCTTTTGACACCTTGAGCTGGGCACCACTATTTTCCCCCAGCAAGTCTGGGTTTAGCTTGTCATATACCAGATTGCCAGTTACTGGAACGGATTGCCACCTTGTGGCTTGGTACAAAGATTGTTATTAAATGCTGTGTTACTGTGTTTGGTAGGGATAGGTTCTGACTGAGGGTTTCTTTAGTCAGAATGATTGATGTAGAAGCATGTTTTGAACACTATACAGGTGATACTCAAAAAATTGCACTTACATTTCCCAAACTATCTGATCCTACAACTCATAGGCCTTGTCCTGAGAATCCAAATTTCGTATTGATTTTGTACGAAACAAGGTAGGCCCATTACTCCTTTGAGATACTGTGGTGTTTAAGGTTAATTTTCTCAGACATAATTCTCCCTTCCACGTACTTTAGGTGCACCACTAACCATTGAACCTCCAATTACTTGTCTTACAAACTCAAATTTAAAATCTTACAGGTACGTTCCCATGTGGCTTATATTAAAACCTCCCCACTTTTATCAGTCCCTTAGCTTTCTAAAGGCTTTCTACACCTTATACTAGTGGTCCCATGAGGCCAACACCCATCCTCATACTTGGAGGTATTCGGCCGTCGGTCCAATGCATAGCTAGCCGCCTCGCAAGTTACATAGCGAGGGCCTCACTGGTCATGGCCAATTCTATTTTCTTTTAAACATCACGGAGAGGCAAACATCCCACCACTACATTCCGTGGTATATAGCCCCTCCGTCCAAATCATAGATAGAGCCACTCAAGCTGCTTGGCATTTACTAGGGCTTCATCTATCATCACTTAGGGAATGTCTTCGCCACTTGGAACTATTTTAGCAGCCAGTACCCTGGAGGTAACATCCTAAATGTCAAACTCCAGCTAGGTCTGGTCAACCATCTAGTCAGCCAGTCCTTCATCTATAAGGTTGTGGACTATACCACGCATACAAGCAGAACTAAGGAGAAGGAGCATTCCAGAGTTCTTCAGACTGATGCAAACACACACCAACAACTCTGAAGCAGGGGAAGGGTCTAGCGGGAACATCAATATACCCGACTTACACACCATAATGAACTCTATCCTATTTTCCATGGGCCAAATCAGAGACAGAATTGACAGATTAGAATCTGGCCATTTGGCAGCCAACCCACCGTTATCCAATGCTAATTCCCTAGTGGCTGCTACAGCTATTTTACAGGGTAATGTAGCAGCCCCAGTATCACAAACAGATACACTTATGATCACATCTGCCCATATGGTGCATCCTCAGATCCATAAAGATATCCTGGAGGGTAGGATGTGAATCTAATCTCACTCCTTATTGCTTCCCAGGCTATTGTGGAGAATAAAACCTATGCTTATGGAGACTTATCTGTAGTCATCAAGGCCAGAAATGATGGGATCTATAGAAGAATTTAGATACGTACATGCACAAGCTGGTTGACCTGGGGCATAAATACGGCGTATATGCCTTCTATGATTATCATAGGTCATTTTCAGCTAAGGCGGCAGCAACTCTGGCCCAGTTTAATACTGTCATTAACTGGAGTAAGCTGGACACAAAGTTGTTTTGTAGGCATTTCTCATGACTCCAACTTGTGCTTTGTGTTCTTCAACCTCCCACGGTACTAATCTCTGTCCCCCTTACACCGCAGTCTCAGTCCAACAAAACCCCAGGTTGTCAGCCAGGCCTGAGAAAGTTATGAAGGATAAGCTTGGCAGGCCAATTGTGTCCCAAATTTGCAATAATTTTAATGCGGTGGCTTGCGGGGTTTAGTGCCTGTAGACTATTGCATATATGTACCCTATGTTTCTGTACACATTCAAATACAATGTGCCCTAATAAACTGCATTCCAAACAGTACTTCACATCTGTAAATGGCATTCAGTTGTCTCAACTATTAGCAGCACACCCATCTCCACAGTTTGTTGATTTCTTGGTTTCAGGGTTTTCTGATAGCTACCAAACTAGTATCATGGCATTACCTACCGATATCGTGGAAAGTAAAAACTTACAGTCAGCTATCAATGACCCTGGTTCAGTCGATACACTGTTAATACAGGAACTGAATCAAGGGTTTATCATAGGCCCCTTTTCTACACCCCCCTTTTCTAATTGGCGAACAAACTCGATAGGCATTGTCATGGGAAAACACTCCTTAAAAAAGAGGCTTGTTATAGATCTGTCAGCACCTCACTCCTCCAGCATTCCCAGTTTAAATTATTTGATTCCATCTGAAGAATTCTCCTTACAATATACCACAATAGATAATGCTGTTCAAACTATCATATCGGCGGGTGTGTGGGCATGGTTAAGCAAAACTGATATTGTGAATGCCTTTAAAGCGGCACTGTCATGCCGAATCTTGTTTTTTTTTTAACCCCCCTCCTGCCTCCACTATCTCTAATTGACCCCCTAGACACCTCCAAATGCCCCTAAGCCCCCCACATTACCTATTTTTTTATCTTTATTTTCTGCCCCAATCTTTATTCAGGGCGCCGCCATCTTTGTGTGGGTAGATGAAGTCCCTGTGGGACATGTCATCTGCCCACACTAGATAGCCTGTGAGATTCCCACACATGCCCAGTGAAACACCTGGACATGCGAACGGGAATTTCATCTATTCATTCATTCATCAGACAGACGAATGAATGAATAGAAAAATCAGACGAACAAACTAACACTGTGTATCAGTGTTCGTTTGTTTGTTCACTTTATTACAAGGAGGGAGCATAGCTCCCTCCTTGTAATATGTAAAGATAGAAGCGGCAGGGAGCAGTGCTTCCCGCCGCGTCATAAGCCCCCCATGTCCTCCCTCACTCTATGGGGGTCAATATGACCCCCATAATAGCACAAGGGATATTAAAATCTCCCCAATGCCCATACTCGCTATACCGCGAGTAGGGGCATGTCCACTAAACAGTGAGCAGCCTGTGGCCAAGCCCCTAGTCACCTACCCCCCCACCAAAATAAAATAGTGAGGGGGGAATAAAATAACTAACCTTTAAAGTAAAATTAAACTTACCATTTGACGTCTTCTTTTTTCTAAAATCTTCATTTTTCAGCCCCAAAAAAGGCCAAATAAAAAACCATCATAAAGATACTACCACAGCATAAGGGTACCATCGTAAAGATACAATATACCCAAACTGCAACAGGGAAAGGCCAGCAGCCAGGTAACAGGCAAGTCGATAAAAAGCCCCCGCCACCCTGTCCATCACAACTGTACGGTATCACCCATTACAGTCAAACAGATGCTGAATTAACACCTAGGGAACGAGGTGACTCCCCCTAAAAAGAACATAAACCAGACAATAACACAAAGCCCTACGAAACAGACGCACGAGTTCCGAAATCCCCCCCTTACCATTTCAGGAACACACCCAAAACGGTATCTCCTGAGCTTGAACCCCACGATCACAAAAACAATCTGAAACAAGAATTACAACAAAAAAACACTGACAGATCAAAACACCAGTTGAAACGCCAACGACTGAAAAGACAGGCCTCTCGAAGAACAAACGCACTTCTAACCAAATAATTGTCTTCTTTCTGTATATGCACAGTTTTTGTTTTTTTGTTGTACCACAAAAAACCCGGCTTTTGCACAAGCCGATTATATGATTATATGTTTACAAGTTGTATCGTATGTCAATGCATAAATAAAGAATTATAAAAAAAAAAAACATCATAACCGTCGAATTTAAAATAAGATAGAAATACCAAAAAAAAAAACCCAGACGAAAAAGAAAAAACCTGAGCACAAAAAAATAATCCATCTTAACCCATGGAGGGCTCCATGCAGACTGAGCTCCGCAGGGCGGGGGATGGCTTATAAAGCCTTGCCCCGCTTTGCAATTAGGCTAAGAACACTCTGATTGGTGGGTTTAAGCCAATCAGAGTGCTCTTTGTAATTTTACACAGCGTGGGAAAATTCCAAAGAACTTTCCCATGCTGTGTAAAATGACACAGAGCACTGTGATTGGATGGATTTCAAGCCATCAAGCCATCCAACGTGGGAAAGTCACAGTGCTCTGGATGTCATTTTACACAGCGTGGGAAAGTTCTTTAAAATGACACAGAGCACTGTCATTGGATGGATATCAAGCCATCCATTCACAGTGCTCTGTGTCATTTTACACAGCGTGGGAAAGTTCTTTGGTCAGAGCTGGTCAAGCGGAGGAATCCTCCATAAGGCAAAGAGTCCCTACTTTGTCTCATGGTCAGAGCTGGTTCCTCCATAAGAAAAGAGTCCCTAATGATTTTAAAGAAAACTAAAGAAGACAGAAAGAAAAGAAGAACAGATCCTGAGAGAGGGGGAGAAGAGGAAGAGATTGAGGAAAGGTAAGTTCGGCATGACAGTGCCGCTTTAAGCTGCTGCCAATTCACCCTTCTTTTTGGCATCTACATGGTATTAAGTGGAGAAACCAGTATTATTTTTTTAACAGGATAACATTTGGATCAAAAAGTAGCCAGAAAATATTTGACACTTTTGCCAAGGCCTTATGCTGGTTGCTCATTAACTTATGTAGATGTCCATCGGTACTGCGCTATCTGGATGATTTTCTCTTCATAGAGAGTAATCATAACCCACCACATAGCCTTCAAGATGCCAGACAACTGTTTGAGAGGTTGTGTATCCCGATTTCCCCCTCCAAAACAGAAGGTCCCAACACCATAGTCAATTTTCTGGGCATTGAACTTGACTCAGTGACTATGGAAGCCAGCTTCCCACATGACAAAATTGATCGTATCCTAGCAAGTATTAGTGATTACTTGCGACTGGGTTACGGTAGTCGTAAGGAGTTGCAGTTATTGCTGGGGTCGTTAAATTTTGCTATGAGGATCATCCCGCATTGCAGGTCTTTAGTTTCTAGGCTTCTATGTCTATTACCTATTCTGCCCTCCGAGGACAGTGAGGTTTCTCTTGATTCTCAAGCCACAGCAGATTTGAGCATGTAGCAGAATTTCTAATGACAGTGGAATGGGAAATTCATGTTCATACATCCACTGTCCACCGATTCCCCAATGCTGTGGTCAGATGCAGTGGCTTCTAGGGGTTTTGTAGCCATTTATGGTGACCAGTGGTTGTGGGGCAGTTGGAGAACATTGGAGGATTTTGATCAGACTTCAGCATTGTTGGAAATTTACCCTATTGTGGCAGTTGCAGCAACCTGGGGACACTCCTGGTCAGAACACACGGTACATTGTTTTTCAGACAATCAAGCAACTTGTCATATCATTAACAAAGGCAGGTCCCTCTCTCTAGTTATCATGAGTTTCGTTAGACGGTTAACTTTGCTCGCTGCGACTCATCAGTTCTTTATATATTGTACACACATGCCTGGTGTTCACAACACAGCAGCTGACCATTTGTCCCGCTTCCGTTTTCAGGAATTCCTCCAACTACACCCCAATGCCTCAACGATAGCAACTCTGGCCCCTCAGTTTCAAGAGCTCATCTTGGATTAGGCCAACTCCTAGTTCACGGAAGAATAGTATCACAATGCACTTTGTCTGAAAAAACAGACGGGCATACAAAAGAGCTTTTAATATTTTTATGAAATTTACTAGGGGCTTCTGGGTGATAGATATGTTCACAATGGAGTTTTTGGTGGCTTTCGCTTCCTTTTGCCACCTCAATTTACATCTGTCCTACAACACAATCAAACTTTACCTCACAGGGTTACAACACCACATGCTGACACTATTCCCAAACAAACAGACCTTCATATCTTATCAAATCAAGACCTTATTAAAAGGAATCCAGAGGTGCAGTACAAAACAAACACCACAGAGATTACCTATTAATGGGAGCTCGTTCAGGTCACTGTCAGACCTTTAGGATAACTCACCATTTGAACCCAAGACCAATCAAACTTCAAAAGCCGCAATATATTTAACCTTTTACGGATTCCTTAGACCAGGGGAATTCTCTACCATAAATACTACAGAATTAAGGTCATGTACTAAAATTGCTCATATCATCAAACATGAAGACCATGAAGACTGGGCCCCATCCCCTCACACTACTCCAGACATTCCTTCAGGATTGGGGCGGCCTCAGCAACCTCCTACAGGAACGTCCCTACCCATATTATTAAATCATTGGGGCGCTGGAAATCAACAGCCTACTGTAGATGCATTCCACAACCCAAGAAGGAAAATAGACAGGCATTCCAACATTTAGCATTGTAATATTAGGTTGTAATAAGGTATTGTTGATTGAATAAATTATTTTCACATACATCTTTTGCCCACTTTATTTACAGGTCTACCAATACATCGGTTTCGGCACACCTCAACCAAATTTTATATACCTCTACAAGTAGGATAAGGTATCAATACACATAGGGCTTTATTGTCCTGAGCACAAATGTAAAGGCGGAGCCTGGAGTTGTGGGAGGGGCTAGAGCTGATATAAATACTACCCATCGGCACTAGATTCCTCCTAGGCATCGTTTTGTTCTGAGTCCCTCCCACCACTCCACCTTTTAACTTAATTATTTTACTTTAATTACCTCCCTTGGTGGGCCCACTTTATTTACAGGTCTACCAATATGTCGGTTTCGGCATACCGCAACCGAATTTTATATACCTCTACAAGTATGATAAGGTATCAATACACATACAGGTTTATTGTCCTGAACACAAATAGATATATATATATATATATATATATATATATATATATATATAATGTAATTTTTTACAATTATTTTTATTTATAAATCACTGTATATATCTATATCTATATCTATAGTGATATATATTATTTCATTCATATATATTTAATATCATTCTACGTCTATTTTGATATTAATATATATATATATATATATATATTAATATATATATTTATATAATTATATATATATATATATATATATATTAATATTAAAATACACTTAGACAGTGTATGTGTAAGTCTATATATATTAAGGATATGTTGGTGCACACGGATCCTGTGGAGAGTTATTCTAAAACAGTCAAGCACAACATGTGCAAGCATACAATGTCTTGGGTGTATTACTTGTGGACATATGATTCCAGCAAAGAAATTTAATCACCCACATACTAATAAAACATACGACATAAGACATACTATTACTTGTAAAACCCCCTTTGTTGTCTATAAATTGGTGTGTCCATGTGGTCTCTATTATGTGGGAAAGACAGAAACGCCTTTGTGTGAGAGGATTAGGGGCCACCGCTCGAGTATAAGATTAGTGTATAGGGATGGCCAGTCTGATAAGCCAGTTGCTCTACGTTTTTTTGACAAAAAGCATCCTTTAGCATCCCTCAAATTTGTGGGTATTGATCATATTCCCCTACCCCGTAGAGGAGGTAATAGGGGGAAAATGTTGCTTCAAAAAGAGGCTTTTTGGATACACCAATTAAATACGATGTCTCCCACGGGGCTTAATGGGAGTATCACATATCACTCTTTTATATAGGTATAACCAGCTAGTCACTATTGTTTTTAAATAGCTTTATTTATTTTTAATGAGTCTCTTAGGGGTATATAAGTATGTTTTGTCTATAAATATGCCAATCGTTTTTGTGTATAAATGATATGGTTGATTACACATATGTTGTTTATAAGCACTTATAATGCACTTTATTATATGCATGTTATCACTTTAATTTTTTAGTACATTATATTGGATATATGTATGAACTTTGGATTCACCATCAGCATGTGTAATTTGACACTAAACTATATTGGGTTCATGCACTTTCTGTGTAAGTCTCAGTAAATGCAAGTTGGGATATTATCACCCTGATGGTTTGGCACTTATCTATGTCTATTGGGTTTTAGTATTGATAGGATCATTACATATCATACACTCCTATCACAAAGTCTGATTTAGACTGGCATTTGGATCACTTTTTTAATTCTATGGCACTAATACTTCTAATAGTCTATCTCTCTATTTTGATATAGCCTCCTCTTGTTTTAAGAGGAGTCTTTGTATATATGGTTGCTAGGGAGACCAATCTGTTTGGCCGTCGGCACGTTGGCACGTATCACGGTATGATGAGGGGGCGGAGCACGTATTGACGTGCGCGCGCATACCCGGAAATTCACTTGGTGCCGGCGGGAACTGAGAATAGAACACCTGGGTGAGTTATTTCACTTAATTTAATGGTATATATTGTTG
The DNA here is from genome assembly GCA_933207985.1 of Pelobates cultripes. NCBI lineage: Eukaryota > Metazoa > Chordata > Amphibia > Anura > Pelobatidae > Pelobates > Pelobates cultripes. The sequence continues at coordinate 137,967,586 of OW240915.1, read as the reverse complement.
GTTTGCACACTGTCTATTGTTGTCCTGTTGTTTCTGACCCTGAGGAAGGTCCCGATCGGGGACCGAAACGTTGCTCATCATTTTTAAACTTTTTCAATAAAACTTTCGCTTTAAGTCCGGAGAGCAGCCTTTTCTTATTGGATGTTATATATATATATATATATATTATTATATGATCTGTGTATATATTATTTAATTTTAAAACTGTTTTCAAACTTTATTGAACTTTATTTCAGGCAGCAGGGGGACTACCTGTCATTCCAGGCGCTCCCCCTGCTGGCACTGCTATGGATGGCTATTCTGTCCATGTCATCGTGAGGTCCTTGCAAGGACCTCGCGATCACATGGCCCAGGAGGGCCGGATCAGCAGCAGGGGGACTCCTTGGGATGCCAGGTAAGCACCCCCATCCCGATCGTCGGCGGGGGATCACCAGGAAGCAGGTAAGTCCCCTGGATGGTGTGGAAGTGCTATGCCACCCGCCAGCGTTTTAATACAGAATAGTTTAGATTAAATCAGCAACAGCAGAAGAGCTTTAAATAATTACATTCACGAATGAGGTCACATGGTTTTAACCCAGTGACCTCAATAAACCAATTACCTATCGTTGTAATGCCGATCACATGATCACAACTCATGATCGGATCAGAGACAATTATAACTGCTCATAAATGCGCATGTCAAAAAGAAATACTACAATGCGCCTGCATCGGCTCGCCGTCTGACGCAATGCGCATGCGCTAGCCAGCGCATCGAAGATACGCCGCTCGACGCATGCGCGTAAAGCAGCACATCCCAACGCCCACACGCACCACGTATGGCAAGAAATAGCTACAAAATAAAATTAAATAAAAATAAAAAAATACAAAATGAAAAGGTTAAATACTAAACTCAAAATGACTCAACTGATTAAACATAGTGCCAAATCATTTAGAAACAATGTATCATTGATAAACTCATGAAGTGTTCACATTATGAGATAATACTGAAAGAGCACTACCAAACGTCTGATGTAGATCCTGACTTAAAGGACAACTCCAGTATTAAGTAAAAATATAAATCATACAAAATCTTTTTCTTAATTTTGTATAATAGCAAATTGGTGTCACTCTATAGATAACATATCATATATTATATTAGTCTTGATATTATATGCCCAATTAAGTGAAAAAAAGTAAATAAAATACTAAAAAAATTATAAAAATCAAAATAAATTTTTTAAATTAATAATAATAAAAATTAAAAATAAAAAGCAATTAATTAATAAATGTGTATTATTAATCTATTTACATAATTAGATACATAATAATATATCTTTAACGTGAAAGTGCAAAATAGTAATAAATAATAAATAAATATCTCTATATAATAACATTACAGTGCATCAAATGTAATAAAGTAAAAATCTAAAAATGATTTCTCAACTGACTTTAATATAGTGATTTCATGGGTTTACACATTTCTCAGACTTTAATATATAATAAACCTTATATTTAATTAATAATTTCCAATTTTATTCAAGATATATTAGTAATTAAATTACAAAACATCCTAATAGTTGAATTTAAATAAAGACAATCCATTAGTACAATAAATGATCCCAATGACAGTTATATATTCATATTTATAACGATCAAATCCAATATTGTAACAAAGATAATAATAATATAGAGACGACCAAGCAACCACCTTTAGTACTAAAAATAGCACTAAGTCAAAAATTTTACAACTGTTGCTTAACCCCTTAAGGACGGAGCCAAATGTACACGTTGTGAACAAAACAAAATGTAAACAAAACCTGGCATTTGTCTGTCCAACCGTAATTCACCTCTTTCATATTAAATGCACCCACCCTCATTATATATCATTTTATTCAGGGGAAACAGGGCTTTCATTTCATATCAAATATTTATATATGAAACAATTTATTATGAATAAAATTTTAAAAACTGTGAGAAATTTTAATTTTTTAAACAATTTGTAGTTCCGCCTCACATTTTAGCTGTAAATGTCATAATACTGTTAGGTTTAACAACAAATAAATGCACATATTTGTAATCAGCGATGTCTCACGAGTACAACAGTACCCCCCATTACCAGGTTTTATGGTGTTTTGGAAAGTTACAGGGTCAAATATAGAACGTTCCATTTTCACATTGAAATTTGCCAGATTAGTAATGTTACCTTTGAGACAGTGTGGTAGCCCAGGAATGAGAATTACCCCCATAATGGCATACCATTTGAAAAAGTAGACAACCCAAGGTATTGAATGTGGGGTATGTTTAGTCTTTTTTAGTAGCCACTTAGTCACAAACACTGGCCAAAGTTAGCATTCATATTTGTTTTTTTGTGAAAAAAGCAAACAACTAATATTTGGCCAGTGTTTGTGACTAAGTGGCTACTAAAAATGACTGGACATACCTCATTTGTAATACCTTGGGTTGTCTACTTTTGCAAATGGTATGCCATCATGGGGGTAATTCTTATTCCTGGGTTACTATACGGTCTCAAAGGCAACATAACCAATCTGGCAAATTTCAATGTCAACAAAATGAAATGCAAGCCTTATATGTGACTCTCTAACTTTCCAAAACACCATAAAACCTGTACATGGGGGGTACTGTTATTCTCGGGAGACTTCACTAAACACAAATATTAGTGTTTTAAAACAGTAAAGAATATTAGAACAATAATATAGTCCATAAACATGACGTTCGTTTGTAAAAAAATGCAAAAAACTTCACTTTTACTTAAAATATCATCGTTGTAATACAATTTACCAGTTTTAAACACTAATATTTGAGTTCAGCGAAGTCTCCCGAGTAAAACAGTACCCCCTATGTACAGGTTTTATGGAGTCTTGGAGAGTTACAGGGTCAAATATAGTGCTTGCGAATTAAATTGTCGGCACTTTCTCCCTGTGTTGTCAGGCATGTCAATCAAATTTTAATTAATCAAATCACATAATTATGTTAAAAGATTACTTAAATATACATGTAGAATTATAATATATATGCATTTATAGGTATTTAAATTCTACGTGTATACTAATGTAATCTTTTATGTAATTATATGTATTTATCTCTATATATTTATTTGCGGTTATTTGTATTTTATATATATATATATATATATATATATATATATATATATATATATATATAGAATGTCATTCTAAGTGTATTTTGTTACCAATATATATATTAATAACAAAATACAGTTAGAATGAAATTACATATGAATATATAATTTATATTAAATTTTGTTTCAATATTTTATTTATTTATTTTATTATTTAATTTATTTATTATTGTAATTATACGTATATATATATATATAATATATGTGTATATATCTATTATATATATATATAATATATATATACATATTATATATATGTAACGTCATTCTAAGTGTATTTTAGTATTAATATATACTTATATTAATATTAAAATACATTACGTATGACGTTATATGTATATAATATGCATATATATTATATATATAATATATATACATATATTATATATATATATATATATATATATATATATATATATATATATATATATATATATATAATGGAAAATGTATTCATACTTACCGTAGTTTTCTTTTCCTGGTCATATGCCATGGCAGCACAACATTGGGTAGCTCCTCCCTATCCCCATTGGACAGGAATAATTATTAAGCTGTATAAGTACCACCTCCTACCCCTCCTTCCCCAGTCATGTTTTCCAGCAATAGCCCCGGGTGGGACCCTTGTGCTGCCATGGCATATGACCAGGAAAAGAAAATTACGGTAAGTATGAATAAATTTTCCATTTTCCTGGCCATATCCATGGCAGCACAACATTGGGTAATACCCAAGCAATAAACCAGGGAGGGAAAGAGACACAGACTCCAAAATTTTGAATGCAAAGTGTATTAACACCACAACAAGTGACAACATAGAAATCAGGCATTGGATACAGACAGAACCGATTTAGCAAATTGATCAGATAGACCTGCTCTGACATCAATTTGGTAGCTCCTAATGAAAGTGTTAGTGGAAGACCATGTAGCTGCTTTACAAATGAGTTCAGGAGAGACATTAGCTGCGGCTGCCCAGGAAGATGAGAGAGCCCTTGTGGAATGGGCTTTAAGACCCACAGGGACCGGATATCCAGCAGATTGATAAACCAGAATAATAGCTGCTACTATCCACCTGCTAATGGTAGATTTGGGAGCTTGTGAGCCCTTTTTACAGCCGCAATGAAGGATGAAAAGACTGTGAGAAGCACGCAAAGCAGAAGCCCTATCAATATATATCTGGAGGCATCTTACTAGATCCAGAGAAGACAGGTTAGTAGAATTCTCCATTTCTTGGGAGTCAGACCTCAGAGATGGAAGAACAATATCCTCGTTGATGTGAAAGGAGGAGGTGACTTTAGGTCAAAATTCAGGAACCGTACGGAGGACAACTCTGTCTTTGTGAAAGACCGTAAAAGGCTCCTTAATGGATAGAGCGTGGAGCTCAGAAACTCTCCTGCCGGAAGCTAGGGCAATCAGCAAAGCAGTCTTAATAGAGAGAGCATGCAGAGGAACTGTTTCAAACTGTTCAAAAGGTTCCAACTTTAAGGCATTCAAGACCAAAGGGAGATTCCAGGATGGAACAAATGGTTTAATAGGAGGCTTTATCTGAAGGACTCCTTTGATGAATCTGATGACATCTGAGTCCAATGCCCATCGATGATTGGTTAGAGCGGACAAAGCTGAGACGTGCACCTTGAGAGTGTTATAGCTCAGCCCTTTAGCAAGCCCAGACTGCAGGAACTCCAAAATATTAGAGGAGGAAGGATCTTGAATATCAATATTTCTGTGAAGGGCCCAGTCGGAGAAAACTTCCCACACTCTATAATAAGTGGCCGAAGTGGAATGCTTACGCGCCTTCAGCATAGTGTCTATAACGGCCTGGGAGAATCCTTTGTTTAAAAGCCGGTTCCTTTCAGTCTCCAAGCCATGAGATTGAGTGAGACAGGATTTGGATGTAACACAGGACCTTGGAACAGAAGATCCGGAGCTCTGGGGAGTGGGAGAGGAGGTTCCACCGAAAGACTTTGAAGCAGAGGAAACCAAGGTCTTCGAGGCCAATAAGGCGCAATCAGGATGAGAGACACTTGCTCTGTTCTCATCTTCCTCAGGAACGGGAGAATTAGTGAAAACGGGGGAAACGCATAGCCCATCCTGAACCTCCAGGGGCTTGATAAAGCATCCCTTCCCAGTGCTAGGTGGTCGTCTTCTTTCGTGAAGAAAAGCTTTACTTTTCTGTTGGCCCGAGTGGCTAGAAGGTCTACTTGAGGGAGACCCCATTTGTCCACAATCATGCGGAATACCCTGTCTGATAGGCACCATTCCCCCGGATCTATCCTGGATCTGCTGAGAAAATCCGCCAGTTGATTCCGTTTCCCTGGTAGATGGATGGCTGTAAGGCCCGCCAGGTTTCTCTGAACCCACCACATCAGGTGATTCATGATTTCCATCATCTTGCAGCTCCTGGTACCCCCTTGGTGATTGACATAGGATACTACGGTGGAGTTGTCCATCCTTATCTTCACCCATTGACCCTTGAGATGAATCGAGAAGTGTTTCAATGCTTTGAGGACAGCCAGAAGCTCTAGCCAATTGGAATGAACATTGTTTGCTTGAAACTCCATTCTTCCTGCGCAAAGTCGTGGAGACAATGAGCGCCCCATCCCCACTGGCTGGCATCCGTTGTCACAGTTATCCACGCGATATCTCCTAGTGGAAAACCCTTGGAAAGGTGTTCCCTGTTTAACCACCAGATCAGAGAATGGCGTACATTCAGGGAAAGCTTGATGGGTTGGAGCAGGTTCCCGGAGGAGAATTGTCTCAGGAAATTGGCTTGGAATGGTCTCATTTTCCACTGTGCCCATCTGGTCAGTCCTATTGTGGAGAACATGGAACCAAGGAGGCTCATTATAGCCTTTGCAGGGGCAACCCTGGATATCAGCATTCTTCTCAATAACATCCTGAGTTTCCGTATTCTTGCTGATGAAAGTTGGACAGTGCCCTTCAGAGTGTTGAAGTGAGCACCTAAGTAAACCATAGATTGCGTTGGGTGGAGGTGGCTCTTCTTGGTGTTGATCTTCCAGCCGTGAGCTTGCAGAAACTGAATGCTGGTAATAGCATGGGATGTCAGAGAATATACGTTGTTTCCTAAGATCAAGATGTCGTCCAAATAATGGTAAATCGCTATGTTCTGCTTTCTGAGTTCTGCAATGAGAACAATCAGGACCTTTGTAAATGTCCTCGGGGCTGTGCTCAGTCCAAAGGGGAGGGCCCTGAACTGGAAATGACCTTCTTCCACAGCAAACCTCAGAAACCTTTGATGGGTTTGGGCAATGGGTATGTGAAAATATGCGTCTAACAGATCTATAGACAGCATCCATTGGTTGGGTGACACTACTTTTATTATAGACCGCAGGGATTCCATTTTGAATCTGCGAATGTGCAGATGCTTGTTTAGCCTGTGTAGATCCAGAATGGGTCTCCATCCCCCTGAGGATTTCTTCGTTAAGAAGATGTGGGAGTAAAAGCCTTGAGTTCTTACGCCAGCTGGCACTTTGATGATGACCTTCTCCTTCTGCAAGGAAAGGATGAAGTCTTGTAGGGCCATGCACTTTTCCTTGTCCCCTGGCCACTTTGTGAGGTGAAAGGACCTGTTGGGAGGATGCTCGAGGAATTCTACCAGGTAACCTCTCCGAATAATATCCAGCACCCAACCGTCGCTTGTGGATTCGTCCCATATCGGTAGATATTGGAGAAGACAAGCCCCATCACCTCGGATTTGGGAATTATATATTCATAAATTCCTCCGATTTTTAGAGGAAGACGAACCGCGTGACTTGCCTCCTCTGTTTCCAGATGGGGCTCCTCTCCCAGGTTAAAATATTCTCTACCTGGCTTGTAGGACCTACTGTCACGAAAGGAATGGTACTCTTTCCGGGCACGAAAGGATCCTTTATACTTCCTCTCCTGAGGTAGAAAGGCTTTATTCCCTTCAGCCGCCCTCTTAATGCATTCGTCCAAATTCTTGCCAAATAACATACTCCGGTGAAATGGCAAAGAACACAAACTATTCTTGGAGGAAGCATCGGCTGCCCAAGATCTGAGCCAAAGCGCCCGCCTAGAGGAAATCGAGAAGGACATATTTCTAGCAAGGTTCCTTACCAGATCCACTGCAGCTTCTGAGGAGAAATCAATTGCTAGACGCATATCTTTTAGGCCCTCCACAATGGAGGGACGGCTTCTGCCACTCCTGATGTCCTCCTCCAGCTCCTGTATCCAAACCTTCATAGCTCTTGTAACTGACGTGAGAGCAACAGCAGGGTGGAGACTTGTGCCTGAGGCTACATAGGATTTGGAAAGGTAGTATTCCATCTTACGATCCATAGGATCCCTGAAGGAACCTGCATCGTCCACAGGAAGGATAGTGTGCTTGGCTAGTCTGACCACTGCAGCATCAACTTTGGGTGGAAGATCCCATGTTTCAGCATCTTTGGAATCAAACGGATATAATCTGGAGAACTTCCCTTTTGCAGATGATCTCCTATCAGACCTGGACCATTCTTCTTTAATAAGGTCACTAATTGTGGCATGCACAGGGAAAGCCGCTCTTTTTCTTCTAAGATCAGAGAAATAGCGGTTAGATGTAGAGGGTTCCTCCTCTGAGGGTTCCTTCAAGGTAAGGGTTTCTCTGACCTGAGCAATTAAATGATCCACCTCCGCAGGTACCAGGAAGTCAGGATCAGGCATAGCATCCTCCTCCGAGGAAAAAGCTAGCTCTCTCAGCAAAGCTTTATTATGACCATATATTTTCTTTTTCTTTTTATAATTATTTTGAATAAGGTTATCAATATCTTTCTTAACCAACTCTACAAATGTTTCTACAGCATGATCATTGATCTGTGGATTAAATTTACTTATATTTTTGAGTTTGGTATCACTCAATTTCAAATTAGTATTAATTGTACCTGAAGATGTTGACAATAATGTATTTTTAGAAAAAAAGACCTTAAGTCTAATATTACGAAAAAAACGACACAAATCAACATCAATATCAATTGGTCTAGGTTCATAGACAGGACAAAAAGTCAAACCTTTTTTCAAAATAGAAATTTCAGTTTCAGATAGAGTAGATGAAGATAAATTAATAATTACTGAATTTTCTTCCTCTTCTGAGGACCCCTGTATTTCCAAAGTCCTCGTAATGTCCGACTTTTTGTGGCCACTCCTTCAGATTCTTCTAAAGTTTCTCCACTTGATACTCGACTGTATGGGGGAGTCTCCCAGAAAAATTAAGCTGAATTATTAGCAGAGTCACTCTACTGTGACGAATTGGATCTTATATGAGAGGAACTAAATTGAGCTTTAGAGTTATTCCTTCTAGGTTCTCTTGGTGGTTCTCTCATGGGGTATCTTTGAAATTTATTTTTCTGTGAATTAGTAGAGTTCCATTTGTATACATTTCCACTCTCATAGTCCATAAGATCACGTTGAAATTTACCCCTCTTCCTTTCTTCAATTTGTTTTTTTAAATGATCCACATTGGACTGGATTTGGCTTTTGGTGACAGTTAAATTTTCTCCTTGAACACTTCTTTCTAGCTCAATTTCCAATAATGCAACTTCCTCTTGGTTCTTCACAATATCTTTTTGTAAAAATTCCAAATTTAATAGTATCCAATCCATCGAGCATTTATTAAAGATTTTTTCAAGTTGTTTACATTATTCAGGATCTTCATTGAATAAAGTAGGTAGCGCATTCATCCGCATACCTCTGGGGATACGATTCACCTTATAATATTCTGCTAAAGTGACACTGTGTAGCTTTAAGCTTACATTTTTCTTTAAATGCTTCTCCAATTTCTTACCAATAGTATCACAGCTTGGGACATTAAGAAATTCAAAATTGCTTTCAGCAGCAGATAAAATTCGTCTGGCCTCATTATCCGAATAAGCAAACGTGCTTGTGCTGGATTGAGCTCCAGGTTCCATGATTTGCCAACAGATTTTTTATATATATATACACAATATTCTAAAATTGGAAAAAACAATAAAGTTCATATAAGGGGGGTGTATATATTATTTAATTTTAAAACGGTTTTCAAACTTTATTGAACTTTATTTCAGTCAGCAGGGGGACTACCTGTCATTCCAGGCACTCCCCCTGCTGGCACTGCTATGGATGGCTATTCTGTCCATGTCATCGTGAGGTCCTTGCAAGGACCTCGCGATCACATGGCCCAGAAGGGCCAGATCAGCAGCAGGGGGACTCCTTGGGATGCCAGGTAAGCCCCCCCATCCCGATCGTCGGCGGGGGATCACCAGGAAGCAGGTAAGTCCCCTGGACAGTGTGGACTTGCTATGCCACCCGCCAGCGTTTAGAGCCGGGTCCCCAAGGACGGCATAGCATTCCCACCGTCCTTAAGGGGTTAAGACAGATTTGCAGAGTATAACATTTAAAATGTTAGAATATAAAGATTTCTGATCTCAATTATAGTTTTGTTGAGGGCAAATTTAAACAGTTTTACAGAGTAGCCACAGCCAGAACAGTATTCAACAAATACAGTATAGATAAATAATCCGACAGAACAGAAATAGGGCAAAAAACAATGACATCTTCAATAATTAATCTGAATTTGATGCTATGCTCAGTAATAAAAAGTTATATCCATAGTAAAATATATTCATATTAAAGAAAAAGTAACAGGTAAAATCAAATGTTATGCTGTGGAAGGGTATAAAATTCATCAAGATTAGGTGCCAGTGAGTTCAAATTCCTTTTAATTCAAATTTTGTGAGTAAGGCATGGTTTGTTCATAGATAGTTCATGATGACAGGCACTGCAACTCAGCAGAGCAACTTTTGGATAAGGATGGATTATAACTCCCTTCATGTCCCTCAGTAAGTAAAATATAGTGGCCCAAAAATGATCACCGTGGCTCCAATCATGCTGCTCTGCTGCCGAGCATGGAAAAGGGACCAATCTCCACACAACCCTTTGGTGAATGGGACAGGAAGACCCTGCTCAATCGCAAGACAACAAGTAAAGCACTTGAATACATTCTCTTGTATTCTCTTGTATTGCTGTGCAGACTGAAATTTTCCTAGCAGAGGACATCATACTCTCCCATTCCCCCTCTGAGACAGACTTATCCAATTCTCTTTCTCAAAGTATGTGAGCATCTTCTCTTTATTCCGAGTGTATTAAGGACATGGAACCCCTTTTGCCAAGGAAAAACTTATAAAGACATTGAATGGTGTCAGGGCAGCATCAAGTGCTGAGCAAATAACACAGCAAAGAAATACTGCACCAGTTCAAAACAATAAATCTATTGCATGGAATACTATAGCAATTCACAAATGTTTGTGCTTAGCCTCTTCACATCAGCACTTATGCATACATGATTGGCAAGGTAAGCATTCATACCCTGTGTATAGACAATAATTTGCATAATTGCAAATTAAATGTGTTTCTTGTATTTTGTTTAAGTCCTGAAACTTAAAATAGCAGATTAGTGAGAGACTGTTCATATTCCTTTGAATCAGGCCTTCTACTCAAAGCTGCTATGGTAGGCGAGCAGCCTCTATCCTCCAATTTCAGACTAACCAGAAAATGCTGATGCTCAGGGGACAGCCTGTTCTTTATTACACCATTTTTTTTTGTAAGATAACAATGCCTCAGGGGTGGGCTACAGCCTCTCCATTTTATTTTAACTGATTTGGCTGTGCTCTAGGGGGGTCCTCCAGCTTGGATGAGTAGGGAGGCTACTGTCCTAGAACTAGCTGATAATGTTGGGTGGAGGGGAGGGCTTGTTTGCTCTCACCCTGTTTTAACATTAAGTTTTGGAGCTGCTGAGCACATGAAAGAAACAGCCATGTACCCTTCAGGAAAAGATCATCGTTAGGTGGCTGAGGATGATAGGAATCTGGCACAGTATTTTATAAATCCTAACAGAAGCCACCAGACACTAGTACAATCTTCCCTGCTCCATTTGTATGTCAAGCTGCACATCATTAAAACAACATGTGCTTAGGAGCCTGGCTGATGTTAGGATTTACAACACATTATCACCACTACACCACCAGGGTAAATATGTATGTGTTTCTATCACTGTATTTGTGTGTTTCTAACAGTACTGCAGAGGTACAGATGAAACCAGTGATTGATAAATTAATAGAAGTCCATGGCAAATTAAGCGCTTTTAAAGAATTCTTCACCAACCTTACACCTTGAAAATGCCAAACAGTACTGTTCAATTACTTATTGAGAAGTGGAAAATGTGGGGATCTCTTCGAAACCAAGCCAAGGTCAGGTAGACCAAGAAAGATTGTTACATAGACTGAAAAAAGACATGCGTCTATCAAGTTCAGCCTCCAGCCATCATGTTCAACACTTTTTTTGAAAAATCATATTTTCTTCCTAATAATTAATGCCTTTTTTATACATGGCAATATTTTATTGACCATAGCAACAGACGTTCCCTTATTTTTACACTTAGCTCCTTAAGAACTTGTGGGTGATTACCATCAGGCCATGTGGTTTTGTTTACATTAGCTTTCTTTAATTGCTGCAGCACCTTGTCTTAATTTTTCTGCATGTTTTGCAGCAGTCATTTGCATATATCTTGCCATAGGTTCCTCCTTACTGAGGAAGAATAGTTATTTCAAAGTTTTGCCTTTTCCTGGTCTTCATTTACTAACACTAATATATATATATATTCATAAATGAAGTGGTGGTTCAACAATAGTACAGATACAATCGAATAGGATGAGATAAGGGGGTAACCCTGGGGTAGGTAGTAATAGAAAGAAGGAAAAAACAATCTGTCCCAAATGTATAATAAGTGAAAAATCAGCAAAATAATTTATTAGTCAAACTAAAAAACACTTGCACACTTCCCACAACCACCACATATGTGGTTATATTGTGGCAGTGTACAGGTAGAGGACTAATTAAACTAAGTGAGGGTAATATACAGTTGGAGGGGGAGTGAAAAAACAAATAAATACACAGACAAAGTCTGAGTAGGGACACAACTCTGGAGTTCAGAAATGCACCCCAGAAGAAGTGGCTGTTCTGTGCCCTATGCACAGGTAAGGTAAAGGATACACAATAAAAGATATAAGATTACAGTATCTGTCTAAATTGTAATACAGTGTGTGTATCTAGAGACTGATACAAATGTGTCGATCTAATATGACAGAGTCTAGTTCACAGATACTCGGAACAGAAAGTGCCGTATCAAAAAAATTGGCCCCGTGCCGTGATCTGATCCTCAAAAATATCTATGTATGTAGTACCCAATGAAATAAGAACAGTTTGCTGGATCCCTACCCAGTACAAGTAAAACACCAAGCTACGATAAATCGGGCAGAGTGTGGAGTATATATGTATCTCTGAAGCAAGTACCCACTATAGATATGGTGATCCCTATGATTTTAATCACTAATGTGATATCTAGTGAGGAAGCATAAAGTACCTATAAATCTCTGCCTGGTTGCTAGTGTCATAAGTCTGAACGTACTAGCAAGGAAGTGTATCCACTGGGCTATGTCTGATTCAGGGAATAGAGGAGATAAACTAGAGTTTATCTAGCGGCAGCATATAGCTATAATAGGCAGTAGAATGGCTATCTACAGAGGAACCCACTGTAATGGACATATGTATATCGAGCGTATTGGTGGTAGAGTGCCAGAAAAGAAGGAGACTAGTCTGTGCCTTCAAGGGCACCTATCTGTATGAGAAATTATAACCAACTGTCTCTGCTAAATAATTGGTAGGAGTAACAGGTTGTCCCAAGAGTGCGGGATACAAGTATGCTAGTCTGTGCCTTCAAGGGCACCTGTCTCTGGCTGTTTAGCAAACTGACTGGCTAACTCATCTAGTGATGCGGTCTGTGAGCCAGACTGCAGCGCATCAGGGGGAACTGACTCCCTGGTGTGGTAAGTTTAAATAGTAGTCCTGATTGGGTCAACCGTAAGGGTGATGACGTAAGGCTCAGTTGGAAGGTATGGGAGCTCGGAGGGGTAAAAAGGGTTCTTGTTATTATTATGTTAGAGTATTGAATGAACATTTTCGTATCATTCAATTTACTAGGGCATTATAGCCATAATAAGATTAGATGCCCTTGATGTACTCATTGATGAAACAAATGTATACATTTTAACCCTTCACTAGTTCGTAATGAGCAATTGCTATCGAGATAGTATGATTCTACTGTGAAGAAAGTATTGTTGAATTCTGAAGCTTTCAAAATGCTAATGTCAGCTCGAAATTATTATTGAGGTGTCCTAGTGTTGCTGATAGATATATTAGGTGAGCTGCTTAAATAACAAGTGAAAAGGATCAGAATTTAACTGGGGATAAATGCTCCTAAAAAAATGTAAGTATCTATTGTAGGAAGGGTGATTCCTAACTATCGGTGAGTCTTAAAGGAGCCATGTCCTTACGGATTTACAGGGAGCTCGGGCCAAAAGTAATTGCAAGCAAATTTGTAATTTTAATAAAATGCAGTAATAGTAATGTTGATAAGACAAAGTATATGTTTTAGTAGGTGTGGTTTTAGATAGAGTGCCTTTAATGGTGTTTAAATGAAGTATAGGTAAATTCTTAATTTAGTCCTAATAGGACCAGGGTTTTAAAGGAATAAATACAATGTGATTCCTTTTGCAGCAGTGTTTTGTTGAAATTACCTTTTCTTGGGTTAGGCAATAGTTTTTCTATTGCCTGAAATTTAAAATTTTCAGGTTTGCCTTCATGGAAATTGATAATATGTCATCAATAATATGCCAGTGGTGTGGGGTTTATTGTATTGGTTGTTGATGTCATGTGTTGCAAGATACTGCGTCGTAATTGCTGGAATGTCTTTCCGATATACTTGATGCCGCAGCTACATGTGATGAGATATATTACATATGTAGTACTGCAGTTGGCCAAGGCATTAGTGACCACGCTCCTATTGGAGTGGGTGGACTTTACAGACTTCGAGGGTGCCTTACAGTGACCACATCTTATGTCCCTTTTGTACTTGATAGCCAGTTGATCGGTGGAGAGAGGGATGTCAAATTGGTAGGTATGCGTGCAGTTAACGGTGGATAATCAGGTAAGACATTTTTAAATAATGGGTTGTGTAGTAGTACTGGCCAAAATCGGCGCAGTGCCATGATCTGATCTTCAAAAAATCCTCAAAAATACGGCTCAGTGGGCCGAGGAGACAGAGGGACACTTTAGTGTAAGAAATACAGTTTTGTATTCCTAACACTACAGGGTTCCTTTAAGCCTCACAGTGGTTTTCTACAGTTGTTAAATGCACAGGCAGACAGCTGATGGTTATTAAAATATTGAAGTTTGACATCGTGAACTAAAGATCTTACAATCAATGTAAATTTCAATCGTTACCAATGCACAAATCAAAACTGAAAATATAAATCAGTTACAATGAAATTCCAGTTAATGCAACCACAAATTATTTTATAGCAAGACAGGAGGCTAGTATTATGCATTAACTTTCTTTACTTAACTCCAGCAGCAAAGACATTTTTTCAATAAAGTTTAGTGAATAAAAGACCAAAATAATAGAGTAACTGAAATGGAACACTCGGTAGCCAATCAGCATCCGGCATTGTCTATATAGTGAATGATCCCTGATATTCTTCTTCTGCTGCTCCAGTAGAGATAAGTTTCATATATATTCACTTATGCTACTGTTTTCTATATGAATACCTTCTGGTTTGGTTAAACTTATTTGTATATATATTTATTCCTTTATGTTGTATGTTTTCTGAAGTAATTTTATATATTTTTCTCATAATTTTTTGTTTAAAATAAAAAAAAAATTTATGCTTTTTGGGGAATGCTATCACAGCTCTGACCAGTGAATGCTGCAGGTCTATTTTAATGAAAATTGACCCTCCGTTGTCAAATTTAGCCACTTCTGAACCTGGACCAGCGGCTGAAGGTCTCCTATTTGGAGAATCCTTTATGAAAGACATTAATAAATATGTCAATTTATTTAGTTCCATTGTTAAGGCTCAGTCATCTCTGAGGAAAGTATTCAACCCTAAGGTTTTTGGAAGGGCTGGAAGAGGAAGGAACCGCTCTTACAGCCACTCATTTCAACATAGACAGGTTCCAAGGAACACCTTTCAGTCCACCAGGCCCTCATATGACACCCAACAAACAACTCCATTCTTCCCACCACGTGGCAGACGTTGGAGATCAAGAGACCATTGGGGAATATCTTGCTTCAGATCTTCATCTGGTAAGTATGACAATTCCGCTTTCTTCCTTAGATGGGTTAGGGGGCAGACTCACTCATTATTTCCACGTTTGGAGTCAAAATAGATTGTATATCATATCCCGATAACATTACCTTTCCCGATAACATTTTCAATCCAAGACCAAGCTCTGGTCCATCAAGAAATATTAAATCTATGCTTCAAAAATGCCATTATGTAGGTGCCCAAGAGCAGTCCAGGCTTGATAAGCAATTTATTCTTGGTGAAAAAGAAAGATTCTGGTCGCAGACCAGTCATAAATTTAAAATAGTTAAAAAAATTTGTCAGATGCCACCATTTCAATGGGGGGAATTTATTATATCAAAGACCTATTGATACTCAAAGACTGGTTTCTCAAAATAGATTTGAAGGATGCGTACCTCACTGTACCTATTCACCATTCATGTCAGAAATATTTACAATTTATAAGGTAAGGGAAGAAATGGCAATTCAAATCATTGCCATTTGAATTATCCTCTGCACCTTGGTTTTTCACCAAATTGCTCAAACCAGTAGTAGCTCTGCTTCGAAGCAGAGGAGTTAGAATGATAATCTATCTAGACGACGTATTGATTATATCACAGAGTGTGCAAACTCTTCAATTACATTCTCAATGCACATTGAATCTGTTAACAAGCCTTGGCTTTGTAATAAATCACGAGAAATCGATTTTTAACTCCCTTTCAGGAGATTTGGGGATTTCTAGTGAATTCCAATTTAGCCAATCTCAGTGTTCCATCACGGAAATTAAAAACGATTCGGAAAGAGATCAGGTCAGTTCTGAAAAAGGAATTAATTTCCTTCAAATTTTTGTCACAGATTGTAGGTCTTTTATCAGCCTCGATTCAAGTGATTTTTCCGGCCCCCCTTCATTACCGGGCTCTTCAATGATTAAAAAGGGAACATCTACGCAACGGTCTCCTTTATTCAGACGAGATCTCTTTGACTCCAGAGACAAGAACAGAACTATTCTGGTGGCAAGATCACGTTCAAATTTGGAACACATTTCACTTTATTTCCAAATCTGATTATAGAATCCAACGCGAGTTGAGTAGGCAGAGCAGCCCATTGTGGAGGCAATTCCACAGGAGGCAAATGGTCTCTAGAAGAGACGAGTATGCATATAAACTGCCTGGAACTCATGGCAGAATTTTTCACTCTACGCAGCTTATCGAAAAAAAATCCCATTGTTGTATTCTTCTCAAGATGGAGAAATAGAAACCAAGAGGGAAAAGGGATCGGAGGCGGATAAAATATTGGTACCTTACAATCCAAACTTTTCCAGGGCTAGGAAGCAACCCAAAAGTAAGTAACTAATAAAACATAAGCTTTAATACATATTGTGACGAATTGCACTTCGCCCCTGGGTTTTGAAGAGGCCTGCTTGCCAGCCTCTTGCCTTGTGATTATGGCCCCTGGGATGGATTGCCTTTTAAAAACTCTATTTGTGCCTATTGGATTCTAAAGCACTGTTCCTGTCCCTTTAAAAACTATTGGAAACTATTTGCATTTTTGAAGTGGCACTTTCGATACAGCTGACGTGTCGGAATAGTCGAAGTGGCCGCCATTCGACATACGAACACATTTTAATTCAGTCGAACGCATTCAGTAGTGTTTGGTCGTCGAGTTCATGGCACTCAAATCGGACACGCGACGGCACAAACACCACTGAACTTAACCTTCTCCAAAACTTTGACGCTTCGACGGGAGTCCAAAATATTTGACAATTCGAATGCCACTTTAACTTTGACTAATTGCATGAAAGGCCCCCGTTCGTGCATTCAAACGGACCTTAGTAATGGAAATAGACCGGCTGCACAGCCTAATTCTCTGGAACTGTTTTGGGCATGAAAATGTGCGTGCGGTCGGTAAAATGGGACTTCCACAAAACTTTTGAACCCCTTCTCTAATCTGGGTGATTTTGGCTATGTTGTTCAGGGATGTATAATTTGTGAGGATATGTGGTGTTTCGGGGTGTTTTATGTGTTTTGAGTAAAAATTTATATTTTCTGCCTGTGGATAATGAAGTTATTCCATTAGCTAGCTTAATTATAACACAGGCAGAGGGGAGGGCTTGCTGACTGTATTTGGGAGTGTTACTGTGTTAATTATTGTTCCCATTGGTTTGTGTCCCTTTTGTCCCTGTGTTCCATCAGGTCCCGGGTGGTGTTCCTCTGGCCTCAAAATGTGTATAAAAGAAATGCCTTTGTGCTCATTAAACAGATCTTCTTACCCTCAACTTGCAGCCTCGTCTCCTGTTGTAGGGAACAGCTGTCACTGCTATATCACTGCTAGCTCTTGTAAGAGCTCTCTTCAACTATACAGCTATACCCTCCTGGAGGAGTGGTCCTTCCCACAGCTATACTCTCCTGGATGAGAGGTCCTTCCCACAGCTATACTCTCCTGGAGGAGAGGTCCTTCCCACAGCTATACCATCCTGGAGGAGACAGCGAGACCCCAATCAAGCTACGGAGGTTCGTGGAGTCTGCAGTGGCTATGGTGTCCGGTGCGGTGCTGATGGTCCTTGGTGAGCGATAGGAGCATCGATTGGCGGACGGTCCGTCACACATATAATATAAAAAAATAGCTATGTAAAGTATACAACTTGTAATTGATCATAAAAAGCTAGCCAGCGTCAGGCTAACAGTACCATTCAATAATAAGAAAAAGGAGAAGAGCTTACCTAGATTTAATTATCAGGTCTTGTTGCCTCAGAGATGTATACTTGGACCCATTCTCTTCAATATCTTTATTAGTGAAATTGCAGAATTTCGTGATTGTAAGGTATGTCTTTTTGCTGATGATACAAAGATTTTCAACAGAGCTGATGTTCCAGAAGGGATAAGCCAAATGGCAAATGATTTAGGTAAACTTGAAAAATTGACAGAGCTGTGGCAACTAACATTTATTGTGGATTATTGCAAGATAACCCAAGGAAAAAGCATGAGACCTCACTTGGAGTATTGTATGCAGTACTGGAGACAGTATCTCCAGAAGGATATTATACTTTGGTTAAGGGCTACTAAGCTGGTTCATGAATTGCAGGAAACATTTAAATAAATAAATAAAGGAAATCAACACAGTAAAGGAGGAAAGTACATTTAAAAGAGGAAAAACTACCACAGCAAGAGGACATAGTCTTAAATTAGAGGGGCAAAGGATTAAAAAAAAATCAGGAAATATTACTTTACTTTTTTACTTTAATTTTTGAGAGGATAGTGCATACATGGAAAAGCATTCCAGCTGAAGTGGTCGAAGTGAGGGAGTTTAAGCATGTGTGATATAGGCACAAGGCTATCCTTGTTATACGATAAGGACAGAGACTAATGACTGTATTTAGAAAATTGGGCAGACAAGATGGGCTGAATGGTTCTTATCTGCCATCATATTCTATGTTTCTATGATTTCATTTAGTCAATGGATGAGGGAAAGGGTAGGAAAGATGGAAAGATGGACTTTTTTTGAGGTATTTGTAGCGGATGGCATTGGAATTCCTCAGAATTATGTGCATTCTTATGTGTTCGGTTAAATTTTGCCATATGTATGTAAAGTGTATGCAGCATTCTACTGATTGTTCGGTAAAATCACTCCAGTTATTATGCGAGTGAAACTACCAAACAATCAGACCACCCCAGGAATAAGTGTGCCTCCAATTACCGTTCACAACAATGTTGCAAATGGGTAATTGGCAATCAGTGCAGTGTGTGCTTTGTCCTCTGGGGGCCGCCACGTGTTCGTCTCCTGAATGGCGGCCACCCAGAGGCCATCTTAAACTCCCGAACAGCTGTGTTTTGCCATCGAGTGTCTGGAACCCAAATCGAACACTTGGTTAGGCAAACACCGCTGAGACCTCCACACTGTCGTCAATTCGTGTAGGAACTACCGAAGACTCCCTGTTCGGTAGAAAGAACCCCACAAACAAGGGGGTTTATCCGAACCCCCCCGGTCTCCATAACCCAAGCAGTTCATGTATTTTATTCCCTTTTTTATTGTGACCGCAGGGCCAAAATGTATGGAACCCCTTTCGACTGTTAACTCCAGTGCGGTCGGTCTTTTTATTACCTCCAGGAATTTCCCGAACCCCTGGTCCGATCTGGGTGATTTTTAAATATGTTTCTCACCCAGATCAGGGATACCAGGGGATGTAATATTTAAAGGGGTACCCCTATGTTTAGGTGTACATCCAGAAAACCAGAGGAACTGTGTACTGCATAATGGGATTATGTGTCATACTAAGGGGAGGGGATGTGTGGGTGGCAACTCATGTATGATTGGTGTATTGTATAATTACTGTAAATCCCTCCCTTGCATGGGAGAAAGCTTTAAAAGAAGGTTGAGTGATTAAAAGTTCAGTTCTGCTCCTGATGCTGTGTGTCGTCCAGTCATTGGGATTGATATTGGGATATTATTGGATTGTTTTGCCTGCTGGAATTATTGCCTTATGGATTTTTAATACTTGTTCCTGAGCCTCACTGGGATCTTGAGTGGAGATAACCTGTGGAATATCAGCTCTCCGCTATAGTATTTTAAAGCCATGTTTTGGTTATTTTTAAATAGCCCCTTTTCAACACTACTAGGATAGAGGAAATAATTTACGGAAGTAACAGTCATCAAGTATTCATTTGCTGTATTTCTGAATCCATCGCCAGTGGCATATTAGATGATGGAAATGGATAACCACTTACCATGTCCTTCCAATGGACTCCCGTTTTAATAGAGTTTATAGCCCTGCTCCCACTATCTTTGGAAGGAACATCTGTTATTATATTTAATTCACAACAACTGAATTGAGGGAATTAGTAGATGGGTTTTGTGAAAATAATGTATCACACAAAAAAATTACTGCCAAATACAAGCAGAATTTGCTTAATGTGAATTCTACCTCAGCATAGAAACATAGAACATAGAATGTGACGGCAGATAACAACCATTCGGCCCATCTCGTCTGCCCAATTTTCTAAATACTTTCATTAGTCCATGGCCTTATCTTATAGTTAGGATAGCCTTATGCCTATCCCACGCATGCTTAAACTCCTTTACTGTGTTAACCTCTACCACTTCAGCTGGAAGGCTATTCCATGCATCCACTACCCTCTCAGTAAAGTAATACTTCCTGATATTATTTTTAAACTTTGCCCCTCTAATTTAAGACTATGTCCTCTTGTTGTGGTAGGTTTCCTTCTTTTAAATATAGTTTCCTCCTTTACTGTGTTGATTCCCTTCATGTATTTAAATGCAACAACATCAAATAGAAATTCAAGCAAATTAGCAAACACAGTAATTCATTCTTCTTTTGCAGATTTTATCACTCTTAAATGTAGCTTTTGCATGACAGAATAAAAGCATTTAGCTAAATGTGTTTCTGACTTTATGAGATATAGACATATTGTTGCCTTTAATTAGATGGAGAGAACTTTGATGTGTCTTATATATAGATCATATGTTATTACACCCTTTCTCTGTGCACGTAACACTTCAAGGCACACGTAAACGTTTACTTTACTTCTACTCCCATGTTGCCCCTGAAGTTAATTTTCCACAGAGAGGTCATTTGTTTCCTCAAAATAGAAGACTTTGTTACATGGCCAAAGATAGTAAAAAATATTCTTGTTTCCTTAAGCCATGGCTGATGGCTTTAATAATTTGATCAAAGTATCCGTGCCTGGTGCCTGTGAAAAGTTTACCATTTGGAAATAATAAATTTAATTGATAACATGTAACAAAAATACACACAATGTATAGTTGTTAACTCCTTACAATTTTATGATCCACAATGTCATGAAATTTAGCTTTAAAGTAACACTATAGGGTCAGGAACACAGACATAATTTTAGAACCACCATCTAACCCCTTAAATATAGTAAAATCTTTCCATTATTCCAGTCTGCTGCTGCTGGCTCTGCCCCTGATCTCTCTGCTTGTCTGGCATCATCAGAAGTGGTGATCTGAGCCAATCACACAGGGAAGCATTGGATTGGCTGAGACTATCAAGGAGGAAGATCAGGGGCAGAACTAGCACAAGCCAAACACAGCCCTGGCCAATCGGCATCTCCTCATAGAAATTAATTGAATTAATGCATCTGTATGAGGAAAGTGCAGTGTCACCATGCAGAGGGTGGAGACACTGAATGGCAGCGCTGCACACTATGCAGCACTGCCCCAGGAAGCACCTCTAGCAGCCATCTGAGCAGTGTCCAGTGGAGGTATGCCTAAGCTGTAAAGAAAACACTGCCTTTTCTGTTAAAATACAGTGTTTACTGCAAAAAGCCTGAAGGGAATGATTGTACTCATCAGAACAAATACAATAAGCTGTAGTTGTTCTGGTGACTGTAATGTCCCTTTAGATTGTGTAAGCAGTGGAAGTCCCTCTGCTATCAGTTGTGACCCCATTAGAGGGAGGATTATGGTTTTTAAAGAAGAACTTTAATCAAATTGTCACTTCTTATTTTTTTAAAAATTCATTACCCTTAATGACATGTTGTGATTGTTTTTTTTTTGTTTTGTTTTTAATGACTTTGCTATCTGGCTGAGCAGCCATGTTCAGTTATCTGACCAGCTGCTCAACCTAACTTGCCTGCTGCTGTCGTTACTCTATGTGAAACTGCAGCAGAAGGCAAGTTAGGTTGAGTAGCAGTTGGTCAGATAAATGTAAGTAAGTGAAAATGTGATGTTACAGTTAGGGTTGGTGAAGGGATAGGTTTTGATGTAAGTACAGAGGATGACAAACAAGATGCTGCAAATGAATTAGTCCTTTAAAAGTACATAATAAAGTTCCTGGTTGTATGTGACCATGGAAATGTTCACAAAGTGTAAAATAAAAATCATAGATCCATAGAGTAAAAACTTAAATTCTCACTTTCAAAATAAATTCAAACTTACAATATGAAGAATTAGAAAAATGAGACTTGTTTTCAGCAATAATTTTAGTTTTATCCAAAACTAATTCTTCCATTTGGAGAATTGTTTCAACCAGAATTCAACCATTAAGTTATTTTTGTTATTTTCATTCAGATTTGTTCTAAATCTTCCAAAATAAATAAATAAATGAAATATTAGACATATCGAGCATTTTAACATTCAGGATTAAGTGAATCTATGTTTTATATTTCTTTAATTGCATTTGTGCAAAACATATTCTAAGCAAAATTACCAAGTTTTAACAAAATATAATTATCAAGAATCAACTTAATTGTGTTCTATGAAGAAATTAGTAGTAATATAAATTGGGGTGTTGTAGGGGATGTGATCTACTTGAATTTTATTACATGACAGGAGGCTTCATATTTTGCATTAACTTCCTTTACTACTCCATAGCAGCAAAGAACAGATAGAAAAAAAGGGACAAATCAGAAACAGGTAGATAGTATAACATACACCTCCCACTGAGGCACTTCCTCTTTCTTTGCTGCCCCATCACAAGTCAGGTCAGAATATTGTGTATTTAACACTTTTGGGCTTGTCTTGTTTTATATAGATGTTTATATACTTTTTATATCTTTAATTTATTTTCTTGTATTATATTGTATATTTTTATCTTGTGGGGAGCGTCTGGGTCTGTGGTCTCCCTGTCATTCAGGAATCCCCCTTTCTGGGTGGCCTGGGTTGTGTTACCCTTTCTCCTTACCCTTCCCTGCTCCCTCTGTTTCACCTACCTCTTCACTGGGTTCACTGTTGCCTGTCAGGTCCCTCTGCTTCTGTGGCTACGCTCACCACTCTGGGAGGGCTCTCACGCCACAACACACTCCCTTCAGGGGGTGTGAGGTGCAGTTGAGAACCTCACACCTGTCAGGCATTTGCCTTTTGCACGTGTTCGTGCTTTAGCGTTCGCCTGTTTCAGGGGTATTAATCTACCGAACGCACACTACAAGAAACTATGCACGTTCTGTGGATTTCGTAATGGTTCGGCTATACGGGCCATTTACTACATGAACAAAATTTTACCTTTGCGTTAGTTTATTTTTCCCACTGGGTTTAGTTGCCGACCACGTCACATTCGTGGTCTTTTAGCGTTCTTTTGTTCAGCCGTTCGCCTGTTTTCCTGTTTTTTTCCCCATTCATTCCCTTCTCTCCTCCTTTAACATGTTTCTTGGTGAACATTCAGCACTTTTTCCTCACGAACCTTGTTTTTTCGCAGCCATTTTGGATCTCACATCGCGAGACCTGCGGTGACCATCTTAAACCTTGTTGGTTTTTAGGAGTTTCAACAGGATAGTTGAAAATTATTTGTCTGAAAGCTCAAAGCAGATTTCTTTTCTGCTACACATTATCTGCCACAGGGACCTGTTACAGATTAGTTGCAACTTTGGGGGTGAGTGAGCCGGTCAGATCTCGACCTATTAACCTGGCTTGGGGTTAATATTGTGCTGCCGACTGGAGCTGTGCTTGCAGTCTCCTTATTACTGCATTATCGTGCGTCATCTATTTGACCACTGTACCCCCAGGGTACCCCAATTTGCCTCAGTACTTACTTACTCATGGATTCTAATTTGGGAGAGCCCCAAATATTACTAATGTATTACAGTATGGAGGATTTTCAGATGCCCTTTGATTGTCAAGCACTGATCAACGCGGCGGTCACTGCATCAGAGGAGAAGGCCTAAGCTAAGGCATTGCCTGCTAATCAGGACACTACTAAAGGGCCATCTAAATGTTCTCAACCATGAGAAGTGTCAGATGACTCAGACTCCTCTTTAAAGGACCACAGATTTCTGGAAAAATGCCATTGGTAGGGAGAAGGGTACAAGCCTTCAAAATGTAAGGCTCCCCTTAAAAAGGGAAAGTGGGCATGACCAGTAATCCCCAAGACTCATAATGCCTCCTCAGACGAGGAGCACAATGTCCCCCCCTCACTATCAGTCCTTGATGAATGGCAAGCTGAGGATTCCCATTCAGATGATGGCACATGTGTCTCAATTCTTTTGTTAAATAAACGTTCCTGGGTGAGCCCCAGCATATGGGTGACATGAATGAGGAAATGGTTTTGGAGCAACCGGACGGTGAGATTTTCTTTGTCTCCACGGGCCAATGGATGTTTAACCCACAAAATATCCAAGTGATTGGACGCCGCCTCCTCATTTGTTAAATTGTATGCACTTCTGGCTGGGCACCACTGGAAAAAGAAGTCTGCAAATGTTTAAGGTCCAAATGCCCCAGACCTTCGCTACCAGATAAGGTCGCATACACTCCAGAGTTTGACCAAATGATGTTGGCCTTCATGGAAAGAGGAAGCAGAGACCCACAAAAAGGAGCTGAAAAGGGGTTTAAAGAAGCACAGGACAAGCTCCTGGATATGATTGGGCCACTTGGTTGCGTTATGACCTTGGCAGACTAGGCATACTCTCAAGCCAATTAATTTACAGCAGACATGGTGAGCGAATGGGCGCACAACATCCATGTGTGGGCCCAACAATGCTTTTGTTTCATGGGCAATACAAACGTGGCCCTCTCTTTGGAGAGACGCCCGGCAGCCTTATTTCGGATTGATGACAAATTAGTGGACCTCAGGGCCAAAGAGCAGGGCATACAAGCTCAAGGTAAATTATTTGGCGAACAGTTCATGAACTGAAGAACTGAACAAACATGTTAACATGTTTACATCCCTGAACAAGGCGCAGACATCGTTACACAAGGTGTTGCGTGGCAACACACACAGGGTTTTTGGACCAGCTGTTTGGCAGAGGGGTCATGCCACCAGCCGCTTCTGTCCATCAGACCCCAGATACTCGTGCCCTCCACCATTCTATCCGGAAGTGGGTGGCCTGCAACCCTTCCAATATTTTCGAGGCTCCAATAGAAGCCGTGCAAGTTTTGCTTCAGATAAACCACCATTGTATAACCGTTATGCCTTATGTACTAACTATGGCACTCCCTGTGGGTTGACTTTTAAATTTTTTCCCCGAAGTGGGTAGAACTTTCTTCCGGGTACTGCAAACCGTTCATGGTTATCGCATCGAGTTCGAAACCACTCTGGTGCAAACTCATCCTCTGCTGCATTTCACGACCACATACACTCGGCTCATGGATTAGAAACTTCGGGATCTCAGAACAAAAAGGAGCTATCCAACCTGCATTGACTCCAGGAGGTTTCTTCATCAACATCTTCCTTGTGAGGAAAAAGACAGGAGAATTCCACCCGGTAATAAACCTATAGGTTCTCAACGCACACGTCTTATACAACCACTTCAAAATGGAAGGTATCCATTTACTGAGCGATCTCCTACAGGAGGGAGCATGGTTTACCTGCCTGCATCAAAAGGACGCATATCTGTCTGTGCCAATACACAACTGGGACGGGACTCCTTGGCAATTCTCCTGCCTGCCTGCCCTTCGGACTCAGTTTAACACCATTGTGCTTTACGAAAGTTATGAAACCAGTGATGGCTCAGTTGCGAGGACAAGCCATATGCTGCTTGATTTACCTGGATGACATTCTATTTTTTAAACAGATCCGATGTCATCTTGTTTCAGCCGCAGACTACACGGTGACCTTGCTAGAATCCCTCGGCTTCCTGGTCAATCTGACAAAATCATCACACTCCGACTTCTTATTACCAAAGGAGATATGCAAAATAATGCATTGGGCTGCGATCCCACTCAGAATGCTAGCACGGAGAGTGGGCCTTCTATACTTCTCCATCCAGGTGATTTTCCCAGGCCTGCTGCACTACTGGGCCATGCAATGCCTAAAAGCTTGTTTCCTTAGGAAAAACTCCACTTACGACCAACCGGTCCCCATGACAAAGGAAGTACGCCTAGAATTTCGTTGGTGGCCTGAATGTATGCAGGCGTGGAATGGCAGTCATCTTTGGCAAATGTCTGGATTTTGTCCTGGAATCAGATGCCAGTCAAAGGGGCTAGGGTGCCACGAATGGGCAGAATGCCACAGGTGGAGTCTGGGTGACAGAAGAACTTGTCCTACACATCAATTGCTTGGAACTGTTGGCAACTATTCGAAGCCTAGCGAAAGGGAGATCTGATTGCAGTATCCTACTATGCATGGAAAATGTCTCTTCAGTTCGATACATCAACCACCTAGGGAGAACTTGCTCTCAGACACTGGCAGAATTCACAAAGGAAATCTTCGAAAATTGCCTTCCACACAATATAACATTGATGTCAGAACATCTGCCAGGATAAAACCAACATGACGGCAGACTGATTCTCCCGACACTAGTGAGACAGCAGCAATTGGAATCTGGATCTGCACATATTTGCAATGCTGATCAGGTGGAGGGGCCTTTCACCAACTACAGATTTTCTACAGTTGGTTGCCAGATCCGAAGGGTTCGGCAGTAGATGCATTCCTGCAGATTTGGCCAACCAAAGGGGCTTATGCATTCACAACATTCACAATGTTTGTGAGAGTGATCCATCACATCAGATTGCAGGAAGTGACGATCTTCCTAGTGATCCCCTGGTGATCAAGTCATCCATGGTTCCGGTATCTTCTAGCACTGTTGTGCCAAGATCCTCTGCTACTTCTGGACGATCAGATGTTGCTCACAGACTATATAGGGAGTCCTCACCCCATGCTACAAGAAGGACATCGCTCTTTAGTAGCTTGGAGTCTCTCAGGGGTGCTTGTTGCACTGACAGAGATATCCTCTGGGATTCAAAATAATTATAACTATTATTTTATTATTTACGATTTCAGATTTGGCGATCAGCTGGACATGAGAGGTGAAGGAAAGATCAGAGTTGAAGAGAACACCTAGGCAGCGAGGCAGAGGTGATGGTGGCACCATTGACTTGGAGGGAGGCAGACATGGCAGTAGCAACACTTGTTGGAGAAAAGACCAGAAGTTCTATTTTGGATAGATTGAGTTTCAGGAAGTGGGCATCCATCCAGTTGGAAATTGCAGAGAGGCAGTCAGTGACACGAGTCAAGATGGGCGGGAGAGATCAGGAGAGGACAGGTAGATTTGTGTGTCATCTGCATATAAATGATAATGGAAGTCAAAGAATCTGATGAGCTTACCAAAAGAGGCAGTATAGATAGAGAAAAGTAGGGGACCAAGGACAGAACCTTGGGGAACGCCAACAGAGAGGGGTTGGGGAGAAGAGGCAGAGCCAGAGAAAGAAACACTAAAAAAGCACTGGGAGAGGTAAAAGGAGCACCAGGAGAGAGCAGTATCTCGTAGATCGAGATTATGGAGAATGAGAAGAAGCTGTTGATGATCAACAGTGTCAAAGGCAGCCAAAGGATCTGAGAGAATTAGCACAGAGTAATGGCCACGAGATTTAGCAGCGATTAAATTGTTGGATACTTTGGTCACAGCTGTTTCAACAGAGTAACGAGCGCTGAATCCAGACTGAAGCGGATCAATCATAGAGTTGGATTCGAGAAAGTCTGTCAACTTCGCATACACAACGCTCTCAAGGATCTTGGAGGCAAATGGCAGTAGCGATATAGGGCGGTAGTTGGGCTTTTTCAGAATCATCATTATGGTTGCATGCTTGAATGGTGAAGGAAATGTGCTGGAGGGAAGGGGGAGAGATTGAAAATTTTAGTGAGAGGAAGAGCAAGAGTGGAAGACAGAGTGCGGATGAGATATGAGGGAATAGGATCGAGGGAACAGGTGGTGGGGCGGGAGGACAGGAGCAGAGCAGAAATCTCTTCCATTGTAGTAGGTGCAAATGAGCATAGAACAGCGGAGTGAGTGGGGTTGGGTGATGTATTGAAGAGGAGAGAGAGAGGTTAGAGATCTCTTCGCTGATTGTAGAAATATTCTCCGTGAAGTGAGTTGCAACGTTTGAGGCGCGCGGGGTGGTAGGAGGAGGGGGAGAAACAGGGTGCAGGAGAGAATTAAAACTGTGAAACAGTCTTTTGGGTTCACGGGAGAGTGTGGTTATGAGGTTATTGAAGTAATTTACTTTTGCAGAGGAAAGAGACAGAATGTAGGAGCGCAGCATACATTTATAGTGGAGGAAGTCAGGTGCAAAGTGAGACTTTCTCAAACAGCATTCAGCAGTTCTGGAACATTTTTGGGGATATTGGGTCTGCTTGTGCCAGGGTTGTAATTGGGAATGCTTGCAGCATTTAAGTGTAGGAGGTGCCATGATGTCTAATTGAGAGGAGAGAGTGAAGTTGTAGAGTGAGGTTGCAGAGTTAGGGCAAGTGAGATTTGTAAAGGAGAGTTTGGAGCTTGGTGGAGAAATGCTGGAGATCAAGGCAGTGGAGGTTTCTGCGAGATTGGAGAGCTGAGGGTGGTGAAATTTGGGTACAGAGTATGCTGGTGTCAAAGGTCAGCAGATGGTGGTCAGATAAAGGAAATTAAACAGTGGAGAGATTAGAAGTGGTACAGAGAAGATGAGGTCAAGAGTATTTCCTGCTGTATGAGTTGCTGAGTAGACCACTGTGTGAGGCCGAAGGAGGAGATTACAGAGAGCTGAATGGAGGCATCAGGGCAATTGGGGTTGTTGATTGGGATGTTATAGTCCCCAAGTATGAGGGAAGGAGTGCTAGAGGAGAGGAAGTGGAGAAGAAAAGTGTTCAATGAATAGCCTAGGATGACCGGGGAGAGTGATAGATGATGGCAATTGTTAGGAGTGGGCTTAAATATTTGGACATATGTTTGAAATATGTGAACTTCAAAGGAAGTAAAGGATAGGGCAGGGAGGATAGGTTGAAAAGTACATTGAGGGGAGAGAAGGATGCCTACACCGCCACCTTTACAGTAGAGTCTGGGAGTGTGGGAGAATTTTAGTCCAATGAAGCATAAAGAAGTTGGAGTAGTGATATCAGGGGGGAACAGCCAGGTCTCAGTGAGTGCAAGAAGTGTGAGGGAATTAGAGATGAAGAGGTTGTGTATGGCTGTTGATTTAATATTGAGAGGGAACGGGTATTCATCAGAGGGGGACCAGGCTAAGGTACGTATAGGTGTTTTTAAATCATAAGCGGTCATATGATTGGTTAGTTTTTTCTGTTTTGACCAATGGTTGTTTAGGAGACAGAATAGCTAAAAGTTAACCCTATAGTTACTTATAGTCTGGTGTGCTAAACGAAATTATGTACTTGTATGTGAAAATATAAATAAATAATAAATTGAACAAATCGGAAAAAAAAACTAATGAATAGATAAATGAGTAGAACAGAAATAGTTTTAGATATTCTAATAATGCTGAATACAGTTGCAATTTTATACTGGGATATCCCAATGGTAATTTACCATTAAAGGTATTGCTGATAGGGGATGTTTCTATCAGTGTTGTCAAAGATACTGATATGAACAATTTCGGAATGAGGCTGTTTGTTTGAATAAAGGTTTGTCATTCATTCAAATAACTTTATATAGATAACCATTAAATCAGAATATGTGCAGGATACTTGCATAATATTTGCAAAGTATTTACAAATGTGCTAATTAGGAAAAAATAGATAAAAAAGGATGGTTAGTTACTTTCTAATCAGAATGGAGGATATTAATAGCTCCTTAATGGTCTGGATGACAATTGGCATCCTATGTTAGGAATATGTACATTATTACTAACATGAAAACATGGAAATTATTATATAGTTATTACAGTTAGTGAAATATTTCCATTATTTATGAATGAAAGCTGTAAAATTAAATTCTTCATTCAGTCCCGGGGGGACAAAGTTTTAAATTCGTGGATCCATCTGGATTCTCTCCTTAAAATGGTAAAGTTGAAGTTCCCTTTTCTGGTGTTAAGATGGACACATTTTAGAACCTGGAACGTAAGGTAGGATGAATCTGAATTGTGAAAGTTTCTTATGTGGTTAGACACCGGAGTAGAGACACTTGTGTTGGTGACCGAATTGACGTGCTGTAAGATTCTTCTCCTGAACTCTTGAAAGGTATTACCAATATATTGTAATTTGCAACTGCAGGTGATGAGATATACCACTTTAGTTGTACTGCAATTGACAAATTCTTTGATCAGATAGATTTTTTGTGTATTGGTAAATTCTACTACTTTGGATGGTTTGATGAATCTACATGCTTTGCATTTGCCACATCTGTAAATGCCCTTGGTTTCTTGTAGCCAAGTTCTTGGTTGTGGCTGTGGCTCTAGATGACTATGAACTAGCAGATCACAGAGATTTTTAGCACGAGGTTATGCTGGGAAAGGAAGGGAGATTTATGGCCACATCTTTGTCGTGAGTGAGTATTGGCCAATTTTCTGCGTATATTTTCCGAATAGGATTCCAAAGTTGGTCAAATGTGCCAATTCATCTGATTGTAGGTTTTTGTGTCCTTCGTTTTGTAATTTCTGAGACTGGTCAATCTGTCCATTTTTAAGACTCGCTGGTAAGTCTGTTTCAAGATTTTATTAGGATAGCCTTGTTATTTGAAACGTAACCTCAGATCTTTTGCTTCTTCAAGGAAGGTTTCTTCTTTAGAGCACTTAAATACTGGCTGTATGGGATACCCGCTTTGAGTCTGTAAGGGTGGTGACTATTCAAATGAAGGAAGTTATTGCACGAGGTAGGTTTTCTGTGAAGTTTTGTTTAAATTTCATCCCCTTGTGACAGATTTATAACTAAATCAAGAAACTCAAGTCTTTCTTCACTGATAACATGTGTCAATTGTAAGCCAATTTCATTGATGTTAAGTTTGGAAACTAGTTCTTCAAATAGCGTGATGGAACCGGTCCAGAATATAAGGACATCATCTATAAAGCGATGCCAGCTAATGATTAATTTATCATAACCAGTTTGTAGTGTTTCTTTGAGAATAGTCATTTCCCACCAGCATGAGTAGAGATTTGCATAACTAGGGGCACAAGCCATTCCCATGGCAGTGCCCCTAGTCTGGAGATAATATGTGATATTAAAAACAGAGTAGTTGCGAGCAAGTATAACATTTAATAACTCCATCAGAAAATTTTGGGTAGTGGTGATTTTAGGAGATTTTTCTAGAAAGAATTCAGTGGCCTTCAGGCCAATCTTGTGAGGGATGTTGTTGTATAGAGAAACTATGTCCATACTAGCTAAAAGGGTGTACGGGGGCACAATTAAATTCTCAAGAGTAAGTAATGTTTGTTTCAGGTCTTGGATATGACAAGGTAAAGCACTGACAAAAGGATGGAGTATTTTTTCTAGGTACTTGCTTGCTTGTTCCATAAGAGAATTGTTACCCGAGATAATTGGTCTGCCCAGTGGATTTTTTGCATCCTTGTGAATCTTGGGTAAGCAATAGAAGGTTGCTGCTATGGGTGTATTGTTTGATAACATGAATTTGAACTCATTTTGAGTTATTCTCTCATTGTCCCTTGCTTGAGTGAGTAATAGTTTAAAAGTTTTTAAATATGCCAGGGAGGGATCGTTTGGAAGTTTTTCATAACATGATGTATCTTGAAGGTGAGTCAAACACATTTTCACATATTGTTCTTTATCAAGCAATACAATATTTCCTCCTTTGTCTGCTTGTTTGATTATGAGATTTTTATTGGATCTCAGTTCTTTTAAAGCAAAATTATCTTCAAATGATAGATTATCAGTTTGTGGCAGTCTGTCAAGGGATAACTGTTCTATTTTATTGCAAGTCATTTGAATGAAAAGATCGATATTTGTCACCTCTTTAAAGTTGGGAGTGTACCAACTTAGTGGTTTTAAATCGGTAAGAGGTGGATTTTTCTCTTGGTCTTCAAGTAACGTCATCAGTGTTCTCATATGTGGGTAATCCTCTGGTGCTATGCCCATTTCTTTGGCCATTAAAGTTCCTTTTATGTAAGATAGTTAATGCCAATTTTCTACCGAAAAGATTAGTATCCTTTAACCAGTTGAACTTATCTGTGCCAGGGGTAGGCACAAAAGAGAGTCCTTTATTTAGGAGAGAAATATGAGTAGAAGTTAGTGGAAATTTAGAAAGGTTTATTAATTTTTTTATCAGTATTGTCTCCTGTATTTATTGCTTTTGTCGTTCTCTGTACGGTCTGTACCCCCATTTGTTTCTGTCTCTTAGTCTTGGTTTCTGAGGGTTTTGCCAGGCCTGGTCTAAAAAAGGAGAAGAACCTGTTCCAGATAGTGATTCAGTGTTAGTCTAAGGTGTTATATTCAGGAATGACACTGATTTGTCCTGATTTTGTAAAATACCTCTCGTCTGTTGATTATAGTTGTCTGATTTATATGAGGTGGAACTGTTTCTACTGCTATTTTTTGAAGAGTCTGAATCAGACCATTCAGTATTACCAGATGTAGATGAATTTCTACACCCACCCCCTTAGTCCGCCACTGCACACA
Organism: Pelobates cultripes; assembly: GCA_933207985.1. Lineage (NCBI taxonomy): Eukaryota > Metazoa > Chordata > Amphibia > Anura > Pelobatidae > Pelobates > Pelobates cultripes. The sequence continues at coordinate 137,935,038 of OW240915.1, read as the reverse complement.
ATCACAAATAAATACACAAAATCACAGACCCACAAACACTGACATACAATCAAAGACCTATACACACAATCACATTCATACACACACATAATCCGATATATACACAGACGTACACACACACACACATACACCTAATCACACACATACACAAACACACTCACAGACACACACATACACATACAATCACATACACACAATCACATACACACATAATTACTGGCATACACACAAAAATCACATTCATACACACACATTTAGTAACTAAGGGGTCTGCCCAACCTCCCTTTCATGCTCTGGAAGTGCTGGAGGGGATTATTTACCTGCTGGCCAGTGGTTGCTGCTGTGATTGGATCACTGTGCTCTTACTGCAGATGTCTCCCGCATGCCCAGTCGTAATGCTGATGCCGGTGTCAAGATGATGTCATACCGCAGCTGCCAGCCATTTGTGTCCACAGGAAATAGTCTTGCGTCTCGTGAAATCATTTTCCAGTTTTCATGAAAGGTGTCTTGCTTGTAATAAGGAACTACAGCCAATACTGGTGTTGCAGTTACACTGTGGCCCGCATGCTGGTGGGGCCTGTCGAGTGGCCCGTATACTTAGGGCCATACAATGGGCATGTGTCATCAGGGGCCAAAAAAATGGTTGCACCAGGGCCCTCTCTACGTTGGTTCCGCCGCTTGGTTGAGTTAAGTAGAGCATCAAGTAAAAAGGACTTACTAGGCAACAGGGCTAAACTAAGCAACAGTATGCAATGCTGGTCATGTATAAAAAGTGGTATTGATTTACTTGATCAAAGTATAATTTTACTTCTTTGTTAATCAATGGTAGGACTCTACCTTGATTACACTATGTAATTTTGGGCACCAATTTTAAACAAGGATATTTCAGATCTAGAAAAAGTCTCCCGAGTACAACAGTACCCCTCATGTACAGGTTTTATGGTGTTTTCAAAAGTTACAGCGTCAAATATAAGGCTTGTGTTTCATTTTTTTCACATTAAAATTCGCCAGATTGGTTATGTTGCCTTTGAGACCCTATGGTAGCCCAAGAATGAAAATTACCCCTATAATGGCATACCATTTGCAATAGTAGACAACTCAAGGTATTGCAAATGGGTTATGTCCAGTCTTTTTTAGTAGCCACTTAGTTACAAACACTGGCCAAAATTGGCGTTTTTTGCATTTTTCACACACAAACAAATATTAACGCTAACTTTGGCCAGTGTTTGTGACCAAATGGCTACTAAAAAAAAACTTGACATTTGCAATACCTTGGGTTATCTACTATTGCAAATGGTATGACTAATGAGAAATTACCACTTATCTGTTTAAGTATTTCTGTTTTGGTGTCGGTTTCTTCAGTACAGTATAATGTAGTGTAATGAGTCAAATACTGACTTGTATATAGCACTTGTGTCTAGTTATTCCATTCAGTTTAGACAGGTTGAGACTGTTTCTCTGGTTTTCACCTCACCATGTGTGTCTGGCCATGTGGGTTTCTGTATTTCCATGAGGTTTTGTTTGCTTGCGGTAGACTCTACAAGGTCAGTGTCCCCAGATCGGCATTATCGGGATGGCAGGTTTGCTATAATTAGTATAAGGCATGTGGTTATAATAGCTTGTGGCCAAAATAGGAGGAAGGCAGCTTCAGTGTTTTTCCATCGTCAGGCAGGATTGCTTCATTAAGCTATAGTCTTTTTTATGGATATAGTGTCCCTTTAAATCCCTACAGAGTGTCCTTTAAATCAAAACAATGTTACAAATAACATTTGTTAAGAAAAGTTTAAACTCCCTGACGAAGTCAGTCAAAAATATATATTGCCTTTTTACAGCATATAATGTGACTTTTCATTAGTTATCATTTAATTATCAAAAAAAACCTTTTCAAGATTCATTCAAGATACAAGTAGGAGGGAAAAGAGAACAAATGTCAATGTAACAGCATAATGAAATTACAATATTTAAAACAACATTCCGTTCTCAGCAAAAAGAACTGCATTCATATTTGATATTTGCTGTTCAGAATTGAAGGAGAGTCCCAACTTAAGAATATTTTATGTATATGATGAGTGTTTCACATTTAGGATTACTAAAACTTTTTATACTTTTACAATAAACTTTCATATGCTGCTGACTAGCAGATAAAACGTGCTGCAGCACATATGCTCATATCAAGGAATAAATCACCAGGGGGATCTCTTACTACCATTGTGATTAATTTCTTTCTTTCTTTCTGAGACCATATGGATGCCACATATGGTTGGTAGCATATATAGCAAAAAGTCTCCTAATAATATTTCTTGAAAGTACAGCACATGAATACACATTTTGATTTTTGTAACTATTATACTGTAAATTTGAGAAGTTAACAAGATATGAGTTAAGAGATTTAATGTACACGTTTAACAAACTCTTCAGTGCTCTCTGCTGCAGTATTGAAATGATTAATTAGAACTTTAACTGTGCCCTGGCGTAGTTGATATAGTAAATAATTAGAAATTGCACTTATTTGTAAGATTTAAAACATTAAATCAAATTAGTTCAGACACACTTTAGTATCATTAAGGCGTTAAAGGCAGATTCAAACTCTAAAATGAGTCGATATTGTGTAGCATTTAATATTTACTGGCCCCTGTTATATTTTTCTGGTTCCATCAGCACCAATATTTTATTATTTATTTTTTGGTAATAGAGAAGGCCAATCAGCTCAGTGTGAGGGAGCTGATGGGATCTCTCTCTGAAGGATGAATTTACATTTATAGCTTGATTTTGTCTGTTTACACCAAACTGAGGCAGGTTTTAAACTTACTGAAATAGTGGCAGTTTGTAAAATGTTATGAATAGTAGTGCTTAAAGGATCACTATAGGGTCAGGAACACAAACATGTATTCCTGACCCTATAGTGTTAAAACCACCATCTATCCCCCCTGGGCCCCTCATGCCTCCATAAATATAGCAAAATCTTACTGTATTCAAGCCAGAAGCTGTAGATCTGCATGCTGTTTGCCTAAAAATAAAACAAGGAGTCTGCTGACATCATCAGAAGTAGTAGCCTGATCCAATCACAGTGCTTCCCCATAGGATTGGCTGAGACTGACAAAGAGGCAGATCAGGGGCAGAGCCAGCATGGTTCAAACACAGCCTTATAGAGATGAATTGAATAAATTAATCTATATTAAAGGAAAGTTCAGTGTCTGCATGCAGAGGGAGGAGAAACTGAATGTTTGGATGCATTTTAGGCAGCCATGACCCAGGAAGTATCTCTAACAGCTATCTGAGGAGTGGCCAGTGAAGTTATCACTAGGCTGTAATGTAAACACTGCATTTTCTCTGAAAAGACAGTGTTTACAGCAAAAAGCCTGAAGGTAATGATTCTACTCACCAGAACAAACTCAATCAGCTGTAGTTGTTCTGGTGACTATAGTATCCCTTTAACATCTCCTGTCACACTTATAGGAGTTTCGGAAGTCTCATCAGATGTTAGCAGCAACCATTTATTGTTTTGTAAATTGAGAGTTCTTTATTAAATTTTAAGCACAATGACATACAAAACTCAGACTGTGAGAGAAAAAATAGCAACAGTCTGTAAGACTCACAGGTCTCATCCGCGCATCAATGATGTGTTTCACAAGGCTAAACTACATTTTTAACACATTCAATATTTGTAGTAGGAGTGAAATGAATATAACCATATAGGTTACCTCAGAACAGAGATAACACATTGGTATAAAAGGAACCAAGCAGCAACCATTTTAGTGACTAGCGGCATGTAACTATTAACCATTGGTTTTCTAGTAACTAATTAGAAGCAACATACTGTATACTGGTGATAGAAAAGAATGTCACAATATTCAGTGATAGTATTTTGTAGTTCAAAACTAAATGTATTTTTTTTTTTTTTTTTTAAAAAGCTTTGGTTCTGTATGCACTACTCCATTATGTATATTACTTAAGCAGTCATGCTGTATACAATAGATTTTTAAAATGTGAAGAATGTTCTATAAAATAGATTTTTAAAATGTGAAGAATAACTATCTCATCAACCTGTATGGCCATATGCGTATTCATTATATTTCAGTTTACCACGCTCTATCATAAGATGAAGGAAAATCAACATTTTTATAAAAATATAAAAAATTTATCTTTCATAGACATTACAGAAAGCTAGTTGATTATTCACTTAATTGATTTTTGTGTAGCTTGTGGAAATTCTTAAATTGGTTCTTCAAGTTTCAATATGCTGCTAATGCATTTTATAGCTATTAATATTTAGTCATACGCTCAATGTTATAAAATTTTTGTAAAAAGATGTTTTGCAGTGTTCCACATTGGACATTATGTCCTTGGTGAGGAACATACTACTTAAACCCTGTGGATTCAGCTAAATCATCTTTGCACTTGACCAGTAAGTAAATCTCCATTTGCTAGCACTTATCTACTATATTGTGCGCGTTATATTCAGTTTGTTTGTTCTCTTTCGCATAATATTACGGATAGTACTCTAGTCACCCAAGTATGCTAAACTGGGGAATATACCACTCCAAGCTGTTAAATATGAGCCATTTAGAGACTACACTCCATGTGTGTACAGTCTCATACACAAATAAATATATATATATATATATATATATATATATATATATTTATTTATTTATTATTTGTGTACGGCACATTTCGAGGATGTAATGAGACAAATAATAAAAATAGCAGTATTAGAAAGAGCAAAGTCAGCTGAGGTGTGCCGAAACTGGCGTGATGTTAGACCTGTAAAAGAGGGCCCACCTAGGTGAAATGATAATTAAACTGAGGGTGCGGTGGGAGGGGTACTTCCGGGAATGTCGCTGACAGGTGAGTAGGGGCTCACGGGGTTTAAATAGGGATAAAATGTACCTCCCACAATTACAGGCCCAGCCTTCTATTTGTGTACAGCACATTTCGAGGACGTAAGGAAACAAATAATAAAAGAAGCAGTATTAGAAAGAGCAAAGTCAGCTGAGGTGTGCCGAAACTGACGTGAGGTTAGACCTCTCAAAGAGGGCAAAAATTAAAAGAAGTGATTTCTCAAAATACGTATAAGTTTATTAAGCACAACCATTATTATTCAGACATGTCATGGAAAGCCATTCTTATTTCTTTTTCAGGATCGGGAATGTACCTATTGTATGCGGATAATTTCCACCTACCCATATTCCTAATGATGTGAGTTGGTACGTGGTTACCTGAGGCAGCTGAAGCTGCTCCAATGCGATAGGAATGGCCCGAGAAGGCGTGTGGGTTGTGTCCTAGCCGGAATAATAATGTACGAATGTAACCCATAAACTGTTTAGTGGTTTCCCTTGAATAGCTAACAGTGGGCAATCCGGGTTGGAAGTGATTTGGGACACCATTAGTTTATCTAAAACTAGGATAGGACACCATCTGGTAGAGGTAGGATAGTATTTAATTTCTACCGGAGGACCTGTTAGGCTTGTTTTGGTTTGGGTAATAGATAAGATGTAGTGGTCCTGTTTTTTAATTAGGCATTTCTTCTGGATGCATGACTTGGAGTTGGATGTTTTCTCCACTGAAAATTCTTTGGGTCTCAAGAAACCATAGAAGGCTAAGTAACCCGCGGACTTGATAATTAGGTTTGTGGAGTGTTCAAAAGGGGACGTGTCGAGTATATCGGAGATACTTTTAAAGAGCTTACTGTCTATGGGAAGTCTCTTGATGGGATTGTGTACTGATAATCTGTGAACACCTCTTAGGACACTTTTTACTGGGTAGGACACTAGGAATGGAGTTTTGTTGGGATAGCTGGTCAACATGTAGTGTTGTATACCCGTTAAGTAGAGTTTGATAGTGTTGTAGGCTAAATTAAGAGAGATGTGGATAAAAGTTGTGAAAGCAACAACGATTTCAACAGAAAAAACATTTATAATATGATAATCACGAACAAAACTTTTAAAGGGACTCTCCATGCAAAAATTTTACTCACCTGGTTCCAGCGCCGGGAGCCTTGTGAAGCCGCACCCCATGTTTCGTCAAAATGACGAAATAGGCGGGCGCGAGCAGGGAGCAATCAGACGCTTCCATTTGGAAGTGCCATTGCTCCCTTGTGCGCATGCGCGGCTTCGCCGCACATGCGCATATACTTCAGAGGGCGGCATTAATGCGCGCTGTGTGCACGGCAGCGAGCTGAGCTGACTGACCACTCAGCTCGCGGTCTTTGCCTGCCCCCTCTCCTCTGCTGTCAGTGTACAAGGCCTTTTTAGGGCCCTGCATGATAGGAGGTCCCTCTGGTGGCCGTCTGAGTGATGGCCACTGGAGGTATTCCTATCAATCAATGTAAACACTGTATTTTTTCTGAAAATACAGTGTTTACATTAGATTGCCTGCAGGGAGCTATAGGTCATACCTGAACAACTACATTAAGCTGTAGTTGTTTAGGTGACTACAGTGTCCCTTTAAACAACTTGTATGCTCTGGAGTAGGCTTTCCTTGTATTAGGGGACAAGCCTGCCTATGCGAGAGACCTACTGTGTTGTAATGGAGAACTTAAAGCATAATTAGTTCTGTGAAGCTTGGAGGTTCTCTGGGTTGCAGGTTCGCTGATGGATGAAGCCTGAAAAATTCCTGCAAATTCAAGCGTGAGAGAGCATTAGCAGCATTATTTTGAACACCCGGGACGTGAATACAGGTTAAGCAGAATTGAAGATTAGCCACTAGCCAGGTCAGTCTCCTTATTAAGTTCATAATCGTGAGGGACTGAGAGCGGTCTTTGTTAACTAAATTACATGTGGCTAAGTTATCCGAAAAGCATCTGACAGATTGTCCACGCCATTCTTTACCCCAGATGTGTGCAGCTGCTACTATAGGATAAATTTAAAATAGAGCTAAGGTGGTATTGAAATTTTCAAGTGAGGTGGTCTCAGCTGGCCAAGAGTCGTATAGCCACTCCTCACCGAAAATAGCTGCATACCCTAATGCACCTGTAACATCTGTCCAAATTACAGGGGAGTCATCAGAAATGGGTGGAACAAATAGCGACCTGCCATTCCAAGATGATAGGAACAGCTGCCACATTTGTAGATCAGCTCTAGCTGACTCGTCTAAGGAAGTTGTGGAGTCGTCGTCGGGGAGACCGTGCAATAGTGAGATGATTCTGGAAATGAAAGACCTACCCTAAGGAATTATTCTCATAGCAAAATTTAGAGAACCGAGTGAAAAGACAATAGAGTTGGGTAAAATGCAGTGATACCTAGGTGCAGGCTAGCCACTGTATAAAAGGTCACTCCAACATTAATAATACAATACAAAACATAAAAGTTACAGGGCGCCACATTCACCAGATAGCTAAATGAGGATTGAAATAAGATTGAATTAACACAATTTATTGAGAAAAATACGTATGAAAACAGCACCAGCAATGTGCAGTAATCAAAGATATATATATATAAAAAGCCTCAATAGGCTAAAAAACCTGTAGGCAAAGCAGTTCTATATAACATGAACAAGTGCAAATGCTAAAGTGCAGACAGTCAAACAGAGTGAGAGAGCACAACTCCCATCACTATAGTAGGTAATGAAAACAGATGCTGCCCACACAGTCCTTCGCAAAAAAAAAAAAACAAAAAAAAAAAAAACTGCAGGGTTCCAATGATGCTCAACGCGTTTCGTCTGTAAGACTTCCTCAGGAGCTTCTTACTTCTCTTCATCTTCTTTTCCTTTTTAAATCTGCCGGTCCGCCGGTCCATCCGTGACCGCACATGCGCACGTCACGCGTGTCGTCATATGTCATGACGCACGTGTGCACGTTCCGCGCATGCGTGGCTACGCTGGAACGCAAAGAAACTTTATTGTTCAATATACACAGTATCATCAGAGCGTCCTACACCAAGAACGCTCGATCGTAATGCAAGAACTGTGTTTACAATCCTGCCTAGCAACCAGCTATTCCTCTAACAGAGATTTCTAGCCAACATATAAAATATAAATGGGACTTACTGGGGACAATAAATAGAATAGTGAAACAAATAGTGAAAAGGAGATTAAGTAAAAATATAAATAGAATGTATAAAAATATACATATCAAATGTACAAAAAATCGACAAAAAATCTTACAAAAAATCATGGAGGAAAAAATTGTCTATTTATGCCTCCATTATTTTATTTTATTTTTATATATATGATTCTAATTTCATGTATAATTGTATACCTTCATGAATTGTATACATATATCATTTACTTTTAGGTGTAGGAGTTACCATTATTGTTATCATCTTCACCTTTCAATTAATATTGTTATTATTATATATATATATAGGATTGATATTATGTACATTATTTATAAATGTACTTCTAGAGAGATTTTTTTCTAACTCCATTTTTATAATCATTATATATATCCATGTTTCCTTTATTTTTTCCTCCATGATTTTTTGTAAGATTTTTTTGTCGATTTTTTGTACATTTGATATGTATATTTTTATAAATTCTATTTATATTTTTACTTAATCTCCTCTTCACTATTTGTTTCACTATTCTATTTATTGTCCCCAGTAAGTCCCATTTATATTTTATATGTTGGCTAGAAATCTCTGTTAGAGGAATAGCTGGTTGCTAGGCAGGATTGTAAACACAGTTCTTGCATTACGATCGAGCGTTCCTGGAGTAGGACGCTCTGATGATACTGTGTATATTGAACAATAAAGTTTCTTTGCGTTCCAGCGTAGCCGCGCATGCGCGGAACGTGCACACGTGCGTCATGACGTATGACGACGCGCGTGACGTGCGCATGTGCGGTCACGGATGGACCGGCGGACCGGCAGATTTAAAAAGGAAAAGAAGATGAAGAGAAGTAAGAAGATCCTGACGAAGTCTTACAGACGAAACGCGTTGTGCTTCATTGGGACCCTGCAGTTTGGTATTAGCAGTTTCTTTTTTACATGTTTTTTTTTGCGAAGGACTGTGTGGGCAGCATCTGTTTTCATTACCTATTATAGTGATGGGAGTTGTGCTCTCTCACTCTGTTTGACTGTCTGCACTTTAGCATTTGCGCTTGTTCATGTTATATAGAACTACTTTGCCTATGGGTTTTTAGCCTATTGAGGCCTTTTTATATATATTTTTCTCAATAAATTGTGTTAATTCAATCTTATTTCAATCCTCATTTATCTATCTGGTGAATGTAGCGCCCTGTAACTTTTATGTTTTGTTTTGAACAGAGTGAGCATGTGATTAAGACTGTGGGGCGTGTGTTGGTGTGGTTCAATGGTGAGGAAATCGTCTAAGTAATGTATGACTACTGGACATCTGCAAAAGTTCAGTAGGAGCCATTGAATAACTTAGGGTTACTTTTGGATCCGAAAGTAAGTCTGGTAGCGAAATAGTAGCTGTCTTGCCACTTAACTCCATGCAGATGCCAGAGTTACTGATGGATGGGAAGTAGTTTAAAGGAGTTAGTGATGTTTATTGGAGTGGAAGATTTGTTAGGGTACAATCTGTTGGGGCACATTGTTTTGGCATGTGCTCTGAAACACAGTGAGCACTAGTGATGTCCCGAACGGTTCGCTGGCGAATAGTTCCTGGCGAACATAGCGTGTTCGCGTTCGCCACGGATGGCGAACATATGCGATGTTCGGTCCGCCCCCTATTAATTTACTTATACTAAGTAAAAATTACTTAGTATTAGTAAATTGTGCCCCTACTCGCAATACCGCGAGTAGGGGCATGTCTACTGTTAAAAAACAAAAAAGGGTGTCCCCCCCGGTGGGGGCCCTAAATACTAATGGGGGGGGGGACCTATTGTCCTCCACCCGGCCGCCACCCCTGAGCGGTGGGTGGGGGCCATAAAAATAACAATAAGAGGGGGACCTACTGTCCCCCCCAGGGGTGAGGGCCCTAAAATTAACAATAAGGGGGGGACCTATTGTCCCCCTGGCCCCCACCCCTGAGTGGTGGGTGGGGGCCCTAAAATTAACAATAGGGGGGGACCTATTGTCCCCCCTGGCCCCCACCCCTGAGCGGTGGGTGGGGGCCCTAAAATTAACAATAAGGGGGGGACCTATTGTCCCCCCCGGCCCCCACCCCTGAGCGGTGGGTGGGGGCCCTAAATACAAAGGGGAGGACCCTAGTCAACCCTCCCCCCCATAAAAAAATGAGCTCCCTACCTACCCCCCTCACCCTAAAAATAATGAGGGGGGACCTTTAACTAAAAACCTGTAAAAAAAAAATTTAATAAAAATAACTTACCATTTGATGTTTTCTTTCTTCTACAATCTTCTTTTTTCAACTCCCAAAAAATAACAATAAGGGGGGGACCTACTGTCCCCCACCGGCCCGCACCCCTGAGCGGTGGGTGGGGGCCCTAAAATTAACAATAAGGGGGGGACCTATTGTCCCCTCCGGCCCCCACCCCTGAGCGGTGGGTGGGGCCCTAAATACCAGGGGCTGGGGGACCCTAGTCACCCCTCCCCCCCAAAAAAAAATTAGCTCCCTACCTACCCCCCTCACCCTAAAAATAATGAGGGGGGGGACCTTTTACTAAAAACCTGTAAAAAAAAAAATTAGATAAAAATAACTTACCATTTGATGTTTTCTTTCTTCAACAATCTTCTTTTTTCAGCCCCAAAAAAGGCCAAATAAAAAGCCATAAGAACCGACGCAATTTAAAAAAACAAAAAAAAATGAGCGCACAAAAAAATAATCCATCTTCACCCATGGAGGGCTCCGCGCAGACTGAGCTCTGCAAGACGGGGGAAGGCTTATAATGCCTTGCCACGCCCTGCAATTAGGCTAAGAACACTCTGATTGGCTGGTTTAAGCCAATCACAGTGCTCTTTGTCATTTTACACAGCGTGGGAAAATTCAAAAGAACTTTCCAACGCTGTGTAAAATGACACAGAGCACTGTGATTGGATGGCTTGAATGACACAGAGCACTGTGATTGGATGGCATTTTACACAGCGTGGGAAAGTTCAATTTTCCCACGCTGTGTAAAATGACACAGAGCACTGTGATTGGATGGATTTCACGCCATCCAATCACAGTGCTCTGTGTCATGTTACACAGCGTGGGAAAGTTCTTTTGAATTTTCTCACGCTGTAAAATGACAAAGAGCACTCTGATTGGCTTAAACCAGCCAATCAGAGTGTTTATAAGACTTTATAAGCCTTCCCCCGCCCTGCAGAGCTCAGTCTGCGCGGAGCCCTCCATGGGTGAAGATGGATTATTTTTTTATTGTTATTAGGGCCCCCACTCACCGCTCAGGGGTGTGGGCCGGGGGGGACAGTAGGTCCCCCCCTTATTGTAATTTTTAGTTCCCTCCCGCCTTACAGGGGTGGGGGCCGGAGAGGGGGAGGACTGTAGGTCCCCCCCTCATTATCTTTATGGCCCCCACCCGCCGCCCAGGAGTGGGGGCCGGGGGGGGAGGACAGTAGGTTCCCCCCTCATTATCATTATGGCCCCCACCCGCCACCCAGGGGTGGGGGCCGGAGAGGGGGAGGACAGTAGGTCCCCCCCTCATTATCTTTATGGCCCCCACCCGCCGCCCAGGGGTGGGGGCTAGGGGGGGAGAAGAGTAGGTCTCCTCCCCCCCCCCTTCAACCACTATTGTGGCCAGAAAGAGTCCCTGTGGGTTTTAAAATTCGCCTGCCTATTGAAGTCTATGGCGGTTCGCCCGGTTCGCCTGGTTCGCCCGGTTCGCGAACATTTGCGGAAGTTCACGTTCGCGGTTCACAAACCGAAAATTTTATGTTCGCTGCATCACTAGTGAGCACACGTGAAGAAGCCTACAAGCTCTATAACTGCAACCCCCGGCATTGAAATTATTGCAGACTTGTGCTTTACCTAGAAAAACAATTGGCCTGCCTAGTTTGTCTCTCACTTTCCTCTGGGACGTGTTGGATTGGTAACCAGTATTGGTTCTACTGGTAGAAGGGGTTGCAACGTTTTCAGGACAGAAATTGACTGCAGAAGAGCATATAGCGCAGGAAGGGGTTTTAAGGCCTGCAAAATGCATAAGAAATAATTCCGTGTCTATCTGAGCCCAATCAGTAATCGTATTGTACTAGGACATTGATGCTGCGGATCTGGAAGCGAATGACTTATGATAATCATAAAATGCATAGCCCCCGTACTTGTATGCTAACTCAACCACTTTATGAAGGTATAAGTCAAGTTCCTCTCTACTGAGGGGGAAAGCCATACAGATCACGTCTCTGTACAGACCGAATGCGAGGACAAACTCTGGGATGTTGAGTTTCCTATTTAGTCTAGGATCTCTAGACTTCATCACTACTGATAGATCCTCAAAGGTATAAGCTCTGTTCTCTACAACGTCTTGAGATGCTATCAGTAGTGAGGCCAAGTTGATGTCCTTCCCCTCTATAATTTCACGTCTTAGAGACTGAGGAATGAGGTGAATAGGATTAATAACATTGGTCGCTCTATTAGCTGGTAGAGGGTTATCTTTACCTCTTGGGTTAGGTGCGGGCTGAGCAACATGCACTGGAATCTTTGGAATGGTTGGAATATTATTTGACTCCAGATTATCCAACCTATTATTAATAGTTGCTACTGAAGAAACAAAAGAAACTCGGCAAGGCTATTTTGCACATTGAATTCAGAACTAGGACCAGGCCTTTCGTTGTCTTCAGTAATATTTAATAAACAAAACAGTTCGGCTTTCCTGGCTGTAGACGGGAAAGGAATATTCCTTTAAGTTCTGAGGTGATTTTAGGGATAGTCTAGGAACGATAGCTGGAAGCTGGACTTGGTGGATTGGGTCCTCTCTGTGAGCCTGATCTGAGTGGGGTGCTGGTGACCAACAGATCATCTCCTTGTGTAGAAGAGTTAGACATGCTATGGAAGTGAGGCAGATGGACAAGGTTAGTGTAAAGGATCCTTCTATTCGTGCAGTGCTGATCCTTGTAGCTTCTCCCGAAATCCAGCTGAAACAGAGTGATTATAGCTTCCAATCCCCCAAACATGAGTCGAGACTTCATGAAGGGGTAAAACGATCTCATTTAATGGGGGCTACCTGCCCGGTATTTATGCAGGTCTCCCACCTGGTGGACACTCCCCTAGGGGACCAGATGGAAGACTGGGATACAGGAATTACAGTAGCCAATCGCAGTGGCTATAACATAGGCACTCCCCTTTTCCATAGGTAACTCCCTCCTTTCTATCCTGGAGATAATTAACTTAAGTTAGTAAAAGGAACCTTAATTATCTCCAGGTAGAAAGAAACATGGCTTTTCCTATATTCACCAAACAGCATAAAAATCTATAACTTATATTTTACTGAACATAAACTTTAAATCCCACATACCCCCAGATAGCTTGGATCTGAGTACATATTATAGGCGAATAGCGCTCAGATCCCACGAACACAGTTCTCAATAATGTCGAATGAAGTTTGGACTTCACCAGCCGTTCGCGTGTTTGTATCCAACAAAGAGTTCCACAACTGTAGCTATCTGGGGTCGGTCTATTTCGCATAAATCCAAGTCCTGAACGGTGAAATGTCTCCGGCATTCGTGTGTTTTCAGCCGTATGAACGAGGACCTTGGTAGGCATCAGCGGTGTTCGGCAGAATAAGTATCCGAAAAAGAGTTCCAGGGCATCACTGCCATTTACCCCTGGGCGTTCAACAATTTAAAATGGCGACTGCCACGTGTTCGGCAGACGAACGTGGACCACCAAGCTTTTCCCCAATTACTCTGTGGTTAACCGCAAAGTCTGGGTGGTTAATGGGTGCCACACGACCTCAGAAGGAGGTCGGGTGATTCAGCAGTTTATTCGTTTTATTAATATTTGCACAAAATGACCCTACACACGCATAAATAACCGAACAGGCTGGTTCGCATAGTCTGGTTAATAAGGGATTTCGTTACAGTTAGTATGGTACCGTATAGAACAGTAGTAACCCAGCTTATTAGGATAGTGCCTACTGGCGAAATTGTATTAACTAGCTTATGTTGGTGACAGATGAAGCCCTGACTACTTGCCAAGTGGCTATGAAAGGTGTATATAGGTGTATATTCTGTTAATATTCTATACATACCAGATTACCCAATTTGGATTAAGAGATACACCCTACATCAGGGGTAGGCAACTTTCAACACTCTAGATGTTGTGAACTACATCCCCCGTATTGCTTTTACAGCTATAATGCTGGCAAAGCATCATGAGGGAAGTAGTCCAAAATATATGGAGTGCCAAAGGTTGCTTACCCCTGCCCTATACTGTAAAGCAGGAATTGTACCACTCAAACATATAGAAGTAGAGCTAACTAACAACTCCACAAATTGTGAATTCATCTCTTCTTTTATATACCGCTGTGTGCTGTTGTCCCTCTCATTCTATATCATTAACATCAGAGGACATCTCTTCCCAGAACACAGATTTGTAGTTAAGTGACTGTCAAATTTTGTAATGCACTCGAGGGATATGAAGTGGCAATGTATTGCCTAGCCTGGAACACTGTGGTGGTGGATCACTGTTCCAAAAAGTTGTACCAATAGTAGTGATTCCACAGGCCCAACCGGATAAGTACATCAATGAAAATGTATTGAAAACAGGAGCACAATATAAAAATACAATGTGTTGGCCAAGGACCATAGTCATGATCAATATAAAAGGAAAAGAAAATAGATCTGAGACATCTCAGGAAAACAGACAACATCTGCTGTGTGAATAACCTGCTAAAATATGCAAGCTACTAAATTAACTAATATACAATTAAACCTATATGTAAATATATCATGTGTCCTGATGGTAAATGTAGAAAGTAATGCATAAAGCACATAGAAATGTGAATCAAGTGGGCATCTGGGGAACTGTGCCTTCATTAAGTGAAGGCTGGAAGAGAGGGTCAAGGTAAGTGGGGCTAATAAATGGGTTAATGTATTTCATTCTCAATTGAAGGAGAAATTAGTATTTTATTCCAATATCTTATACCCATGATACTGCTTTTTCAAATATTCCAATATGTGTTTTACAGTCTCCATTTTACAGGAATGCTTAATATATTGCATTTTTAAGAAAACTATCATATTACCACCATCACATCTCAATAACTAAATCATAACACTATAGCTGACCAGAATTATTGTCAAATATTTCTGCACAGGTGAAAGAAGGCATTTGTTAAGCCTGGCATTTTACTCATTAACTGTTATCGGGCCTGAACATGCAGTAGATAATTTAATCAGTAATGACTTTCTATGACTGAATGCTAAAAATAATCTATTTGTTATGGTGATCAGTATCACAGTAAGCAGCAATATGCATAATGTTACTTCAGCCAAGTTCCCTTTGTAAATATATTGAAAGAAAATGTTAGAATGTCACATTGTGTCATAATAATGTGTTGATTCTCTATGATTGTAAAACATAATGAGTGATTTTTAAGTTGTATACGTTGATGTGTTTCATTGTTTGGTTTGCTTGAGCAATATTTCCAATAGTTCAGGATTTGGTTTTAATAATACATCATTAACATATCAGTGGAAAATAAAATAAAATGCATGGAATAATACAAATCTATTTGTGCTAAACTCAGACAGGTGTGTTTTTCTTGCTTTTACTACATTTAAATGAACACAAGTAGCAGATGTAATTTCTATTATTATTTAATAAGCATCATCATATTGGGAATAAAATATTTTACAAATACACCAGATGTTGTGTACACATAATGACCTTACTAGGATATTTGCATAAAATGATAATGGTTAAAAAAGACTAATTATACACACTACCTAGTGGATACAAAATTATACTTCTCTAAAATTGAGCATAGAATGTTCAGATAGAAATGTAAAGGTTAATAATTACAGGACTCTAAAGAAAATAGTATAAACACACATAGTGTAATCTGTTTCACATATATAAAACTACTTAATGAGGTGAATTACACTCACAAAGAATGAACCGTGCCAGGTTCTAAATGACAGACTTCAGGATGCCACTGCTGGCTTTGAATTTTTATTAGCCAATAGTGTAAAGTCATTCTTCATAAATGTTTTGTTGTTAAAAATAACAGAAATTTTAAAATAGTGATAATAAAAGGACTAATAAAAGCAGTGTGTTATACAAATATCATATAGTGATATACACTACTGCAGAAAAAATGAAGTCTTTATCAGTAGGCAAATGTGTTACGATTGTATTCCAGTCTTCCTCAGTGCTGAAATGGGTTCATAAATCATGGAATCCAGTATCACATATTTATACCTCCATTAAATTGTTTGACTTCACTTCCGGCGCGAAGTACTCCATCCGATATTGCATATGGGAAGTCATATTAAGTAAGGGCAAAATGCCCACAATGTAACCATAAGGAGAGTCCAGAATTTATGGGCAAATTATCCACAACTTAAATTTACCACAAATCCTTACTAAAAATAGAGTAAACACTTGTAAACACACAAAAAAGCAAATATTACTTCATAATATGTTAGAAAATCTGAGATACTTAGAAATAAATAAGGGATAAAAGAAGACATTTAAAATAGAACTATAAAAATATATATACTGTATGATTGAAAATGCAAATACAAATTTAAACATACGTTATGTGGGAAATATGGTATAACATCTAGGTAAGCCAAGCAAGGTGGTAGGAATGGAGGGAAAAAAAGAGAAATGAAATATACTGCTCAATAAGAATAAAGGGAACACTTAAACAACACAATGTAACTCCAAGTCAATCACACTTCTGTGAAATCAAACTGTCCACTTAGGAAGCAACACCGAGTGACAATCAATTTCACATGCTGTTGTGCAAATGGGATAGACAACAGGTGGAAATTATAGGCAATTAGCAAGACACCCCCAATAAAGGAGTGGTTCTGCAGGTTTTGACCACAGACCACTTCTCAGTTCCTATGCTTCCTGGCTGATGTTTTGGTCACTTTTGAATGCTGGCGGTGCTTTCACTCTAGTGGTAGCATGAGACGGAGTCTACAACCCACACGGAGTCTACAACCCACACAGCTCATGCAGGATGTGGCAAGGAGGTTTGCTGTGTCTGACAGGATGGAGGCGCTACCAGGAGACAGGCCAGTACATCAGGAGACGTGGAAGAGGCCGTAGGAGGGCAAGAACCCAGCAGCAGGACTGCTACCTTTGCCTTTGTGCAAGGAGGAACAAGAGGAGCACTGCAAGAGTTCTGCAAAATGACCTCCAGGCCACAAATGTGCATGTGTCTGCTCAAACGGTCAGAAACAGACTCAATGAGGGTGGTATGAGGGCCCGACATCCACAGCTGGATGTTTGGCATTTGCCAGAGAACACCAAGATTGGCAAATTCACCACTGGCACCCTGTGCTCTTCACAGATGAAAGCAGGTTCACACTGAGCACATGTGACAGAGTCTGGAGACGCCGTGGAGAACGTTCTGCTGTCTGCAACATCCTCCAGCATGACCGGTTTGGCAGTGGGTCAGTAATGGTGTGGGGTGGCATTTCTTTGGGGGCTGCACAGCCCTCCATGTGGTCGCCAGAGGTAGCCTGACAGCCATTAGGTACCGAGATGAGATCCTCAGACCCCTTTTGAAACCATATGCTGGTGCGGTTGGCCCGGGGTTCCTCCTAATGCAAGACAATGCTAGACCTCATGTGGCTGGAGTGTGTCAGCAGTTCCTGCAAGACGAAGGCATTGATGCTATGGACTGGCCCGCCAGTTCCCCAGACATGAATCCAATTGGGTACATCTGGGACATCATGTCCCGCTCCATCCACCAACATGTTCCCTTTATTTTTATTTTTTTATTTTTTTGAGATTATATATATATATATATATCCCTTAGAAACATTTTTTATAAAACATCAATCAATTCAAAATCAAAATTTAAGCCATAATGGCTCAAGGTTTGTAACTCTAATATCAATCTGCCCTTTCCTTTGAACCATTATGGCTTAAATTGAAATTTTGTATTGATTCATTTAAAAAAAATAAAATAAAAATTTGTAAGGGATTATATATATATATATATATATATATATATATATATATACCTAGATGATTAATGAGAAAATAGGTTATTGATGTTTAGAGGACAGCAATAGAGGGAAATCTATCTGTATATATTATATGAATATAAAATACATAAATCGATAAGTATAGTTTTTTGTTTATTTTATTACTGCTGCTCCTCTTTTTCCCTCTATTGGTTTCTTAAATAGGGGGGCTAAGTGACACAAAATGTAAAATATTTATTTTTGTTTCTTCAAATTGCTTCCCAAATATTTTGCATGGATAATATTTAAACAGGCAAACCTTCCGAGTTGACAACTATCCGATTTTTCTGCTGTGGTCCAGACTGGGGATACATTTTTGCAGGACCAGACTGGGGATACAAATCACCCCTAGATAAAATGTAATTCATTGTGCCGTGTGTGTGTGTATATATATATATATATATATATATATATAAAATTAATTATTGGTATGTTTCTTTTTCTAATTCAAAATATTGGTTCAGTCAGTGTAAAAAATGTAATTATACAATAAGCATACTCACATGCAGACACAGACAATCTCACTGACACAAGCTCATTGATACACAGACTCACAGACAGACAATCTCATTGAAACACAAGCTCACTGATACACACAAAAAAACTCACTGACATGCACAGACAAGATTACTGGTACACACACAAACCTAGTACAAACTCTGACACTCACACATGGTTACTACAGACAAACTCATTGGTATACAAACACAAATATACTACAAATATACTACAGACAAGCTTACATTTTCAGAATCAGCATACTCCAAATACAAACATATGTCAAATTCATACAAATTGGTCCAATGGTTCAAAAGATAGATCGTAGTCCATTGTGACCAAAGGAAGCATGGCTTTTTTGCCCAAAACCAGTTCCACAGAGTCTTCTATCCTGGAGATAATTGGGAAGTAATCCAATTATCTCCAAAGACAGAAGCAAAACTCCATTGAACACATGGCAGCAAAAGACAATAAAACACATAAAAACATATAAATGTGCAGCCATTGCACAAAACAGGTACATTCAACATATCCCCAGATAGCTCAGATCTGAGCGCACATTATTACTGAATGGCGCTCAGAGCATACACATACACTTCAATTGCCATGGAGCCAAAGTCTTTCCCATAGTCTTTCATTATACGAATGGGCTCCATGGCATAGCTATCTGGGGTATCACCGCTCAAACAGGGCAAGCACCAAATGACCCGGCTTTCATGTCTTTGCAGGGAAAAATCAAGCCTTTTAACATGGGGCCATAATCCAAAGGCAACAGGCGAGCAACCAGGCTTCTCCAATGCAATGTGGCGAGATTGGTCTCGTCACAGAGACTAAACAAGCAACTGCTAAATGACCAGACAGCTCTGGAGGAGGCCAGGACGGTGCTCTGTCACTACTTTGAAGGAAAATGCCCCCACCGAAACCCCACAACTGATTCGCTGGGAAGCCCACAAGTGCATAATTAGGGGCCACTTCATTTAGGTCTGCACCGCGAGAAAGAAGGAACAGAGCAGGCAACTGGTGCAAATTCACACAACTCGACCAGGAAAATAAAACCACACAATCAGAGAAGGTGTACCGAGCCTTACTGTAGGCCCGCCAGGCCCTGCAACACTTACTCTTGCGGAAACTGTCACACACGCTCCGAAAATCCAACTGCCACTTCTACGAATTTTAAAACAAATGCAGCCGTATGCTGGCTAGAATACTGCGACAGAAACGCCGACTGTGCCAAATCACTAAGATCAAAAAATGCAGTGGCCCCCTTACACAGGTACCCGACAAGATAGTCGAGGAATTTCGGGAGTACTACGCCAAACTCAATAACATACCAGCGGAGACGAACGCTGATGCGTGAGTACCTGGACCAGTACGTACCCTGGACTGGCTAGTTCTTCCCCCATTACGCTCGAAGAACTAGCGGCAGCTCTGAAAACCACCCAACTCAATAAACCTTCGGACCTGTATGGCCTCCCGGCGCATTACCCTAAGACCTTCGGGGAGTTACTTTTGCCGGAATTACTGAATGACTTGAACTTGCTCCTAGAAGATGGTCGGTTCCCAGGGGACACCCTCCTGGCAACCATAGCAGTAATACCTAAGGAGGGCAAAGACCCCACTGCATGCGCCAGCTACAAGCCCATATCCTTGCTTAACACCAACCTTAAACTGTTTACGAAGATCCTGGTGACCCGTATGACTGGTCCCAACCCTGGTGCAACCGGACCAAACCAAGCTAAGGATAATACCATTAGGGCACTCAACATCATGCACATACAACAGAATTCCGTGCAAGGAAGCCTCCTTCTCTCCACCGACGCCGAGAAGGCGTTTGACCGAGTGAATTGGCAGTTCCTACTAGCAACCCTGCAGGAGATGGGATTTGGGCCCAACATACTTCAGTGGATCGCAGCTCTGTACATGGCCCCGAGGGCACAGCTCCGTATCAATGGTGTCCTATCCTCAACGTTCGAGATACGGAATGGGACACACCAGGGGTGCCCACTGTCCCCCCTCCTGTTTGCCTTCTCTCTGGAACCGTTTCTCGAGGCGGTCAGATGGGATGTGGGCATAACGGGGGTCACCCATTGCGGAGTGGTACACAAGGTGGCGGCGTACGCGGATGACCTCCTCTTCTTCAGGGGCAACCCAATGGTCTCGCTGCACAACTTACTAGCCACCTTCGACAAGTACTCAACACAGACAAGTCAGAGGCACTCCCCCTGTCCCTATCAGCGGAGACGGAAGAACAGCTGGCAGTGGACTTCCCCTTCAGGTGGGGCTGGCAACGAGTGAAGTACCTTGGAATTTTGCTAACTAAAGACCTGACATGGCTATACCAAGAGAACTTCTTCCCCATTTTCCAAACGCCCCCACGGACATGCTAAGATTGGGGCACCTATGTGTGTCGTGGTTTGGGGAGAATAAATGCTGTGAAGATTAATTTGTTGCCGCACATGTTGTACTTGTTTCAAACCATCCCGATTACGATCCCACAGGCCTTCTTCAGCTCCCGGGGCTCAGCAATATTGAGGTTTGTGTGGTCGGTGGGCCCCCAGAAAGTCAAAAAGGTGTAGCTTATCCTCCTGAAGCACCGCGGGACAGGCCTGCCGTCAATGCAGAGATACTACTGCACCTTCCATCTCCTGCGGATCACAGACTGGCACATACCCACAACGTAAAAACATATACATGGAGCGAGCGTGAGTTGGTGGACGCATCCCGCCAGCGCTATGGACGCGGAACCCGATAAGGGACCGCGAGTTACGGGAACACCTATTCATCAGGGCGACTTTGAGGGTCTGGTCGATGATACGATATTAACTGCGGCTCACGACCAACCCGACGCCCCTGACTCTGGTGGTACATAACCCCGAGTTAGCAGGCGGCTTAATGCAACAGGACATCGAGGGTTTCGGCGGGAGAGAAGCACAGCACCTCCGCGCGTGGTCAGGGCCAGATTAACATAGGGGCTGATGGAGCTGCAGCTCCAGGCCCAGGCCCATGGAATAGGCCCATTTAAAAAAAAAAAAAAAACTTCTTTTTTTTTTACACACTATTTAGTTTGCCACCTGACTGGTATTTTAAGGCACAGCCGGTATTTGAGGCTGCCTGGCTGTGATGGTATTGCAGTAATACCGGCAATACAAATGCAAATATTTTCCTCAGTATAAACGGAGATTACTCTGCAATACCAACGCCGGCCAGTAGGGGTCACTGTGTGTGGAGAGAGGCAGGGATAGGAAGTTACAGCATCTCCCTGCCTCTTTCTACTCACTGACCCGCGGGTGAGCAGCTATATAGCACAGAGAGTCCAGACAGCAGCTCCGAGCCTGCAGAGACAGACTACAGCTCAGGTATGTGAAGGATGGGGGGGAGGCAGCAGGGAGACATGGGGACACTGAAACACTAGGGGACACATGGAGGACACTGAGACGCTAAGGGACACTGGGAGATGTGGGACACTGGGAGACATGGGAACACTGAGACACATGGGGACGCTGTGAGTCATAGGGAGACACATTAGGACACGGAGACACTAGGTACACAGTGTCCGCATGTCTCCCAGTGTCCCCATGTCTCCCAGCCAGTGTCTCAGTGTCCCCATGGCTCCCAGTGTCCCCAAATCTCCCAGTGTCTATGTTCCCATGTCTATTAGTGTCCCCATGTCTTCCAGCCAGTGCTTCCGTGTCCCCATGTCTCCCAGTGTCCCTATGTCTCCCAGCCAGTGTCCCTAGTGTCTCAGTGTCCCCATGTCTCCCAGTGTCTGTGTCCCCATGTCTCTGTGTCCCTAGTAACCCCATGTCTCCCAGTGTCCCCAAATGTTTATGTCCACAAATGCCCCCATGTCTCTCTGTGTCTGTGTGTCTGTGTCCCCATGCCTCCCAGACAGTGTCCCTAGTGTCTCAGTGTCCCAATTTGTCTCCCTATGACAGTGTCCCCTAGTCTCCCAGTGTCTGTGTTCCCATGTCTCTCAGTGTCCCTAGTGTCTTAGTTTCCCCAAATGTGTGTGTCCCTGTTACGGTTGCCTCCAGGCCGGCTGGAAGTTGGACCGTAGAAAGGATGCTCCTAGCGCCCACCAAAGGACCATCAGCACCGTAGACCGTAGCCCATCATAAGTACTGCAGACTCAATGAACCACCGCTGCTGGGCTAGGATCTCGATGTCTGCTATCCACCCTGGACCTACGACCAGGCTCCAGGTTCCAGTAGGTGAACCTCTTCCTTCTGTAGAGCGAAGCAGGAACAGGAACAAGAGCTCTTACAAGAGCTCAGTAGTTAAGGGAGTATGAAGAGCATAGCAATCCCTGTAGTGATTATAGCTGTCCCCTACAAACATGAGTCAAGGCTGCAAGTTAGAGGGTCAAGTCATTCTGTTTATTGGCACACAAAGAACCTTCTTTTATGCAGGTTTCCCTGAGATAGGACCACCCACAGGGTTTTACACAACAACCAATAATAACCGTACATTCCAGAAACACTCGCAGCAATTACACACAAAATCCTCCCCTCTGCCTGTGATCTAATTATGGTACACAATAATTGGGTTAACATAATTAAACACAGGCAGTAAAAATACAGTTTTTATCCATACCCTGTAACTTTAAAACCATACATCCAATCTTCATACAAATTACATATTTAGAATCAATCCATTCAGGGGAGCAACATATTAAAAAATGGCACAAATCAGACAAGGGGTTCAAAAGTTAGCAAAAGTATCTTTTGGGGCCTGGCTGGCAGCATGGTTATCTGGCCCAAACCGGTTTTACAGAGCCCTCTATCCAGGAGACAATGGGGAAAATAATCCACTTATATCCAGGGATAGAGGCAGACTCCATTAACCACATGTTAGCAAAAGACACAAAAAGACACAAAAATACAGAACTCCTATCATACTGAACAGAACCCCCACATTCAACCTATCCCCAGATGGCTTGGATCTGAGCGCTCAATATATCCAAACAGCGCTCAGATCCCACAAATACAGTCAAATCGCCATACACACTAGGTCCATAGTCATGGGGCAGAAGGCTGGCAATTAGGCTTCTCCATAACACAGGGAAGCAGGGCAATTTGTCAAATAAAATAACAGTTACAAATGGCAGTCTGTAACAGTCCCCATGTCTCCCAGTGTCCCTAGTGTCTGTGACCCCATTTCTCCCAGTGTTCCCAAATGTCTGTGTCCCCATGTCTCCCAGTGTCTCCATGTTTCCCAGTGTTCCCATGTCTGTATCCACAAGTGCCCCCATGTCTCTCAGTGCCCCTATGTCTCCCAGTGCCCCTATGTCTCCCAAGTGTCTTAGTGTCCCCGGATCTCTGAGTCCCCATGTCTCACTGTGTCCCCCTGTCTCTCAGTGTCCCCTAGTATCCTAGTGACACAGGACACACTGAGACATGGGGACACTGGGAGAAATGGGGACACAGACACTGGGAGACTAGGGGACTGGGCGACATGGGAACACTGACAATGTGATACATAGGGACACTGATGCCAGGCTGGCCTTCCAATTCTTTGGACAGACATGCCCCCTTTTTGGGCATCTTCGCCCCTTTTGGCAGTTCTGGTCACATGATTCGCAGCATTGACCCACCCTTTTACCCTGCCCATTGACTTCCTGCTTCACTGGACACTGCTGTTAGGGGTATGGATTTACTTAAAAGATGAAAGCATAAATTAAATAAAGAGATTAGCATAGAGTATGTGTTTTCTTATAGCTGCATCCTTTGAGGTTCCCTCCAACACCAACTCGATCAGATACATGAAGCTTGAGAAGTATGACTGTTTTAGTGTTTTTGGTCGATAAGATTCTGTAATTAGGCCCCATCATAATTGTCAGCACCAGGCCCACTGGGCTCTTAATCTGGCCCTGCGTGTGGTGCTCGAACAATGAGCTAAATCCATTCGAAGATATGCTAACCCAGAATAGGGCAACAAGTATCCTAAAGTTCCGATATTACCAGGTACAGCGCTACTATGCTACGCTACAGGGGAGACAGCTCATACACAGAGACCTTACTCAGTATGAGACACTCTGCAGTAGCGGAGGACACCTACCCCACGGAATCTCAGTGCTATTTGTTATGTTACTGGCGGCCGACCAAGGGGCCCCAGCACACTTTCACTCCAAGTGGGAACAGGCCACGAGAGTCACTCTCACGGACCAACAGTGGGAGAAAATACACGTTCTCACTCACCAAAGGATACTCAGCTCCAAAATGCAAGAACTTAACTACAAAATCCTGACTTGCTGGTATAGGACCCTGGCCAGACTGCACGCCATCGGGATCATACCTACCGACACGGGCTGGCGCTGTGAAGCTGCAGAGGGATCGGATCTACACATATGGTGGTCGTGCCCACCGAACACTGCCTACTGGCGGCATATCCACAACAAACTCACTGAAATATTGGACTCGGCCGTTCCCTTGGAGCCCCTTCCCATGCTCCTCAACCACACACAGATGCCATTAGCGAGTTATAAGAAATCCCTCACAAGGCACTTTCTCAACGCCCCAAAAGCTTTGAGAAAGTTGCCGAGTGGAAATCGAAAGACACCCCCACTGTATCACAATGGATGGACAAAGTAGAAGAGATATACACGATGGAGCCTCTCACGGCTGAGCTCCGCAGAACACGGATTACACATGTAGCCAGCCGGGAGAATGGGCTGCTGGTGTGGGCCCGGGAGTGGGGGGATGGGGGTAGGGGGCTGTGGGGAGACAAAGTCTTGCATAGACACACCTACACAAATACGACCGGGCTACGACTCCGTGACGCGCCCAGATAGAGCCACACACAGTTAGGAGGGAGCGCAAGAGGCATGAACAGGGGACCCCGACCCCACACTCAAGATAGCGTGACTGAGGGGTATAACACCTACACAGGTTATCCCAACATAAACTGAGCACTGGGTACTTGGGAATCCCTACGTTTGTTCCTGTCCTCTACACAGCCACCAGGGGCAATAACGTTGTGTCTGCTAAAGACCACTTGTTAAATAGTCAATTATTAATAGAGGCTTGATTTTAATTATTAATTAATCACTAGGTTTCCATTTAATATTAGAAATAGAATTACCATTATTTTTATTTTCTTACAAACAAATGGTTTCCATATCTGTTAAAAGCCTTATGACAGATAGCTATTCACTAAATGAGTTTATTTATAATTAAATGACACTAACAATAATCTCTAAAACACTATCTAAGAAGGATCAGTATATGTACTTAGGAATAAACTGAGAAAAAAGGGGGGGGGGGAGACAGGAAGAATTTCGGGTATATATTGTTATCAGTCATTAAAGGTTTAGATATTAAGGATAATATTCAGACATCCACCTATTAATGAAAATGTAATTTATTATTTATTTATGTATTTATTTATTTTGCTCTTTTTATAAGCTAATACCCTCTGACAATATATTAACTCAGCGTTTTGTTGGGTAGAGAAGAGAGGTAGAGAAGAGATTGATAAAAGGAGGAAAGGTAAAGGGGAAAAAAACAATCAATAATTTAAGCATTTTCCCACTCTCGGCAGGAAAATGCCACCCCTCTATGTGTTTTGATAAGACAGATGATTCGTACTATGAGTTCTATAGTTATTTGGGGGAGGAGGAAATTAGAACAAAAGAAATCCCCTGGTCCCAATGGATTTGGTAACACGTTTTATAAAACATTTAGAGCTCTGCTTAGCACTCACCTAACTCATTTTTTCAATAATATTGTTGACCAGGGCTGCTTTCCTCAGGAAATGCTTACCGCAAATATTTTGCCTACGGTAAGATGTCTACAAAGGTGGAAAAGTACAGACCGATCTCCCTTGTAAATGTTGTTGTAAAGTTGTTTTCTGCTATTCTAGCAAATAGAATGAAGCAGATGTTGAATGACATAATTCATCGAGACCAGATTGGTTTTATTCCCGGAAGAACATCAAGCGATAACACTTGTAGGATTCTTGACATTATTGACAGAGCTACCAGGACTAAAACCTCCACTTTGGCAATAGCAGTCAACACATAGAAAGCTTTTGATAGGGTCAGTTGGGAATTCATGAATAAAACCTTACAGAAAGTTAAAATGGGCTGGATGCATAAGGCGATAATGTCATTATACTCTAGACTCTAGGCAGCCTTCGGCACTCCAGATGTTGTGGACTACATCTCCCATAATGCTCGTACACCCATAATGCTGGCAAAGCATTATGGGAGGTGTAGTCCAAAACATCTGGAGTGCCGAAGGTTGCCTATGCCTGATCTAGACCAACAGCTCAGACAGTAGGTCCAAACATATGTGCGGACTGGGTTTCTCTTTGTAACGGCACAAGACAGGGTTGTCCTCTATCACCCATTTTGTATATATTAACAATTGAACCATTAGCTATCAACACCAGAAAAACATAAACCCTAACTTTAATGTCTGAATTCAAAAGATAAAGTTTAGTTTCTAACAACAAGATCAATATAAATAAAACTAATATTTTGGATCTTGCCATAGGAGAATAGACTAAATAAAGCGCTTATACAACTTCTTATGGATCAATAAAGATTTAACGTATTTGGGTGTTAAGCTTACAAAACATTTATACAAAATAATGGAAACTAATGTTATCCGTCTCTTAAGACAAATAAACCAATCCCTGAAAACATGGAAAAATTTAGAAATATCTTGGTGGGGGAGGATAAATGTCAGAAATTCATATATTGTGCCCAAATGGTCTTATTTATTTAGAATGCTACCTTTAAAACTTCCAGAGCCTTGGCTAGATCTAATTCAAAATAGCATAACTAACTTCAAATGGAAAGGTAAAAGACCAAGATTAAAACAAAACCTGCTTGCTCAAAGTATTAAGGAGGGTGGTCTCGGATTCCCAATTATTAGAAGAGTTTATTGGGCCAACAGCATCTTCCATATATACAGACTCCAGTAAAAGAAACTATAGAGGAAGGCTGGTACTTGACAGAAAGGGAGATTTGCAAATTGGTAGATTTGAGCTCTTTGCTCTGCTTCCATAATACACATACAAAAATTAGAGAGGCCAAAGTAGCAAGCTCTTGCTTATGTTACATGTTAGAAGCAGGGGAAAGATTCAGGAGGTTAGGTAGCGTTCTAAACAAAATACCAACTAACCTTAAAATCAAACACCTAGAAAAATACATAACGGACATAAACGTAAGTAATTGGACCCAAAGAGGGATCATTATGATCAACCAAATTATGTGTTAAACAAAATCTCTTTCCCTCAAATTGAATTGAATTATCAGTTCCCTAAAAAATAACTCTTTACTTATCTGAGAATAAAAAACTTTATTCAGCATAACATCATGGATATCAGCTCAGAACTAACAAGAAAAATCATAGAAATATTTAATAAAGAGTCAGTTGATAAAGTAACTTCAAAAGGGCTGTCTATCATCAGATCGATAAATGCTCTAGATAACTTTCCGGTCTGTCTGATATGGGAGAGAGAACTTACGCTCGATATCTCAACGGAAGAGTGGTACACCGTCTTTTATAAAGTAAAATGCGCAGTTCACTGTCAAATTAGTGGAGACACAATTTAAAATACTAAACAGATGGTCCCTTGTCCCTACCAGACTGGCCAAAATATCAACAGCTCAGTCACCCATCTGCTGGAAATGTAATAACACAGAAGGGACATTTCTTCATATATGGTGGTGCTGTGAAAAAATATCAATAGTCTGGAAAAGGACTTTCAATTTTTTTTAAGATAGTATCAAATGTAGAAATTATGAAATCACCAAGTGTAGCTCTACTCCACCTAAAACTATCTCCCTGGCAAAAAAAAGTGGTATTCTTTTTTTTATCCATTGTATGATAGCAACAAAAATTTTAAAAGCCAGAAACTGGAAATCTTCGGAATTACCTTCTTGGTCCCAATTTAGAACTCAATTTAAAGCTGACAATGGAAAGAATGTTAAGTAGAGCAAATGGAATTAACTCTATAATGCATAAGATATGGGAATACTGGCAATTAAAAACAGACAACATTATGATCTTGGCTTAGGTTTACTGAATTTTGTGATAACATTGCATTATCTAATAAGTGGCTCCCTTCTCCCCCACCCTTCTCCCTCATGGCTGCATTTTATGTTTTATGTTGGCTGTATGCACTTATTCACCTGTGACAGATATATAGATATGTTATATTATCATATTCTTACATTAATAAATGTATGTTAAATGTATAAGGGAAATAATTTAAATACAAATATGCTATATAAAAAATAAAAAAATAAAAAACAGTTTGAGGACAAATTATGCAAAATGATCCAATGAGGAAGAATGAAGATCAAGATGACACCTTCAAAGTACCCCCAATAAAGAACCCATATAGAAATTCAGTGTCAGTGTGTATATAACGGAGGCAAGTTCATATCAAGCTTCCTAGGTAAAACCATAACTATTTTAGAAAGTTCTTCAATAGTCCCAAATGTTAACAGGGTTATTTACTAAAGCAAGAATTGTGGATGATTCAAAATTAATCTCAAAGGTCAAAGTAGCCAAACTGGGAACATAACTGACTTGTAGATTTATTCCAATTTGGGTTTGAATTCCTCACAATTCTCACTTCAGTGAATAACCCTGTAAGAGTCCTTGAGTGCTATTATTTTTACTCATTAAAAGATGAGTAACAATATTATGGAATTTTAATTGTTTGACATTATGTGTAACAAAATGAAAGCATAGCTACTGAAAAAACATGTTTATTTCAGTGATCAGATAACTCGAACATACAAAGGGATAGAAGGAAATTACACTATTTTATCTTGAAGAAATATAAAATGAGTGATGCTTGGTCAGCCACATGTTTTTTTTTAATATGTTTTTAACTCGAGGGAACAACATTCACCTGTGATGTCTAAATTTTATTAGTGTGCAGAACTTTTATAGCTCCTGTTATTTCTCATCTGCTAAACAATAAAATAAGTTTATTATCTCTGCATTTCAAAAATAAGTCTAAATAGAATCATATTTTTCACAGCATGCATTGCTTATAGAAGGTCAAAGTTCCAAGCCCCAAGTGTTCTGCAATAATAGACTAATTCAAAAACATTTCCCACTTTGTAGTTTTCATTTTGTTGTGATATTGTTATGTTCTCAATGACTGATCAAATCAACCTTTTGAATTTACTCCCACTTCTCAGGATTTGATTGATTTTTTATGCCTTAGGATGGGCAGAGAGGACATAACACATCATGCATTATTTACACACTAAATAATCATTTCTGAGCTAAATGTCTGCCAGGAGAACTAGAAAAAAAAAACTCATCAACTTAAGAAATAATGTCTGTGTTCCACACAGAACCATTATTAATATATTTTATTTATACAGCAGTATCAGCACGTTGTTTGGGTACAATAAATACATATAACTAATTCAAGAGAGATGCATCCATGTTCAATATTATATTTTTACTTTCATTTTACTGTATTAAAAATTGTAAATTACCCACCCACAGGCAGATACCCCTCCAGCGCAAACTCAAGGGGAAATACAGAGAACCCCACAGCCCACACAGACCACACTCACCAAATCCACCCCTCGCCGGGAACAGCAGACCCAGCCACCAAGCAGGACCTGCAGCAAATTAACCCCCTACATGCAAAAATAATTTAAAGCTCAGTTTAAAGTATTAAAGACACAATCTAATAATTTAAGTTTAGTAAATCCAAAAACAGTTATTGCAACTTTAAAATTGAGATTAAACTTTTTTTTTTAAATTTTTATAAAATTTTATAAATATAAACACATGGAAGAAAAGTGAAAATATTGTATTTTTGCACTTTTACATTTCTTATTTATTTTTTTGCTTTGCATCCTCCTGCTTTTACTGTATCAAATGAAAATTCATATGTAATCACTTGTTTTCAATCACTTATGTTCTTATGTGTGTTTAAAACATATGCACAGTGACAATTACAGAGAGGAAACAACTGGTTTTGGCAATGTTTAGCTATTTGCATAATTCCACAATTTTTGAAGAATATAGCAGAAAGACCAAAATAAAAATAGACATATAAAATGTTAATATATATTTACAATTTTACAATATAAAATATTTGCCATGAAACATAAACAATTTTTAGATTTCTCTATTCGGATTACTAAAATACTCAACATACAGTATGTCATTTTTCAAAGGATACAATTGAAGATTATGCTAGCGTTAGTGTACTTATAATCTTAATTTTAGTAATGACAGGAGGCGAGTATTTTGCATAACTCTCTTTACTAAACTCCATAGCAGTAAAGAAAGTGAAACATTTAAACCAATCAAAATGCAAATAGGGAGTATATCATCCCAGCAAATAGGCTCCTCCTCCTCTTTCGGAAGAGACATCGGAACAGGGAAGAAGGTAGCGATAAAGTCTGTAGTAAACATCAACTGTGGTATCCAACTGGAAAAGATGAACTTCTCGGCATGAGTGGGAACCGGCACCAACGGGTGATGGAAGTCGTCCGATAGAAGGCGTGGTCTTTATCTGAAGAACCGTAGTCCAATGATTATGCCGCAGAAGTTGCAGGATGAAACGAAGTTAAACTGAAATGAGAATGTGAGAAGGTTAGGCGCCGGTCTGGCAACTGTTTGTGATATAGGTATTGATCCATCGGATAGCATTGAAACAGTGTATATTATGAATTCAGAGAATAGTCTAACAGTAGATAGATAGGCTGATGGTAATAGAGGATACAATATGCCAACATGTTGGTTGACTGAAAAAGAAGGAAGAAAAAAGGAGACAGTAGTAGTTGTATGAATAGAGTAGTTCCCCTCCTCTCCGGGTGGGAAGGGTGGGAAAATACTCGCCTCCTGTCATTACTAAAATTAAGATTATAAGTACACTAACGCTAGCATAATCTTCAATTTTATCACATGACAGGAGGCTTCCTATTTTGCATTTTTAACGCTGTTGTATAAGAGACATGGCTGCACCGGAGTTCGGTCGGAAGTAGAAGGTGCGGAACGTAGATTCTCTAGACCAATCCGCGGAGTGTAGGATATCCGTAATGGAGGCACCCGCCATGAAGGCTGAGGATGCTGCTGCTCCGCGTACGGAGTGGGCTCCGAATGTAGTGTCCACGCCAGCTAGCGATAGTAACCATCGAACCCATCTCGCTAGGGTGGTTGTTGTAATAGGAACATGTGGTCTAACGTATGATACTAAGAGTTGACCTGAGGGTGTAGACCTGAGTGGTAGGGTAGTTTCTACATACTGATGTAGAGCGGAGACGACACAGAGTTGTGGATCCGTGGGGAAGAATGGATAAAATACAGATGTGGAGTCCGTCTTAGTGCGACGAGATATCCTGAATGTTACTCCTTCTGGGGAGGTAGAAAAAGCGTCTGACACTCTGCGGAAGGAGACCAGGCAAAGCAAGACTGTGAGTTTTGCTGAGAGTTGTCGGAGGGAGAGTCTGTCGTTAGTTGGCCAGTCTCTCAGGAATCGGAGGATTACGTCGACGTCCCAGAATCGAGAATATTTCGGGCCTGGAGGGCGTTGTAATCGAATGCCCCTCAGAAGTCGACACACCAGTGGGTCCTTGCCAACCGGAATCCCTAGTATGGGGACATGAGCTGCTGAAATAGCTGAACGAATTACGTTGAGTGATCTGTAAGACCGACCTAATGAGAATAGGTGGGATAGGAAGTTCAAAATGGCTGAAATAGGGGCCGTAAATGGATCGATGTTCCGTTCCAAACACCAAGTGGACCAGGAGTTCCAAGCGGATAGGTAGCATCTTCTGGTTCCAGGGGCCCATGAGTCCCATAGTAGCTCTTTAGCAGCCTGCGATAGTTCGCCGACTTGCCAGGAGCCCCTGAAAGTGTCCAAGCCACCAGATGGAGACGCTCGTCCAGGATGAGTGGATGAGGGTGTCCTCTTGGATCTGTGAGAATGTACTGATGATGGGGTAATAGAAGAGGATCCTTGTATGAAAGAGCTAGGAGGTCCGGGAACCAAGGTTGTCCTCTCCATAGTGGAGTGATGAGCACTAGAGAAGTTTGTTGATTCTTCAGGTAGTGTATGGTCCTCGCTATCATGGCAAAGGGGGAAAAGGCGTAGGCTCCCGTGATCGGCCATGGTTGTAGGAATGCGTCCACTGCAGCGCTCTCCAGATCCGGGAGCCAGCTGAAGTACAGTTCCATTTGTCTGTTGTTGCGGGACGCAAATAGATCCAGGTGGAGTGGTCCTCGGCGATCCGCAATGTGGTTGAAGATTTGTGGATCTAGTTTCCAGTCGCTGGTGTCCCGCCAGTGACGTGAGAACCAGTCTGCTGTGAGGTTTGTCTCTCCTGGGAGATATTCTGCCGTGAGAGAGATGTTGCGGGGTAGGCAGAAATCGAAGATCTCCTTCGTGATTTCTGACAGGAGGCGGGAACGGGCTCCGCCTAGGCGGTTGATGTAGCGGACTGCAGAGAAGTTGTCCATCCTGAGGAGGATGCAGCAATCCGACTTGTCCTTCGCTAGGCTTCGGATGGCGAATGACCCTGCTAGGAGTTCCAAGCAGTTTATATGCATGTTGAGGTCTTGGGATGTCCAGGTTCCTCCTGTCGATGTATTTTCGCTCGTCGCGCCCCATCCCCAGAGGCTGGCGTCTGATTCTAATATCATATCGGGAGCCCTTCCGAAGATGGCTCGGCCGTTCCATGCTTCCATGCTGTCTAGCCACCATCTGAGTTCGTCTCTGACTTCTTCTGTCATCGGGATTGGCTGATCGTATGAGGGGTTTTTCCTGAGGAAGGAAGCTTTGAGGCGCTGCATCGCCCTGTAGTGGAGGGGACCGGGGAATATAGCTTGTATGGAAGCCGAGAGAAGTCCCACAATGCATGCGAGGGCGCGGAGTGGGATGGTGTGGCAGCGGATGGCCCTGCGTAATTCCTTGCGAATGGCTGAGATTTTTGCTGACGGTAGCCGTAGGGTGCTGGAGATGGAATCTATCTCGAATCCCAGAAATTGTACTGTTTGTGATGGGGAAGTAGCCGATTTCTGAAAGTTCACTATGAAGCCCAGGGATGACAGGAGATCCGTGGTATACCGTGTGTGACGTACCAGTCGGTGTCTGTCTGAGCAGAACAGCAGGAGGTCGTCCAGGTATATGATGCAACGAATTCCTTGCGCTCGAAGATGTGCGACCACGGGTTTCATCAGTTTGGTGAAACACCATGGGGCCGAACTGAGGCCGAAGGGGAGGCACGTGAATTGCCAAGGAAGGCCTTGCCAGTGGAAACGAAGGTATTGTCTGCAGGATTGGTGGACGGGTACTGATAAGTAAGCGTCCTTGAGGTCTAGTCTCATGAACCAATCCTTGTCTTGTAGCAGGTCTCGTAGAAGATGTATGCCTTCCATCTTGAAGTGATTGTAAGTGACGTATTCGTTGAGTTGTCGTAGGTTTATGACGGGTCGTAGGCCTCCCGTTTTCTTCTTTACCAAGAAGATGTTGCTGAAGAAACCTTGAGGGTTGGAGGCGGGTTCGATCGCGCCTTTCGAGTATAGGGTTTGAAGTTCGTCATCGATGAGAGAGGTGTCTATCCTTGAGCAGTGGATAGGACGTGGTAGTTCTGTCTGTCGTGGTTGGTCTACGAAGTCTATGACGTACCCTTGTACTGTCTGTAGGATCCATGCATCCGTGGAGATGGAGGTCCATTCCTGGAAGAAAAGAGATATGCGACCTGCTGTATGCATTGGGAGTGAGAAGTGAGTAAAATGGTTGCTTACCTGAGGAAAATCGAGCTCTGCCTCGGGTGCGTGGTCCTCGACCTCTGTCTGCACCTCGAGTGTAGGAGTATGGGCGGTATCCCACCTCTGGGTAGAAAGGTTGGGGTCTCGTAGAGCGGGGGCCTGATTTTTGCCCCAACGGGTCGAAAATGGTGTCTTCATCTTCCTGCGGGGTTTCCGTGTCTGGTTCTTGGGGTTCTCCCGTGAACGTTTGTTGTGGAAAGAAGGATTGGGATCCTGAATCTGAGCCCCAAACGTCTTTGTTGGAATCTGACTCGTCCGCTTGCCATTCGTCTAAGATGGCCATGGATTTGGCGTGAGAGTCTTCTTCTTCCGAAGAGTACTCGTGTGGCGGGTTTGGGGTGGCGGCTATAGCGGGTTTAGTGCGTTTAGCGGGGTCTTTGCCTTTGTTAGGGTTTTGGTGACCCTTTTCGCCTTTCCAATGGCGTTTGCCCGTGAAGGTTTCCGGGCTCTTGCGTGATTCTGGTTCGTCAGAATCTGAGTCATGGCGGGCTGTGTGGGTTTTTGATGGTTTCTTCCTGTCGGGATTAGAGGCCATCATTTTGGAGAGAACTTTCTCCATGGAGGCGGATACAGCCTCATTTACCATGGTTTGGAGCTCTGTAGTCTGAGAGGTCTCCATAATGCCTGAATATGTGTTGGCACAGGGCGTATTATAGAGGTCAGTAAGCTGTGTAGACAGTACTAAGCTGTTTTATATTGTTATGCAGACCCCAGCAGGGTGCAATAACGTGTTTTGTTGTACAGAGTACAAAATTACCCCAGCAGGGCTTATACAAGGAATGAAATTGGTTTGAGGAGAAAAAACCAAATAACCCCAGCAGGGTTGTAAATATATATGTGATACCCCAGCAGGGTATATAGTGGTATGTATGGGAAGGTTAAACCTTCAGTAAGGTCTGAGACGAAGGAGAGCTGTGGTAAAGTCACTCCAGCAGGGTATATAGTGCCAATGGTGGCAAAATAATAATATATATATGGCCCCAGCAGGGCAGAATACAACACCACTAGTTGGGATTTTTGTTCTGGGCCTCACCCAGGGTTGTAGAGGTGGCCACAAAGCGACCTCTATAGCAGCACAGTTAAGGGCAGCACCCCAAGTAAGCACAGGTTAATACCTTATGTGCTTTACACAGCATTCACTTTAACTGACCTCTGTGGAGTATTTTGCGGTTAGAAAGTCCGTCCGTGTGTGTCCCTTGCGGTACTGGCGGCACTCGCTGCACTTTCAAGATGGCGTCCGTAATCTCGCGAGATGCGGTTTTAAAGATGGCCGCCGCGAGTGTAGCCGCGGCTGGCGCCGAGCCGCGGGAAATGAGTGAGAGGAAGCCGGCAAGGGCGGCAAGCAGGGGCAAAGACAGGGAACCTGCCTAAACTCGGGGGACCACCCAAGGGCGGGAAACGAGCGGGAAAAAGAGCGGGAAAATGGAGTAAGCCACTGGGACTAGGGGAACAAAATAAAGAGTCCCAGTAAGGGAAAGTTTAAAATACAGAGATATCAAGGAAAGTGAAAAGATAGTAAGAAGAAATAAAGTAAACAAAGTAAATAGACAAAAGTGACAATTATAAATGTACAGAAAAACCATATTATGAGGTAAATAGGGAAGAGCCAAAAACTCTGACCTGTCTGCGATGGAGCAGTAAAGAAAGAGGAGGAGGAGCCTATTTGCTGGGATGATATACTCCCTATTTGCATTTTGATTGGTTTAAATGTTTCACTTTCTTTACTGCTATGGAGTTTAGTAAAGAGAGTTATGCAAAATAGGAAGCCTCCTGTCATGTGATAAAATTATTTATAGAACCTTACATTTAAAGGGACACTGAAAGCACCCAGACCACTTCAACGCATTGAAGTGGTCTGGGTGCCAACTCCCATATCCCTTAAACCTGCAAGTGTAATATTACAGTTTATATAAACCTCAATAATTACCTTGCAGGGTTAAGTCCTCCTCTAGTGGCTGTCTTCCAGAATAGAGGGACGTCCGGCTTCTGATACGACTTTTGGTGGTCTAAATGATGCAGGGCGTCCGCACGCTATGCATGTGGACCTCAAGCGTCGGCGGAATTCCCATAGGAAAGCATAGGGAGGTCAAATGCATGCGCGGTAATTTCCACGCATGCGCAGTAGGTCTCCCCTCCCCTGCGGACATCGGCGGGGGAGGAGTGTGGGCGGGGCCTGACCCAGCATTTACAATGCTTTCCTATGGACGCTGGCGTCTTCTCACTGTGATTTTCACAGTGAGAAGCACGCAAGCGCCTCTAGCGGCTGTCAATGAGACAGCCACTAGAGGCTCTAGAGGCTGGATTAACCTTCAGTGTAAACATAGCAGTTTGTCTGAAACTGCTATGTTTATAAAGAATAAAGGGTTAACCCTAGCTGGACCAGGCACCCAGACCACTTCATCAAGCTGAAGTGGTCTGGGTGCCTATAGTGGTCCTTTAACAAAAAGTGCTTAGTGGGCTAGGAGTTAAATAGAAAAAGGTTTTGTCTATTATATTGATATATCTCAGTTTTTATTTTTATTTTTTTATGAGGATTAAATTGCAAAACAGTTTTTTTTAACCTTGTCTTTTTCCACCTTGTTTGATTGTTCATTTGAGACTTAACAATACTCTTTAAAGTTGTTTTTAATTTTTTTAATACTGCTCCCTTCCCATTTATTGTGTTAGTGGGATTTTCCGTAATGGTTGAAGTATACTAATGCATGTCCTATCCAAACAGGGTTCAACATATGTTTATTAACTTTTATAAAGAGCTGAATGCTAGTAGCTATGTGCTACTATGTACATATAATTGCACAGTGAGATGAAATGTTGGCAAGAATTCCATCTGTGTTGCAGTGTTTTACTAATGCGTATATTCCCAACCAAATCGATTAACTCATTGAAGAGCTCATTAGAGTTGAAAATGTATTTCCCTTGAATGCCAGATAGAATTCCTTTAGAATATTATTACTATATTTTGTGCAATATCTTGAGATTAGCACTGTGTTATATTTGTGAATTGTTATATGCCATCATGTTTTCATCACTGCAAATTACAGCTTTATTAGTTTAATTGTGTTTTACTTTGTAGAGATTATGTAAAAATAAACCATCATATAATATATTTGTGTAACGGACCGTTTTGCACAAAAAGGGAAAAAAACGCTTAGACGATAATCCCCTTTCAGAGACAGGCACAGCTACTGTAGAATCACCAAAACTCACGAACTGAATACAAGTGAATGCTCCAAACTCCCGAACGGCATACAAGGGAATGGTCCAAAC
Organism: Pelobates cultripes; assembly: GCA_933207985.1. NCBI lineage: Eukaryota > Metazoa > Chordata > Amphibia > Anura > Pelobatidae > Pelobates > Pelobates cultripes. The sequence continues at coordinate 137,897,501 of OW240915.1, read as the reverse complement.
ACTCGAACTGCATACAAGGGAATGGTCCAAACACTCGAACTGCATACAAGGGAATGGTCCAAACACTCGAACTGCAAACAAGTGAATGCTCCAAACTCCCGAACGGCATACAAGGGAATAAGGTAGCACTCCAAATACACGAACAGGAACCATACGAATTGCTGCTACCAGACGAACAGGAAAAGCTCCCAAGCGGCTTACACTCCTGGCAATCAGTCCTTAGCAGCATACAGTAAATCCCCCCAAAGACGAGACAAGGCTCCGTATTGAGGGTCAAGCAGTGGTCTGTTTAATGAGGGCTACCTGCCCAGTATTTATGCAGGTCTCCCACCTGGTGGACACTCCCCTAGGGGACCAAATGGGAGACTGTGACAAGGGACAGACAAGCAGACAAATAGGAGACACAGTCACAGTATTTCCCACAATGCATCCTGGCTTCCTCCCCTCTGCCTTGGGAGATAATTGGGAAGTAACTCAATTATCTCCCAAGACAAAGGCAAAACTCCATTACACATGTGGGGACACAAAACCAGTATTATACTTTAAAATACATAAAGTAACATTTACTACATAAAACACAGACATGTAAAATATCCCCAGATAGCTCAGGTCTGAGTGCACATTATTAGGTGAATGGCACTCAGACCGCATGAATACAGTTTAATCGCCATGGAGCTAAAGTCTTTACACAGTCAGTTTCATACGAATGGGCTCCATGGGATTCCTATCTGGGGTATAATACATTCGAACAAAAATACCGAACACCGGGCTGTTCGTGCACTTCCACCGAACAAGAAGGGAGGTCGGCGGCTCCAGCGGTGTTCGCGCAAAACTGTGTCCGATTTTAGTTCCATGAAAATAGAGGCGAACACCGCTGTGCATTCGTATGTTTTAAAATGGCCGCGACCTCGTGTTCGGGATACGAATGGCGGCCACCCAGCATTCATCAATTAAGCTGCGGTTAACCGCAGCTTCAGGGAGGTTAATTGCCGGCACACTCCAGCTCCCAGGTGGTCTATTCATTCGTGCGGTTGTTCGGTAGATTGAAACTACTGAACAACCGGCAGAAAAGCACGAATACAGCTTTTCTGCAGGCAAAATAAAGTCTTTTAAAAGGGGGCCATAGTCCAAAGGCAGCAGGCGAGCAACCAGGCTTCTCCAATGCAATGTGGCGAGATTGGTCTCGTCACAATTTGTATGCATTTTTTCTCTTTGAACGCTCATATTTTCATTGAATGTGTTTGTCTTATTAGAATCATAACTTTGAGGTGCAGATGTATGAATGTCAATTAAAGACTTTTATTAAACGGTCATTCCAGGCACCAATACAACTTTAATGCATTTGAAAGATTTTGGCCTAATTAACATGCTGTAATATTTTACATGCTGAAATCTTGATAGATTTTTCATACAAAAAAATTTTTTTTTTGCAGAATTCTGATCAATAAGTCCACCTTCTTATCCATATCCCTCATGCCAGAAATACATCCTTATCAAAAGTATGCATACATACTTTGTCCTAACTGCACCAAGAGAGCTGTTTTTCATTTACAACCTAACCTGGCTGCAGACAGTTAGAAACACTACAAATAAGTAATATCCTTACTATATGCCACCCTGAGTGTCCTCTCCTGTTAATGCAAGTTGCTTTGTAGTTTAGACCATAAGTAATCTCAGTGACTGAGCTGTGTGTATACATTTGATAAGGAAGTATTTTTTCTGGAGTGAGGTGGTGTAGCTAAAAAGGAAGACTTATGGTGCAGCATTTTGCTAAACATTTATTTATTTTGTGCAAAAGGCCAACACCAAATCAAATTCCATGAAATAATATTGGAGATATTCAAGCCTGGAGTGCCTCTTTAACTATACAGTATCTTGCATTCAGTCTATATATGTATGTATAAGTATCAAGCAAGGTGTACTCACAGGACTTTGTAAATAAATCTTGAAATTTTATTGTGCAATTATACACCAAAAATGTATCGACATTTCAGTCCTCTGTGGGACTTTTCTCATATATACACTATCTCACAAAAGTGAGTACAACCCTCACATTTTTGTAAATATTTTATTATATCTTTTTGTGACAACCCTGAAGAAATGACACTCTGCTACAATGTAAAGTAGTAAGTGTACAGCCTGTATAACAGTGTGAATTTGCTGTACCCTCAAAATAACGCAACACACAGCCATTAATGTCTAAATCATTGGCAACAAAAGTGAGTACACCCCTAAGTGGAAATGTCCAAATTGAACCCAAAGTGTCAATACTTTGTGTGGCCACCATTGTTTTCCAGCACTGCCTTAACCCTCATGTGCATGGAGTTCACCAGAGCTTCACAGGTTGCCACTGGAGTCCTCTTCCACTCCTCCATAATGACATCACAGAGCTGGTGGATGTTAGAGACCTTGCACTCCCCCACCTTCCATTTGGGGATGTCCAACAGATGCTCAATAGGGTTTAGGCAGGGCCGGCGCTACCATTAAGGCGAGTAAGGCATTCGCCTGGGGCGCCGGCCTCTGGGGGGCGCCCACCGGGTAGTTTCCGGTGGACTGCCCTGCTGATATCTAGGGATGCTGTGCTGGGCGAGCGGCTCCTTAGCCACCCCCCAGCACAGCCATTCAGCTGCTGGGCTCCCTCTGCAGCCGATTACCTGCTCAGGGAGTGGGGTTTACTGTAACCCCATCCCCCGAGCAGAGCACTGTGCTTCTTGCAGGCAGGGGAAGCCGGGATGTGACCTGATATCCTGGCTGCCCCGTCTGTGAACACAGGAAGCATTCAGAGGGGAACAGGAGTGCACGGCTCTCCTGCTCCCCTAGCAGAAAGAAGAACAACATCCTGGATCCTGCTGCCTGGACCTCTTGACAGCACCCAGGTATGGCATGGGGGATTGTTTATAGTATGAATGTTTGTAAATTGGTGTGTGTGTTAAATTACTGTGTTTGTGTGTGTAAATAAAGTGTGACTATATGTAGAGTGGTGTGAGTTTGTGTTTGACTGACAGTGTGTGTGTATTAGGGAAATTGTGCAAGTGACACTGTGTGTGTGAGAGAGAGTGTGCAAGTGACACTGTGTGTGAGAGTGTGCAAGTGACACTGTGTTAGTATGTGCAAATGACACGGTGTGTGTGAGAGAGAGTGTGCAAGTGACTGTGTGTTAGGGAGAGTGTGCAAGTGACACTGTTAGTATGTGCAAGTGACACTGTGTGTTAGGGAGAGTGTGCAAGAGACACTGTTAGTATGTGCAAGTGACACTGTTTGTGTGTGAGAGTGTGTAAGTGACACTGTTAGTATGTGCAAGTGACACTGTGTGTGTGTGAGAGTGTTCAAGTGACACTGTTAGTATGTGCAATTGACACTGTGTGTGTGTGAGAGTGTGCAAGTGACACTGTTAGTATGTGCAAGTGACACTGTGTGTTAGGGAGAGTGTGCAAGTGACACTGTTAGTATGTGCAAGTGACACTGTGTGTGTGTGAGAGAGTGTGCAAGTGACACTGTTAGTATGTGCAAGTGACTGTGTGTGTGTGTGTGTGTGAGAGAGTGTGCAAGTGACACTGTGTGGTGTTAGTAAGAGTGTGTAACTGACAATGTGTGTTGGTGAGAGTGTGTAGGTAACTGTGTATGTCAGTGAGAGAGTGTGTGTGTGTGTTAGTGAGAGTGTGCAAGTGACAATGTGTAGGTCAGTGACAATGTGTACGTGTTAGAGTGTGTAAGTTAGTTAGAATGTGTAAGTGTGTATGCCAGTGAGAGAGTGTGTGTATTAGTGAGATTGTGTAAGTGACACTGCAAAGGTAATTATTGCAATTTTTAAGAAACTGAAATAATTACTGTCCTGGGTTAACGTTAACTCCTCTAGTGGCTATGCATGGAGACGTCCAGCATCACGCAAAACCTAGTGTCGTGCAAATAACACTGCGAGCACGGCTATTAAGGAGCAAAGGCAGACCCAAGCCAGCACAAAAGACATTGGTGCTGGACCCAGGTAAGTGACAGAAGTGGTTTTAACCCCTTCTGTACCACAAGGGGGTGCGCTTGACAGAGGGGGAAGCTATAGTGCCAGGATAACAAGTTTTTTTTCCTGACACTATAGTTTCCCTTTAATGCCTACTCAGTGCATCTCTTTCCCTAAATGTCTCTTCTCTGTAATTGAGAGTTTAGTGAATAAACATCTAAAGGGAATGTAGCTGCATTCATGAGGGGGCGGCAAATTGGATTGTTGCCTAGGGCGGCAAGAATCCTTGCACCGGCCCTGGGTTTAGGTCTGGAGACATGTTTAGCTAGTCCATCACCTCTACCTTCAGCTTTTTTTTAGCAAGGCAGTGGCTGTCTTGGAGGTGTGTTTGTGGTCATTATCATGTTGGATTACTGCCCTGCGGCCCTGTCTCGAAAGGAGGGGATCATGCTCTGCTTCAGAATGTCACAGTACATGTTGGCATTCATGGTTCTCTCAATGAACTGTAGCTCCTCAGTGCCGGCAGCACTCATGCAGGCCCACACCATGACACTCCCACCACCATGCTTGACTCTAGGCAAGACACACTTGCTTTTAAATCTCTGGTTGCTGGTTCTTGCTTTCAAATCTCTGCATAATGCTTCTCCCACCTATCTATCCTCCTCAATATGATAGTATTTCCCATCTAAGCCCTATGCTCTGCCGAAGACCTACATCTATCCTCTGATCGTACTCCCACCTCTGATGCTCACCTTCAAGACTTCTCTAGGGCTGGACCATTCCTGTGGAACTGCTTTCCCTTTTCCGTTAGATGCTCAACCAGTCTCCACTCCTTCAAAAAAAAAAAAAATTTTTTTCACAAAAGCATATCAATTTAACTGTTAATGTCTTCCAACTGATTCATCTCCTACAATTTTAATTTAAAAAAAAAAAAAAACACATTAAGCCTTCAGTGAATACTATTCTACCATTTACTTCCCTAATACTTCCCTTACCTTTTGTGTCACTTTACCCCACTCCCTCTAGCATGTAAGATCCGTTAGCAGGACCCTCAACCCCTCTGTTCCTGTGCGTCCAACTTGTCTGGTTACATTTACATGTTTGTTAGTCCACCCATTGTAAAACACTATGGAATTTGTTGGCGCTATATAAATATAATAATAATAATAAAATAATAATAATAATAATTTGAGTTTTAGAGGAACAGAGATAATTATAGTGTAAGGTTGCAGAGTATACTATAGAATTCCTTTAGCATCAATAATATAGCTAAAAAAAAGTCCTCCAATCATCCACTTTTCCTATTATGTACTATGTCATAGTCAGTTGTGTGTTTACCGCAATTCAGTGAAAAGACCTCAACATGTTGGAAAAAAAACAGAATAATCAATAAAACAAAAGTTTTGTGAGAAACATAGCATAGGTCATTATTTATTTAACTTTAAGAGCTTTACTATGTGTTATCGAAAACACAGAATATAACCTCCATTAGGATAGCAAAGTGAATTGAACATGAATAATGTATTAGCCTCTATTGATGAAACATTAGCGCCATGATCGTCAGAATCACTGAATTTCTTTTCAAATTAAATCTTAATAATGCCCAATGTCCCCAAGTGGTCAAACAGTTTTTTGCAGGACTCATTTTCTTCTTGGATCTAAATCTCTTTCACCTTTTTGCCCTGTGAATATCCTTGTACTCTGCCCCATTTGCTCACATGTGATTTATTATACCACTGGAAGGGACACTACAGTCACCTAAACAACTTTAGCTTAATTAAGCAGCTTTTGTGTATAGATTATTGCGAAGTCTTGCTGCTTATTTTTCTGCCATTTAGGAGTTAAATGGACACACCTCCCCTGCCTGTGACTGACACAGCCTGCAAATAAAATGGTTTAATTTTCAATCAGATATTAACTTTCTTCAGAAGTTTTTATCTTCTGCTCTGTAAATTGAAGTTTAATCACACACAGAAGCCCCCAAAAGGTGTAACAAGCTATTGACAGAGCAGGAAATAAGAAATTCTAAATTAAACAGAATATGCAATAAAAGAAGTGTTAACATTAGATTTCACTTTACAGGAAGTGTTTAGGAAGGCTGTGCAAGTCACAGACAAGGAGGTGTGAATTGGGTGCATAAACAAAGTGATTTAACTCCTAAATGGCAAATAAATTGAACAGTGAGACCACAGGGGCATGATCTATACACCAAAACTGCTTCATTAAGCGAAAGTTGTTTTGGTGACTATAATGTCTCTCTAAGTAGTTATACCTTACTCCTTTTGTCTGTTAATTTATATTACTGCACAGTATTCCTTAAAGCATGTATTCCTGACCCTATAGTAGTAACAACACTATTTAGCCCTCTGCCCTCCCCTTGCTTCCATTAAATAGGGTGAAAACTTACCTTATTTTTAGCACTGGTGTTTGGCTCTGCCCCCGATCAACCTATTTGGCTGACATCATCAGAATTGATGATCTTAGCCGATCATAATGCTTTCCCATAGAGATTGCCAAAGAGGTGGGTCAGGGGTGGGGTAAATTAACATCTCCTCATATAAATGGCTAGTGGGGGAAAGTATCTTACCACTCCATTGATATCACTGTTTATCTTTATTCCAACTGTTGATTTGGATGTTGTGAGAATTATTCTAGATAGCCTGATCGATCACCCGAATGACTGATTGCAGGTGTGAATCATACAGGGTCACTCCAAGAACTTTGATGACTTCAATAATTTGAAGTGGCCATTGAATTTTCATTTGAAACATGCATAAATAAATATAACAACTTGCTGCCAAAGGTGTACCAGGAGAGCCAGGCTGGCTAATGTTAAATCTGTGCATATTGGGTGTCAGTTGATAAAGACCTCAGTTGATGTTCAAACATTGCTGAGTTTCTCCAATAAATTAGCTTAATATTTAACCTTGGGAGCCTGGACCATCTTGTTCTTTTGCTTACTATTTGACTCGGCTTTTGCCCATCTCAGGTTGAAGTAAGCACCTAGGATTGGAAGAGACAACAATGTACCTGCGTGTGTGACTTTCTGCCTATATCTGTATGTAATATACACCTGCATTCACAAATAAGCCTACGAGCATATTTTTTTACCTGAATAAACACAGCACAAATAACACACACAGTCAATACACCCACTACAAAAATTTCACACACAGCCATCACACCCATCACACACAAAAACACACACATTACATATTATTATGAGTTTTATTGCAGTGGAACTCTGTCATACAAAATGAACATTATTCCGTGTTTTATAGTTGGGGAGGCAGTTTGGAATTTCTGGCCTGCACCTGTTGGATGCAGATCATAGCTAGCTGACTTACGAGCTCCAACCAATCAGAGCATTGCCGCAGATTACCACAGGAAAGCTCTGATATTGTAAATGCCTGTGCTCGCAAGACAATTACTCATTACTCACCGGTGGAGGCACACACCAGATTCCCAGCACACTGAATCACCAGAGATCAGTGCCTTGCCCCTCTCAGCAAGCTTTTTTAAAAATAATTATGAATTTAATACATTTCTATACAAACACTACACCCCTATATATACTACACATTGATAAAGGGGTATGATCAGGGAGGGGTGCTGTACAGATTTTTTGCACAGGGCAGCTAAAGGCATAAGCCCAACCCTGCTTGTCACCCCTGGGCTTCTGTTGGAACATTAATTCTGTCCTTAGTGAATTGCCTGCCATGGTTCTAAAGTTCTATCCAGAGAGAGACCGAGCCATGCCCTTCAAGTACTTGAGGACATTCTTGAGAGACATACAAGGCAGTCAGTTCAGAAAGATGCCCAATGTTTATTAAACTGAACTTAGGTTTCATAATAACACACAATTGTCTATGGTGAGTATCATTAATTACCAATCAAATATTGACAACTATTAACTAAGTTCATGCACAAGCTCGTCCATACATTAGTGAAAGCAATAAATCATTGATATAAAACGTATCTTTAGGGGACATTACTAGGTGGGATCTTCTTAGAGTAGGAGGGTGTAGGAGTAGGGTCTTCTTATAATAGAAGAGAACAAAGATACTCATGTGCCAAGACTACGTATGTGACTTTCTGGCAATGGTTATGTGCAAAAGTATATGTGACGTCCATTCAATGTAAAAGGCTGTTTGTCTAATGATTCAGCAAAATAGAAATGAACCCTATCAGCTTCCCTAGCTTTATATATATAAATTATATATTTGAGTAAATCCCCTTGCTTAGTCAGCCCTCATGCAGCCACCAGGACTGCTGGGGGAGAGAAAAGATTATACACTTACATTCGGCAGAGGCTAGTAACAGCTGCTGCTGTATGCTCACAGTGCTGCTTCCAAGATGGTATCTTGCTTCTCTCTCATGGGCACTGTAGTCCCACCCACTGTTTCTATGAGTCAATGATGGCCCTTGATTAGAGAGGCAAATAGCATGCATCCACTCATGGAAAGCTAGCTCCAAATGGCAACTTTATTGAAATTCCTTCTTAAAGGACACTAGGCATGTGAAAAACCTGCTGAAACAAGGAAGATTCCAAACCTGCCCCATTCATTTGGCATGTCTAGATGTACTCAAGAAAGCATCTCTAATGAGGTACAGGAGGGATGTTCCAGGAGGGATGAGCCAAATGGCAAATGATTTAGGTAGACTAGAAAAATGGTCAGAGTTATGTCAACTGACATTTAATGTGGATAAGTGCAAGATAATGCATCTTGGACGTAAAAACCCAAGGGCAGAATACAGAATATTTGATAGAGTCTTAACCTCAACATCTGAGGAAAGGGATTTAGGGGTGATTATTTCTGATGACTTAAAGGTAGGCAGACAATGTAATAGAGCAACAGGAAATGCTAACGGAATGCTTGGTTGTATAGGGAGAGGTATTAGCAGTAGAAAGAGGGAAGTGATTATGCCATTGTACAGAACACTGGTGAGACCTAACTTGGAGTATTGTATGCAGTACTGGAGACTGTATCTCCAGAAGAATATTTATACTTTAGAGAGAGTTCAGAGAAGGGCTACTAAACTGGTTCATGGATTGCAGGATAAAACTTACCAGGAAAGGTTAAAGGATCTTAGCATGTATAGCTTGGAGGAAAGACGATACAGGGGGGATATGAAAGAAAAACTACCACAACAGGACATAGTCTTAAATTAGAGGGGCAAAGGTTTTAAGGGACTCTCCAGGCAGACGATTTTCCTTACCTGTTTCCAGTGCCGAGAGCCTCGTAAAGCCGTGCCCCCTATTTCGTTAAAATGTTGAAATAGGCGGGCGCGAGCAGGGAGCAATCAGAATTTTCTCTGAACATACAGTGTTTACATTAGATTGCCTGCAGGGAGCTATAGATCTCACCTGAACAAATACAATAAGCTGTAGTTGTTCAGGTGACTATAGTGTCCCTTAAAAAATAATATCAGAAAGTATTACTTTACTGAGAGTATAGTGGATGCATGGAATAGCCTTTCAGCTGATGTGGTAGAGGTTAACACAGTATGAGAGTTTAAGCATGCGTGGGATAGGCATAAGGCTATCCTAGACTTAAGATAAGGCCAGGAACTAATTAAAAGTATTTCGAAATATTGGGCAGACTAGATGGGCCGAATGGTTCTTATCTGCCGTCACATTCTATGTTTCTATGTAACTCCAATTAGGCATGTATAATATGATATCATTTTTAAAAAGTTAAATATTAATACCTTAATAATACCAGATAAAGACTTCATGAGTGGCTCCTACCCAATCTATTTCAAATTGTAAAAGGGATTTTTTTGAAGACCTTGAAACTGCAACACCATTTAGTAAATACAAAATGGCATCACATTTCTTTGATTTCCTATGAAACTCTTGACTAATTGATGTCGCTGCAAAGTTACGCCAGTTAGTAAAATGCAAATATGGTGTAAATTTGCAGCAAATCAGAAAAAAGTTATCAGGCTTTTATAAATTCAGCAACTCAAATTCTTCAGTGATTTGTTGCATTTAGTTCCTTATTGATATGTTTGATTAATCATATCATCATCAATATGTGTAGCAGTTACATTTTATTTTATGTGTTTTGGGCTTGGTATTGAAAATCTGTGCCTCTCCCCCTCCCTCTCCCCCTTACTTTTCCTGTCCCAGCAGGGAAACCCCTGTTGTATTGCGTGTAGGGGGCATGTAGGGGTCTGTGCCTAAGAAACCATGTGTGACAAAATAAACGTCAGTTGACTCAAGAAGTGTATGTAATACAGTTACTGGGGGAAATGGATGCCTGCTTGTTTTAAGGGTTCCAGAGTGGCGGATGGAAGGTAATGGCGGAGGTAACCGGTCAGGTTATCCGTGGTCTGCTTGTGATGGACCGCCGGCACTCCCACGAGTACCTCCGCCAATCGATGCTCCTATTGCTTTCCGAGGGCTCCAAGCACTCCACCAGACACCATAAGCACTGCAGACCCCACTTTCAGCGATGCAGGGGTCTTGTCGGCATCCACCCACCCTGGACCCAAGACCAGGATCCAGCTCCCAGTGGGCAGACCTCTCCTACTACGGAGAGCGTAGCAAGAACAAGCTCTTATGAGAACTAGTGATTGTACCCTGGGGAGTATAGTGAGTATAGCAATCCCCAGGCTGTAGCTTTCCAATCCCCCAAACATGAGCCAAGACTTCATGACGGGGTAAAGCAGGTCTATTTAATGCAAGCCAGCACTTACAATTTATACACACATTTAAACCCCCAACAGCCTCATTTACATACAATAGGTTACAAAGAGAACTATAGTACAAGGAAGGGTGGGGTCAGACAATAGCAAGGGCTGATAGGCGATTGAGAAGGGACAAAGCAGCCAGTTTAAACCGGTCTGGCAGTGTCCCTGGGACAACACCCTGCTGGGGAAACAATGGGACAGGAAAAAGGTGGAGGGGAAGAGGCACAGACAAGCAATACATTTAATATACTCCTCCTCTGTGTCTGAGAGATAATTCATTATCTCCAGGTACCAAAAAACACACAATTTCCAACCCCCCCAAAGTACCCCCAAGATTCATGAAAATCCCACAAGGGTCACATCCTCGGATAGCCCTGATCTGGGTGACCAACATATCCAAAAATCACCCAGATCGGTCCAGTGGTTTGGTTTTTCCATGGAAGTCACTTTTTAACATTTCTTTTTGAAGGGCCCATAATCCTGGGGCAAGAGGCTGGCAAGCAGGCCCCTCCAAGTACCAGTGGCGAGGTTACTTTCGCCACACCTCTACACTAAGCAAACAATTATACATGGTCATTTAGCACTTTGTGTTTTAATGTTTTCGTTTTTTTAACTGTGCTAGGTTAAAGGGAAATTGTGCAAGTAGTGTTTCAAGGTGTACCCAACCACATCATAGTCCAGCGCTCAATTGTCCAGTGGTGCAAGTGGTGTTTCAGGGTGTACCCAACCACATCATAGTCCAGCGCTCAATTGAACCAATTTAAGTCCCTAACTGCACTTAACTACCAATTTGAAATAGAACAGTTTGTCAAAGATAAAATTTGTTTTATCTTTATGAATTATATTTATCACTAAATCAATTTTTTTTTTTAAATTAAATTCTGTGTTTAGCTGGAAATATTAAAAAAAAAATCATAGTTTAGCTAAATTTTGCCTGTTTGAGGAATAGAAATTAATCTTATGATGGTTCAGTTTGTTGAATTTATTCTTATTAAAAATAATATCCTAGGTTCTCACCCAAATGAAATGGGCAGCATCTATAAAGTTTGGGCTTTCAAAGTACCATTTCCTTTTTTCACAATGACACTATAAGTGTAGCTTACTATATCAGCATTGTCTCCCAGTGGAAGTGTGGGTAATTTCTGTATACATTCACCAGCATTTAACCATAATATCTCTGAAATATGTACTTTACCACATACATTCAATATCAATGATATGAACATACATCAACTCCTAACAATGTCCTGTGTCATGATTATGGCTCCATCGTCTTCAGCTCACACCAATTTTGTGAATGTGTAGGTGCATTTAAGTGTGTTTAGTTATGAGTGTGTGTTTGCACTAATAAAGGATATTTGCCCTTGTAGAGAACATGCTAGGGATTGATAACAATGAATTCCTATGATATATGTTTTGGTACTGTGCTGCATCACAGAAGGGTATGTCTGTAACAGATTTTAAATGTATTAAATGTTTTTCTCTTAAGTAGTTGTGTTGTCTTTGATTTGGGAGGCATTATCACAGACTTTGTAGACAGATTCTGTATACTTGTGTGCAAGGGGCTTAATGTCCTGCTATGAAAAGGTAGCAGGCAGAGATGATAATACCTGCCTGGAAGAAAGATTGAGCACAGGGAACAAACCCTGCCCATCCAGTGGGTAGAGTGCTTTACCGTGAGGAATCACTGTGGATGTCACAGGCAGACAAGATGGAATGAATGTCAGAGTTTTTGAATCGCAAGCTGGGGACCAATCACCCCTGTTCCCGTTACAGAAATCAAATTGGAAAACAAGTTTAACAAACAAATACAAATTAATCTGTAGCTGTAGCTTTGATAACTTCCTAATAACAAGGTAGACTGGTGAATTAAGAAATGAATTGCAAGTGTAAATCAAAAGCCAAATTTTTCATCTTTTCTCCAGTACACGCAATGGTATAAACCACTCTTTTTATTTCTGGGGACAATCAACACTTCCAGTTAGTAAAATGACAGGTTTATTAATAATTTGTAATGATATAACAATACTTTATCCAAATGTTTACACTTAGGTTTACAGAAAAACAGGATTCATGATGAATTATAATAGCAATTATTTTTTTTTTTATATATATTTAATCTTTATTGAAAAAGATTTTCTTTCTTTCATTCTCTTACTTTTTTTCTTTTATAATATTTCCTTTTCTCTTTTTTCTCTCTTTTTACAAACAAAAAAGGATTCACATACATTGTTACAACAATAAATAATCAGACATTAGACAATAAACATCAAAAAAAAAAAAAAAAGCTGCCCTTTGCCGAGAGTTAGTCGCATATTGCACCTAGGAACCTAGAACCATAATCTTTGACAAATATTTTTTTCTACCAATCAGGCTCCGTAAACCCATGGCTAATTTAGAAATTTATGCACAGGAACCACTACCCTATCTACAATTCCAAGACATAAAAACCTTAGTATATATTAAGTCACATTACTTCTTCCTAATTTCACAATCCATTTCTGCCATTGTTCAATTCGTGGATTGTAATAATTATTTTGTCTCAATATCCCTATTTCCATTTTACAATTATTCAAGACCTGATGTTTTATCATCTCCCATGACGGGGAATCTGAGATTTTCCAAAATCTTGCGAGAGTAGCTTTAGTTTCTACAAGAATGTGGATAATTATTTCTTTTTTATCCTTCGGAATTGTGGGCCATCCCATATGTAATATCATAGAACTACAAGTAAAATCAAGATCCACTTCTATTTCTTCCCTACAGAATTTCGCTACCTTTTGCCATAATTGAACTATAATCGGACATGACCACCATATATGCACGTAGTCTGCTATAAGGGAAGCACAACGCCAGCAATGATATTGATTACCTGGATATATTTTTGCTAATTTAGCTGGTACATAATGCCATCTATTGATAACCTTATAGTGACTTTCCGATAGATTTAAGCAATGTGAAGCTTTCATTACTGCATTATTAGCCTCAAGCCATTCACTTCTCATAATGCTAATTTGTATATCTTTTTCCCAAGCTTTTTTAGCTGGAAATTCCGGGAGTGGCTTATACTTACTACAGATATTGGAGCATTTAGAGACTAAATTTTTATTATGTGTGATATTTAATAAATTTATAAACATCTGTAATTCCTCAGAGATCTCCACTATTCTATGTCTCATTAAGAAGTATTTTATCCTTAAGTACGTAAAACTTTCTCTATAGGAAAGAGAAAAGGCCTGTTTAATCTCTTCAAAAGGTCTAATCTGTTGTTGTTGAAATAACTGATTTATTCTATTAATGCCTTTATTTAACCATGGCTCAAGATTAGGATCCTTAATATTAATGGACAAAACCTGCATAGGTAGGTCAATAATAATTTTATCTGTAATTTTGAGTCTTTTTTTCCAGATTCTCCATTGAGCCAATAAGTTATCTAGAATTAGGCCCATATCATCTCTCTCCCCTTTGTGTATATTCCAAAATAAAGCCATTAAATCTGGAATTTCTGCTCTTTTAGCTTCAATATTTGCCCATGATTCTCCCCTAGAGCTCTCTTTCATAGATGAAATAATATGTGCCAATGAGCAAGATTCATAAATATCTATAATATTGGGAACTCCCATCCCTCCTAGTTTAGGTTTTAGGTTCAAGATTTTTTTACTAACCCTAGGTTTTTTCCCCATCCATATATATTTATCTAATGCTGATTGGATCATCAGGAGCCATGGTTTAGGCATTTTCATTGGTATCATACGGAATATATAGCTCCATTTAGGGATCAAATAGGCCTTTATAACATTGATTCTACCTGTCCATGATATCTCTGCTGTTCTCATATCTTTCAATTGTTTATTAATTTGCATCATTAAAGGCATAACATTATATTCTAGAATCTTAGCAGGGTTACTAGAAATCCTTATACCCAAATAAACAAAAAAATGTTTTTACCCATTCAAAAGTATATTTCCCTTTAATATATAATTTATCTTCCTTTTTTATATTTTTTGCGAGAATACTTGTCTTATCTACATTTAGCTTGAAATTAGAATACTGGCCAAATTCATGAATCAGCCTTATCAGTTCATCTATTGATGCTATAGGGTCTGTTATAGTGATTAAAACATCGTCAGCATAAAGTAGCGTTTTATATTCCTCTTGGCCTATTTTAATTCCTATAATTTTGTCATTATTTCTAATGTCGCAGATCAGGGGTTCTATGTATAGTAGGTATAGCAATGGGGACAGGGGACACCCCTGTCTTGTCCCATTCCTTATATTAAACCACTCAGAGATTATCCCCCTCCCAATTGTTCTAGCCTTTGGGGAGCTATATAAGGCCATAATTGCACTCAGAATCCAGCCTTCAAAGCCAAAAGCCTTCAAGGCCTCCCTGAGGAAGTCCCATCCGACCCTGTCAAAGGCCTTTTCGGCATCCAATGACAGGGCCAGCAATGGAGTACCCGATTCATGAGCGTAGTCCAAAATATCAATCATTGTTCTTATACTATTATTAGATTGTCTGTCCTTCAAAAAACCAACCTGATCCCCATGAATAATAGACGGGAGGACTCCTTGTAATCTATTCGCCAAGATACTTGCATAAATTTTTATATCAGAATTTAATAGAGATATAGGACGATAATTCGCTACAGATTCCTTAGGTTTATCTGGCTTTTGAATGGGAATTATGTTGGCGTATAATAGTTCATTAGGTATATCTTTTTCTCTAACTATATTATTAAAGAGATCTTTAAGGTGTATTACTAAAACGTCCTGGAATTGCTGATAAAATATATCTGGATAACCATCCGGCCCCGGTGTTTTATTTTTTTTTAAGGACTTGATTGCACTTATTATTTCAGTTTCTGAGAAGGGTTGATTAATAGAATTCAATTGTTCTCCTGATAATTTTTTTAAATTTTTGTTTTTAAAATATATTTCTGGATTATAAGAATAGCTGGGTAAATTATACAATTTTTGATAGAAGGAGTTAAATGCTTTGCCAATATTTTCAGGTGTTAATTGAGTCCCTTCCTCTGTAATAATTTTATTTATTAATTTATTCAATTTCTCACCTTTAACTTTGTTTGTGAGTATTTTGTTTGCTCTATTTCCTTTATAATACCATTTTATTCTTAAATATTCCATCTTTTTTGAAGTTTGTAAAAATAGGATTTTATTAATTTTATTTTTTATTATTGCTATTTTCTCACTTATCTCTATATTTGGATTACTCTTATTGAAATTTGTTAATTTATAAAGAGATACATATAATTCTGTTAAAGAAGCTTCTTTATGTTTTTTCTTATTTGAACCTAATTTAATAAGGTGTCCCCTCAACACCGCCTTATATGTGCCTTTATTTTTATTCTCATCAAAAAAACGGTTTGTTTGATCTTTTATTGTATTAATATCCTCTTGCTCCCTTAGGAGTGATTCATTAAGTCTCCAATTATTCCTAATTTTAATATCTGGTGAAATAGAAAGATCAAGTATTAATGGGTTGTGATCTGACCAGGTTACTTCATGAATCAAAACCTTTTTTACCCTATGTGGGACCTCAGGGGAACCTAAAAATAAATCCAATCTAGAATAAGTACAATGTGCTTTAGAAAAACAAGTGAAATCTTTTTCTTGTGGATGATTGATCCTCCATAAATCTAATAATCCATACTCATTTATCAAAGACGAGAATTGAATTGATGATTTCTTTCCTCTATAATAGCAATTATTAATACTGATAGCATTTTCAAATTTTCAAATGCATTGCATTTTCAAATACCTTCATAATTTTCACTAAAACACACACATAACATATATCTACTTTAATTATTAGTAGCATTCCATTCAAATATATATTCACTATTTAAGCCCTATCAATATACTCTCTTCCTCTATACTCCTTCTTATACTGCAGTTCCATTCTTCACTTGGCCAGCTAAAATTATAGTAAAAAATAAAGTCACACAATAATCTGATCAATAAACCAAGTTAACGATTGAATACAAAACACACGAGCAAATCTGGAAGTGGATGGCATTTACAGAAATAAAATCTGTTGCCAATTTTCCATAATTTTCACCATTTACACAGTAGTTACATAAATTCCCATTACTAGTAACATTGCAAACCTATATATTAAATTAGATATTTGACATGTTTACATCACACCAAGAAATTTTCTTTTTTATGATACTTCTTCTGTCATTGTTCCATCCTTCACTTGCCCAGCGAAAATTGTAAAACACAGGACAAGGTAAACTCACTCATCAGTCTGATCCTGTACATTTTTGGGTGCAAAGCACACTGGCAAATCAGGAAATGGATGGCATTTTCAGGAAATTCAATCCGTACCCCATTTTTCATAATTTCCACAATTTACACAATTTAACTATTAGTAGTTCTATGTACCAATATATTATATGAGCTATTTAAGTTGTATACATCTTACCAATATATCCTCCTTTTTAACATGCTTCCTGTGTCATAGTTCCATTCTCAGGAAAACAAAAAAGAACTGGGGTAGAGCCTGTTATAGGTACACTAAGGAACGGGGGCTAACCCCAAATAGAAACTGAAAAAAAAGGAGAGTGTAGCAGGAAAGGCGGCTGGGATAGGATAAAATACTAGAAGTCAGTGCCAGATATCCACAAGGTATAACCCGACTAGAAGCTAGATGATTTAGCAAAAAATAATAAATATTTTTGTTGTGGAAATAAGGTCTGCACATATTTCCTAGTTAATGAAAATGTCTATTTACTCATTTCACTATATACAATATAAGCTATGCACACATGTTTTAATCAAGATGGCTGCTAGAAGCTTCTAACCCCTCCTCTCCTCCCCCCCTCCCTTTAACACCGACTAACTACCTCGTGCAGCAAGATGGCGCTGGGAAACCGTGGGAGACCCTCATGGCCCTGGTGACATCACCCCCAGTAGGCAGAGCATTAGAATGACCACTTAACACCTAACCAATAATTGATGTATTATTCCATGTTTTCTCT
Organism: Pelobates cultripes; assembly: GCA_933207985.1. Classification (NCBI taxonomy): domain Eukaryota; kingdom Metazoa; phylum Chordata; class Amphibia; order Anura; family Pelobatidae; genus Pelobates; species Pelobates cultripes. The sequence goes on along the minus strand of OW240915.1, from coordinate 137,879,843 downwards.
GACAATGCTTATGATGTAACTTTGCTTTAAAAGGGACCTGCCGTCCCCTCTGAATAAACTTTCCTCAAGTTATTCAACAACCTAGAACCTGTGTCTGGTGTGAATTACTTCAGGGAGCATGCACGCATTGTTTCATTGATTTGGCCAGGGGCAGATACACAAAGAAATAATCAATACCTTGATTGATTTTTCCATTTCAATTTTAATAATATTAAGAAACAATATTACAAAAGTGTGTGCTCATGTACCAAAGGTGAACAAAAAGATAAGTGTAAACCAGTCCAACTAGCTGAAAATATACCAATGAATACTAAGAGTTCGGAGACTATATATCACAGGTCAAAGAAGCTCTAATAGGCTGACTCTAGTGGTATACATAGAGATAGTATCACAGGGAGTAATATTAATGGCCTGGTAGATATCGTGATGTAGCAGAGTTTAGCTGTAAAGCAAGCTAGGCATTAGACTAGGGACATAAGAATCAATGTCCCCATAAATACCAAAGTAGATCTCTGAGTATAACTAATATAAGTAAATTAGAGAAACTGTCTCCTGTAATATATAGAGCAGTGATACATAGTTTTTCAGTTAAGAGCTGTGGTAATGGCTTGATAATCAGAGATGGAGATCGCACTGTACTCCTAAAGTGTCCATTACGGTAAAATAGATCTGAAGGTCTGCTGTATTCAGATGTCAGAAAGCTAAGTACAGTCGATATCAGGTGAACAGAATATTACGGAGACTCTGTCTCAGATAGTGTCTGGGATGGATGTAAGCAGACGCTAATGTGAGGACAGTGAGGGTTTAAATAAAACCTCACGATGAACAAGAAAGTAGTTGCTGTTAGTCTCAAATAATTAGGAACAATGCTTTCGTATAATTTTAAAAGTCAGAACCAGCCAAGCATTTGCTAGTACTAGGCTATAATCCTCCCATAGTTCAAGACAAAAAATATAAGTGGAGCTTTATAATACCTGAAATACTTGAATAAATGGCAAATGTACTCAATAATATGCCTTTACAATAACCTGTAAATAATATATAATTTCCCCAATGATTGGGGAATCATTCTCACCTCTACCTCAAGTAAACAGGAAATTAATTTTTTAGACCTCGCCATCTTTGTGGAGGATGGGGACATTCAAACTAAAAATTATTTTAAAGAAGTAGACTGTAATGGATACATAGATCTTAAAAGTTGCCACTACAATCCATGGCTGAAAAATGCCCCTAAAAGTCAATTCATGAGATTACGAAGAAATTGCACACAAGACAAGGATTTCGATACACAAACTGTAGTGATTAAAAATCAATTTATGGAAAAAGGTTATAAAGAAAGGGATCTAGACTTTAATCTGGATGAAGTAAAAAAGATGGAGAGAAAGGGACTATTAAAGTACAAAACGAAAAGTAAGGAGAATAAAAATAAAGACATCCCATTCATATGTAATTTTTCTGCTAAAAATAAACAGGTGCGACAGGCCATTAATAAATATTGGTATCT
>OW240915.1:137667105-137878239 GCA_933207985.1 Pelobates cultripes | reverse complement strand
TATAATTATATCATATTATGGAACTCTGCACCAGCTCCTCTTTATTAAGAGTGTATTACTTTAGAGACAAGAAATTCAGCAGATGTCTTTAAAGAAAAAGTTGTACATGAACCTGTAAATGTACATATCTGCTTAACTCCTTCACTGCCATGTTCTTAAGAAAAGAAAAAGGTAACATTTATTTAAATAGAGGAATACATTGCCAGAATAGGATGGCTAGATGAAGCTATTGCATGCAAAGGTTGCTGTTCAGGGAAGCCTAAAATAAAGTTAGGTACATTTACATTGTTTTTCTTTTTCATATATATGTATATTTTACAAATACAATGGGGATTATAAATGATTATAAATTACATGGCATCCTTTATCTTGCAATATTTCTAACAGGGTCAGAAAAAAATGGCATACAAAAAATCAGGGAAGTAAAAATAGAAATAAAAGTGATAAATTCGTTTAATATAATGTTGTTATGGTAATGGTATTGTAATGAAATGTGTACCAATAAATACATTAGTTGATCTGCTGAGGAGCACAAGGTAAGTGTTATTTTTTAATTAACGGGTGGGGGTCCAGCGGTACTCTATCTCCCACAGTGGTCCAGCTTAATTGTCCTTCCATCCTCTCACCCATGTTCTGCAGGTGTACCTGCTCAATCCCACCACCTATCCCCTTATGTGCTGTGAGAAATGGTTTAAAAAAATTCTCATACCCCATGTCTAGTGGAAAAGTATTCTTTAGCCACCACCTTATCCTAATATTTCACTATTTAAAGGTAGATCTCTGGTTGCTTGGTGCCTTTACATTTGGTTCTGCTTGTTTAAATCCTGTTGATGTTATACCACTCTGATTGTTTGTTTGATTGATTGATTGATTGATTGATTGATTACCTGTTTATATGAGCTCTAAAGGCACTGGGCATCTTGTAAAAATTGATGGTAAGGTGAATGCAGCATGTTATCTGAAAATACTGGCAGACAATTTGCATTCTTCTGCAAGAAGGCTGCACATGGGATGCTCTTGGACTTTCCAGCATTACAATCACCCTAAACACAAGGCCAAGTTGAAGTAAATCTAATATATGGGTGCACAATCTAAATTTAGTGTGAGTGTAGATTAAAAGTCAAGTGACCAAATGTTTCCAACTAAAAAGGAAACAATCTTGCTACCAATGAGTGTCCAAAACACACTGTTGTAAAGTGAGTAGTATAAAATAAACTTGCACAGAGATTGATATGATGATCTTAATGATCTAAAATACATAAAAACAGAGAGAAATCTAGTGCAGCATTGTTGTACACAGAAATTATATATAAAATCCTGTTGAAAATAAACTCACAAATGTGGAGTGGTTAAAGCTATTGAGCCTAGGGGTGATCAGACCCTCATGTGCGCTGGATCCAAATGATGAAAATATGTGCACTCACCACCAGCTAATCGATAAATCGATACTTTATTCCAAATGTGTAAAAAATTTAAAAGCATGGAAGCTAGGCTCTCAGTACTGTGGTGTATGTAGTCTCTGGCTCTGTATGATGCCTTCCGAGCGCACTCTCTCTTCACTGCATCAGCCAGGATATCTCCGACTCCACCACAATGTGTCTCCAAGTATAATTCTGTGTTCAGCACACTACGCACATTTCACCCCACCTCTCTGAGCTTTTTCAAGCCAGAGACTATATACACCACAGTACTGAGAGCTTAATTTAATGCTATTTTATACAATTAGAATAAAGTATCGATTTATCGTTCTTGAGTCCACATATTTTCATCATTTGGATCCAGCGCATATGAGGGTCTGATCACCCCTAGGCTCAATAGTTTGGAGTGGTATTTCAACAGGGTTTTATATATAATTTCTGTGTACAACAGTGCTGCACTAGATTTCTCTCTGTTTTTATATATTTTAGATCATTAAAGTGGCACTGTCATGGCTGCATCTGTTTTTTTTAACCCCCCCTCCCGACTCCACTACATCTAATTTCCCCCCTAGTCATCCCCAAATGCCACTAGACCCCCTTTTTATCTTTATTTTATGCCCGGACCTAGGTCCTGGTGCCGACATCTTTGTGTGGGCAGATGAAGTCCCTGTGGGATACGCTATCTGCCCACACTAGGTAGCGCTATGAAATTCCCACGCATGCCCAGTTAAACACTTGGGCATTCGCTATTGTCCGAAATTCGGACAGGTATTTCATCTATCTTTTCATCAGAAAGACAGATTAATGAAAATAAATTTCAGACAAACAAACACAGAGTGTTGGAGTTTGTTTGTTTAGTTTAGTAAGGAGGGAGCTACGGGCACGCAGTTCCCTCCTTGTAATATGTAAAAATAGAACTTTAAGGGTTACTGCCAAAGAACACCCCAATATGTGTTCAGCAACATCTCCTGAGTACAGTGATACCCCCATGTATAGGTGTTTTGGGTTCTCTGGGGGCTAAAAGACTTTATTTGGAGAGTGCCCATTCCAGTTTTCCAACTTGGAATTTTCAGATTGGTCATCATGCACCCACGTCCTTTTTGGGACATTTTTGAAGCCGGCCATTGTAATTTACCCTCATCAAACCATATATTTTTAAAACGTATACACCCTAGGGTATTTCAAATGGTGGGATAACACTTTCCATGCACTAATTCTACCGGTCTTTGTCAAACTTTTGGTTAGTCATTTTTTGTGTTATTTTTCTCTCACATTGTACTTTAGGCCTGGATTCTCAGTTCCTGTTATGTGTTACTGACAAAGAACACCACAATATGTGTTCAGAAACATCTCCCGAGTACAACAGTGTACAGGTTTTATGGGTTTTTGCAAACTTGCAGGGGTCAAATGTAGGGCTTTCCCCTTTTCCATGTTTGCACATTGAAATTTGCCAGATTGGTTTGCTGGGCCTATATTGCCTTTAAGACTGTATAGCAAAATTAACCCCATCGTGGCATACTATTTGTAAAAGTAGACAACCCACAGTATTCAAAATGGGGTATTTCCAGTCTCTTGCAGTAGCCACTGAGCCACAAACACTTGCCAAAGTTAGCGTTCATATTTGTTTTTTAAATTTTTTACATAAAAACTGCACTTTTACTGGTGATTTCATCATCGTGATAAGTTTTACTGTTTTAAATACTCATATTTGTGTTCAGCGAAGTCCCCCAAGTATAACAATACCCTCCATGTACAAGTTTTATGTTTTTTTTTAAAGTTAAAGGGTCAATATAGGGCTTGCCCAATTCAGTTTGACATATTGGTTTGCTAGGTCTGTTTTGCCTTTTGAGACCATATGGTAGTCCAGGAATGTGAAATAACCCCATCATGGCATACCATGTTCACCTTTTTCAAAGGAAGACAACCCAGGGTATTCAAAATGGGGTATTTCTAGTCTTTTCTAGTAGCCACCTAGTCACAAACGCTGGCCAAAAGTAACCAGTCCAGCATTGATCAGATCCTGGACGATCCCTCGTATAATCACTGAATTGAGGAGACTGCAAATCCCCTACCCCGCTACAGCAAGGAAAGCAGAGCTTTTCAAATTACTAAGCACTTCAACTAACGACATGGATGCTGGGGAAGGGCCCAGCCAATCCAACCCATACATTCCATGTGGTCATCACTCATGGCGTCCATGAACAAGGTCAACTCCAGGCTGGAGAGGCTTGAGTCGGTCACCACTGCCCTTACCCTAGCCGGGCCACCCGCTGTTGCTTCCACAGCACCAGCTGACTTGATATTAGTTGCTCCAGCCATCACCCATGAGAACCAGGAAGTTAACCCTGCTCATATGATACCTGAGCACCTTAAAAGAGATATCCTGGAAGGTAAAGGCGTCACCCTGGCTTCTCTGCTGATTGCCTCCCAGGATATCGTGGAAAATAAGACTTATGCATATGATGATGTGTCTGTTGTGGTCAGATCTAGGGACGGCCGCCTAAACAGGAAACTGACTATCCCCGAGTTTGTACTGGCCTTTGGTATTTACCGGGATGTCATCTGTGCGGTCTATCCCAATAGACGAGAGGAGTTGGATCTTTATATGCACAAGCTGGTAGACCTGGGCAACAAATATGGTGGATCAGCCTTTTATGACTACCATAGGTTTTTTTCTGCATACTGGGACTTCTCCCAGTATGGAACAAGATCCAACTGGAGTAGGCTTGATACCGTCATTGTTTGCAGACACTTTGCAGGTCTAAGAACACCGGCTTGTGCATACTGCTCCTCTACTGCGCATACGACAACTTTCTGTCCCACCACAGTGGACCAACATACTTCCATGCAAGGAGCGAGTTCCTCTGGTGTTTCAGAGAAATTGACTAGAGACAAACTGGAACGCCCGATCAAGTTTCTGGGCAAGTCCCAGATATGTCATAATTTCAATGTCGGGTCTTGTAATTATAGTGGATGTAGATTATTCCATATCTGTTTAAAATGTTTTAGGGCACATGCCAAAACCATGTGTCCAAATAAAATGTACCCTAAGCCATACCTTACGTCCATTAACATTTAGGTATTTACAGCATTTCTGTCACATCACCCATCTAGACACATGATAGATTTTCTTATCTCTGGTATAACAGAAGGCTTCCACACGTGTATTCTACAAATACCGTCCGGGATTCTGGAATGCCCTAATCTACAGTCCGCACAGCACAACACCACAGCTGTTGACACTCTCATAGCCCAGGAAGTTGCCGAGGGTTTCTTATTGGGACCTTTCCAGTCTCCTCTGTTCAACGAATGGCGCACTAACCCCATTGGTATTGTCACAGGGAAATCTTCCCGTAAACAGAGACTCATTATTATCCTGTCTGCACCACACTCATCAGCAAACCCCAGTCTCAATTCCCTCATACCCTCCGAAGAATTCTCCCTACAATACACTACCATAGATCACACCATTATAGCTACCATACAGGCAGGGATCGGAGCATGGCTTAGTAAGACCCATATTACTCACGCCTTTAAATTGCTGCCAATTCACCCTACACTGTGGCACATGCATGGCATCAAGTGGTCCGGGAACTACTATTTTTTCTCCCGCTTAACTTTTGGGTCCAAAAGTAGCCCTGCTATTTTCGACACATTTGCCGAAGCATTGTGCTGGTTACTATTGAACATAGCCAGATGCCCTACTGTATTACACTACCTGGATGATTTCTTACTGGTCAAGAACACTTCCCCTCCCAGTAGCCTCAAAGCTACCATCAATCTATTTAAGCAGCTAGGTGTCCCAGTCTCCCCAAAGAAAACCGAGGGGCCAGACACAATCATCACATTCCTGGGTATTCAATTAGACTCAACCACGATGCAAGCAAGCCTGCCACACGACAAGATAGGAAACATTCTTACCTACATCAACCACTACCTTCAGCTCGGTACTTGCAACTGCAAAGAGCTACAGTCCCTGCTGGGTTCTCTAAATTTTGTCATGCGTATCATACCTCAAGGTCGCTCCTTCATCTCACGACTCTTGTATTTATTTCCACTCTTCCTACATGACACACACAGGTTGTCCTTAGATACCCAAGCTACGGCAGACTTATGCATGTGGAAGACATTTTTAACCAATTGGAATGGTAAAAGTATGTTCCTCCTTCAATTAACTGACTCATCACCTACCGTTTGGTCAGCTGCGGCATCTACCACAGGTTTTGCAGCAATTTTTGGGAATGAATGGCTTTAGGGCAGCTGGCCTACAGCAGTACAGGATTTGGAGGGTTTTTCCACTACCTCAGCTCTCTTTGAGATCTATCCCATCGTGGCGGCTGCCGTGGCATGGGGTCATTTATGGGCAGACTTGTCAGTACGTTGCTACTCAGATAACCAGGCAACTTGTCACATCATCAACAAAGGTCGTTCCAAATCCATTACGATCATGAGATTTCTGAGGAAACTCACTTGGTTGGCTGCTTGTCATAATTTCTTCCTGTATTGTTTCCATGTCCCAGGTGTATGTAACACAGCTGCTGACAGTTTGTCTCGTTTTAAATTCCAGGCATTCCATCAAGCACTCCCATCAGCCACACCCACAGCCACGACAACTCCAACATTTCAGCAACTAGTACTAGACTAGACGCCATTATGTATCATAGCAGGGCACTGTCACAATTGGCACTGTCAAACAATACGCACAAAACATACGACAGGGCCTTTACTTTATTCAAAATGTCATGCAACCATATGTCATGACATCTTTGTTGGGGTTCGCTTCTTTTTGCTACCTTAAACTTAAGATGTCATACAACACCATTAAACTTTATCTAACTGGCATTCAACACCATATGCTAACCTTACAACCAAACAACACAAGTTTCATGGCCTCTCACCAGATTAAGACTATCCTCAGGGGCATTCAGAGATCTGAACACACAAGTACATCACAGAGGCTACCCATAGACAACCATATTTTCAAAGCATTGTCTAAACTGCATGATTTAAAACCTTTTGACACCAACACGAATTCTGTCATCAAGGCAGCAATCTACATAGCTTTCTATGGATTCCTAAGACCTGGAGAATTCACTACGACCAACGCCACACAATCTACTCCTATTCTCCTCTATTCCCACTTAACAAAACACAGGGATCATTACATCCTGACTCTGCCTCACTCCAAGACCAGTCAGCATGCACCAGTAGAAGTAGCATACTATCCTACGCACAACAGATAGTAGCCCCGCCATGATTCTTGATGCATACATACAGCATCATAACTCACTACCATCACAACCATTATTCATGTTACAAAGTTCGGTACTCACCACTAAAACCTTAATGACCTACGTCAGGTCTTTACTCACTCAGCTGGGCCTCAACCCAGCTAACTACTCAGGGCACTCCTTCCGCATAGGGGCAACATCCGCAGCCTCCAGCATTAACATTCCAGTTTATGTTATAAAAGCACCGGGGCGCTGGAAATCATCCGCTTACTCACGGTACATACCAAACCCAGTGTTAAGACACCTCCCGTGTCTTTAAGCCAAACCGCCGTTTAGTAAACCTTCCCCGGCTGCAGTACAGTCTCTGTTCGCTTACTCTGTAACCCACGAACCAAATGCAGGGGAAGCGGCAATCTCCCGATCGAAATCCACGAACGGCTCCAAACTCCCGAACGGCAATATACGAACTGCTAGGAACCGTCGAACAATAATATCCCCAAAGCGGCTTTCGTTCCATCCAGCAGTCTCTAAACGTGAAGAAGAAATCCCCCCAATAACGAGACAGAAGCTCCGCATTGAGGGTCAAATAAGATCTGGGTTTACTGTGGGCTACCTGCCCGTATTTATGCAGGTCTCCCACCTGGTGGACACTCCCCTAGGGGACCAAATGGAAGACTTAAAGTACAGACAGATAGCAGGACATTTCTGACACACAGTCACATATTTTACCCACAGTACATTCTGATTCCCTCCCCTCTGTCCTGGAGTTAATTACCAAGTAACTCAATTAACTCCAGGACAAGGACAGTCGCCATCTTAAACATGAAATAATAAAAGACACAAAAATGCATAACTACATGAAGACTGAACATTTCCCATTCGTATTACATGTCCCCAGATAGCCTGGATCTGAGTGCATATTATTGGCGAATAGCGCTCAGATCCCACACACATAGTTCAATCGCCATGGAGTCAAAGTTCTTACAGTCCTTCGGTACACGAATGACTCCATGGGTGGGCTATCTGGGTTAAGTCTTTTGTGTGTTCTCAATCTCCCGAACGGCCGATGTTCGCATGCTTTCGTGGAGGCAGCCAGGCGTTCCCTTGTTTCAGCGGTGTTCGACAGAAAAAGTGTCCGTTTTCCGTTCCATAGAAATAGAGCCAAACACCGCTGAGCGTTCGCATGATTTAAAATGGCCGCTGCCTCGTGGTCGACATACGAACGACGACCACCCTGAGTTCGGTTTAATTGAGAAGTGTCTGCGGTTAACCACAACGTTATAATGGTGATCACTTCGTTAACCTGCAGCACACTCCTCACTTGGGTGGCCGTTCGTTCGGCGGTTTTGTTCGGGAAAAAGAGTCATTCGAATGGCTGGGCTATAGAAACCAGCCATTCATACGAACGGGGACAAACAGACGAACGGGCAAAAATCCAGCAGACAGATGGTTCTGTCACACCCAGTACAAGAATTAAGAAATGCATTTAAAGACATGTCTGGTTGATATGTCTATTTGTATTGGTTGTCTATAATAAATTTGATTATTTAATTTTTGCCCTCTTCTTTCTCAGGCCTACCTCATCGTCGGTTCTGGCACACCACAACCGACTTGCTCTTTTATACCACCGTAGGGTCCATTATGGTATTTTACTCTGTACTATCATGAGCCCCTAGCACAAGTTATAAGGCCATTTGGCCTGTAATTGTGGGAGGTGCTTGTTATTCACTCCTAGCCTACTTAAGGGACACCCCTTACCTGGCTCCATACCGTTCGAGGTCAGCATTGAATGACCCTCCCACCACACCACATCATAAATAATTATTTTCCTTTTCTTCTTTTCTTTTTCCTTGGTAGGCCCTCTTCTGTCTCAGGCCTACCTCATGGTCGGTTCCGGCACACCACAACCGACTTGCTCTTTTATACCATCCTACGTTCATTATGGTATTTTACTCTGTACTATCATGAGCCCCTAACACAAATATATATATATATATATATATATATATATGAAATGAAAGCTTTTTATAATACATTACACATATATAATGCATATATATGATTATATTATGAGTGTATTTTGAGATATATGTGTATGTTACCGCTAAAGTGAGAAATTTGTTAATGTGCACATTACCTAGTTAATCTGCAGATTAACTGATTTGCTCCGTTAATGTGCGGAATCAAGAGTTTTCCGCACTATACCTAGGTAATGTGCACTTTAACAGCTTCTGTATCATTAAAGTGCAAAATGTTTGTTTCTTTCCCTCGGTAAAGAGAATTTATTTATTACAAAATGTCCTTGCAGAACCTGTTTCACTTCTCGTCTGAAGGCAGAAAGATTCTGTGTGAACCTGTCTTGATTTTTTGTGAGCAAGTTCCTTTCAATGCCCTCCACCATCAAATTCTTAAAGCATAGATGCATGGCGTGTTGCTTCTCAGGGGGCTAACTACTAAGAGTGCTGCTCCATAAGTCCGAGAAATACTTCTCATTGAGGAGAATGAGACCAAGGAGAGGTCTGCTCATGGACCACTGATTCTGACAGTCTTTAAATATATGATGATATTGAGAACAGTGGAGAGCATCTGCTGGGATCATTTCAGGGTGTTGCTGCATAATGTGCAGGAAGCGCTCGCTCTCTTGTGGTGGTGGGGCTCCTCGTTTCTTACCAGTGTGGGATAACTGTTTGAAGAGGTATGTGGGCCAGACAAGAACAGAATAGCAGACTATGCAAACCATGGTGTCCTCCAGAGCTGTGAGCCCCTCAGAGAGATGGAGGACAGAATGATTTTTGCACTTTAATGAGTGCCTAGTAGGTAATGTGCAGAATATCTAGGTAATTTGCAGATTACATAGGTAATGTGAGATATATTTGAGAAATGAAACAATTTTCGGCACTTTAACTGATGTTAATCTGCAGATTACTAGGTAATGTGCACATTAACTGATTTCTGCACTTTAATATATCTCAAAGTAAACTTATAACGAAATCATATATGTAAAAGGCCATAGGCCTGAATTTGTGGGAGGAGTTTTTCTCTATAAAAGCTCTACCCCCCTGCTTACCTATGCTGGTTCCTGTTACAGCGACGTTGCCATGACAACCAGCACTTCCGTTTTTTCAGCCTTCCATTTGTTCCAGAAGCAGCCTCGGACTCGACTTCAGCCTCTCTGATCCGGCTTGCAGCTCCCCAAACCCAGATTGCAGCTTCATTTGTGGCTCCAACCACCTGCAGGGCCAACCACTCTGTAACCAGTTTCTGGCCGCAAGACGCAGAACGCACACGTATGTACACGTGGGAACCTGTTCACGGCGTTCCCATGTTCGGGCCTAACAAATGCGGGGATTGACTCCCTTTGTTTCGCATAATTTATGCCGTTCGTCAACTCTGTTCGTTTATATTCCGTTAGGTTAATCCATTCGTTAAAATGGTAATTCATTTAATCATTTAGTTTAATCCTTTTAGTTTAGATCAATTTGTTTAAATCCATTCGTATGAATCCATTTCGTTTAAATCATTTTGTTTAAAGCATTAATTTAAAGTCTTTCGTTTAATTCCATTCATTTAATTCCATTTGTTTAATTCCATTCGTTTAAAATCGATTTCGTTTACAGCTATTCATTAATATATATTTTGTTTAAATCACTGTTAAAGCTGTTCTTCTGCCTCTTACACTCAGTGCATTATGTCAATTAAGCTGTACGGTTGCACACTTCATTCGTACTTTGGCTATATCATATGCCCATATGCCCATATGCCCATTCAACTTCACCCTATTGTTCCTCCTCCACCTACTAACTTGACCGCCTCAGACTTTGCAACTCACTTCACTGACAATCAGGGAAGAGATCTTTCATCTTTCTTCTTCCCCTTACAATACTTCCCCCAACTTCACTCCCTCTGCTGTTCTATGCTCATTCGCACTCGCTACAGTGGAAGAGGTTTCTGCTCTGCTCTAGTCCTCCCGCCCCAATACCTGCTCCCTAGATCCAATTCCCTTGCATCTCATCCATACTCTGTCTTCTCTTTCTCCATCTCTCACTAAAATTCTCAATCTCTCTCTCTCTCCTCTGGCATATTTCCATCGCCCTTCAAACATGGAACCATAACCCCAATTCTAAAGAAGCCCTTGACCCTAACTCCCCGTCCAACTACCGTCCTATTTCGCTATTGCCTTTTGCGTCCAAGATCCTTGAAAGAGTTGTGTATGCGAGACTGACAGACTTCTTTGAGTCCAAATCTCAACTAGACCCACTTCAGTCTGGTTTCTGCGCTAAGCACTCTGTGGAAACGGCACTGACCAAAGTATCCAATGATCTACTCGCTGCAAAATTTTGTGGTCACTACTCTACCCTAATTCTCCTTGACCTGTCTGTGGCTTTTGACACTCCTCTCTGTTGGTGTCCCCCAAGGTTCAGTTCTTAGACCCCCCACTGCCTCCCTTGGTAAACTCATTAGCTCCTTTGGCTCCAATATCATTTCTATGCAGATGACACACAAATCTACCTGTCCTCTCTTGATCTCTCCCTGTCCATCTTAAATAGTGTCTCTGACTGCCTCTCTGATATTTTTAACTGGATGGCTGCCCACTTCCTTAAACTCAACTTGACCAAAACTGAAATTCTGGTCTTTCCTTCCTCAATGTTGCTACTCCTGTGTCTGTCTCCCTCCAAGTCAACAGTGATACCATCAGCTCCACCACGCAGGCTCGCTGACTAGGTGTCCTCTTTGACTCCGACCTCTCCTTTACACCTCATGTTCAGCCTATCGCCAAATCCTGTCATTTCCATCTCAAAAACATTGCGCGCATCTGACCCTACTTAACGCCAGATGCGACTAAGGTGCTGGTCCATTCCACTGTCCTTTCTTGCCTTGACTACTGTAATCCACTTCTCAGTGGTCTTACGTGCTCCCAACTTGCGCCGTTACAGTCCATAATGAATGCGGTGGCGAGGCTCATCTTCCTGTCCGCCCACACCTCCCACGCCTCGCCCTTCTGTCAGTCCCTATTGGCTTCCTCTAAGATATAGGGCTCAATTTAAAATTCTGGTTCTTGCTTTCAAATCTCTACATAATGCTGCTCCCACTTATCTATCCTTCCTAATACACAAGTATATCCCGTCTAGGCCATTACGCTCTGCTGAAGACGTATGTCTATCTTCTGTCCCTACTCCCACCTCTGATGCCCGACTTCTCAAGGGCTGCACCGTTCCTGTGGAATTCACTTCCCTCCTCCGTTAGTTGCTCACCCATTCTCCATTCCTTCAAAACATCATTAAAAACCCACTTCTTCATAAAAGCGTATCAATTAAACTTTTAATAGCTCCCAACTGATTCCTCTCTTGCAACTGTCATCAGTCTAGTACTATCCTTTCTTTTTGTGTCACTTTACCCCACTCCCTCTATCATTTAAGCTCATTGAGCAGGGCCCTCAACACCTCTGTTCCTGTGTGTCCAACTTATCTGGTTACAACTACATGTCTGTTCGTCCACCCATTGTAAAGTGCTGCGGAATTTGTTAGCGCTATACAAATAATAACATAATAATAATAATAATAATAATTAAATCCTAGTATACTTAAAGGCTACCACTGTAATTTGTTTCTGCTATTTGATTGGTAATTTTGCATAAAGTCACAATTCATGTTGGGTAATTCACAATAAGTATAGTTTAACTGTTCGGTCTAAGCAGTTCCTGGATATTAATTATATATCACAGACACTTCAGTTTTGTTCTTTTGTTCAGCTTTATTCACATATTTGTAGGTTAGTTCCCTAGATAACGAGCACTGCACATTACTTTCCTCACTATCCCCTGCTACACGGTTTATTTAACTTGTGCACCAGCCTGCCCAGGTTACTAACATAAACTCCACCCGCACGGGAATAATGTTGCTCACTAATTGTATGGATTCTGTCTCACGGGATGCTATTTCAAATAAATATCACTATTGTCACTATTGCTATTTAGTACATCTGTTAGATAGCTTAAACACAATTATACAGGGAGTGCAGAATTATTAGGCAAGTTGTATTTTTGAGGATTAATTTTATTATTGAACAACAACCATGTTCTCAATGAACCCAAAAAACTCATTAATATCAAAGCTGAATATTTTTGGAAGTAGTTTTTAGTTTGTTTTTAGTTTTAGCTATGTTAGGGGGATATCTGTGTGTGCAGGTGACTATTACTGTGCATAATTATTAGGCAACTTAACAAAAAACAAATATATACCCATTTCAATTATTTATTATTACCAGTGAAACCAATATAACATCTCAACATTCACAAATATACATTTCTGACATTCAAAAACAAAAACAAATCAGTGACCAATATAGCCACCTTTCTTTGCAAGGACACTCAAAAGCCTGCCATCCATGGATTCTGTCAGTGTTTTGATCTGTTCACCATCAACATTGCGTGCAGCAGCAACCACAGCCTCCCAGACACTGTTCAGAGAGGTGTACTGTTTTCCCTCCTTGTAAATCTCACATTTGATGATGGACCACAGGTTCTCAATGGGGTTCAGATCAGGTGAACAAGGAGGCCATGTCATTAGATTTTCTTCTTTTATACCCTTTCTTGCCAGCCACGCTGTGGAGTACTTGGACGCGTGTGATGGAGCATTGTCCTGCATGAAAATCATGTTTTTCTTGAAGGATGCAGACTTCTTCCTGTACCACTGCTTGAAGAAGGTGTCTTCCAGGAACTGGCAGTAGGACTGGGAGTTGAGCTTGACTCCATCCTCAACCCGAAAAGGCCCCACAAGCTCATCTTTGATGATACCAGCCCAAACCAGTACTCCACCTCCACCTTGCTGGCGTCTGAGTCGGACTGGAGCTCTCTGCCCTTTACCAATCCAGCCACGGGCCCATCCATCTGGCCCATCAAGACTCACTCTCATTTCATCAGTCCATAAAACCTTAGAAAAATCAGTCTTGAGATATTTCTTGGCCCAGTCTTGACGTTTCAGCTTGTGTGTCTTGTTCAGTGGTGGTCGTCTTTCAGCCTTTCTTACCTTGGCCATGTCTCTGAGTATTGCACACCTTGTGCTTTTGGGCACTCCAGTGATGTTGCAGCTCTGAAATATGGCCAAACTGGTGGCAAGTGGCATCGTGGCAGCTGCACGCTTGACTTTTCTCAGTTCATGGGCAGATATTTTGCGCCTTGGTTTTTCCACACGCTTCTTGCGACCCTGTTGACTATTTTGAATGAAACGCTTGATTGTTCGATGATCACGCTTCAGAAGCTTTGCAATTTTAAGAGTGCTGCATCCCTCTGCAAGATATCTCACTATTTTTGACTTTTCTGAGCCTGTCAAGTCCTTCTTTTGACCCATTTTGCCAAAGGAAAGGAAGTTGCCTAATAACTATGCACACCTGATATAGGGTGTTGATGTCATTAGACCACACCCCTTCTCATTACAGAGATGCACATCACCTAATATGCTTAATTGGTAGTAGGCTTTCGAGCCTATACAGCTTGGAGTAAGACAACATGCATAAAGAGGATGATGTGGTCAAAATACTCATTTGCCTAATAATTCTGCACTCCCTGTATACTAGTCTTTATATAAGGATTTCCTTTGCACAGGATTTAAATTGTCCTTATATCATACGTGCATCTTAGGTGCCTATTTCTATGATTAGGAAGTTCCTGGTAAAATCTGGGATAGCGTTGTTCTTCTGGCCAATTTGTTTCAGGTATTTCCATTTCCTTACGCCCACATTCAATCATAACCGGTACATCAAGGCCTCGTACTGCCTTTTTATGTTTACATGTTAATCTCAGTTAAGGGGCTTGTCTTATTACATCCCACGTTCGGGAACCTCTATACGATATCTTACAAATCTTCTGTTGAGCTATCTGTTTCCAGCTTTGGCAAGCAATACCTTTGACAAACTTACGACACATAGAGTTACTATAACACCTATCAGAATTTTTTTTTTATAATTTTTTGTTCTGTTATTACATTTATACATTACTACTTATAACACATATCCCCAATTTTTCCTTCAGGTGCACATAAGAGACACCTATCCCGTAAGAGTTCTCTCTCTTAGGCTCAATTAAGGGTATGTATATATATATACATATATACACTAGCATATAACCATTACTACACTTATCATTAGTTAATAATTGATCTTCTTTTAAATAGGCATCTTTAAACCTGCATCATCCCTCCAGCTTTCTACTCAGGATCTATCTCATCTGGTTATTAGGTATGTACGGTTACGTTTACGCTGCTTTTCCATAAGACAAGCCCCAGCCAGGGATAGAGAACTGGCTAGAAGGGACAGGAGCTGCCCCTAATACTTCTGAGGTCTTGGACCATTCCTAAATTGGCAGCAGAACTACGCCGTAGGAAAGTTCCTTTCCTGGCCACAGCTAGGAAAGCGGAACTCTTTAAATTGTTAATGGTCCAGTCCAATGATCCCAGGTCCGGCACAAGTTCTCAGGAGCCCAATGTCAGCCCTTTGGGAAAGTTTCAAGACACTTTGTCATCCATCTTATCCACCCTTCAGTCACTTAACGAGAGAATGACCAAGATAGAAACCATAATCCCTACGGTTACCAGCGCACCTTACACTCCAGGCCCAGCACCTGCACTTTCAAACACGCAAGGCAGAGAAATAACTATCACTCCCTCCACTATACATGGCTTCAACCCTGTAAATTCTGTTCCAGCTTCCATTAGGAAAGACATTCGGATGGCAAGGATGTTAGTCTAGTCTCTCTCCTTATAGCCTCACAGGATATTCTAGAGCAGGGACAGGCAACCTTCGGCACTCCAGATGTCGTGGACTACATCCCCTGTGGCAAACCTAGCCACTTGGACAAGAACTAGAGACTGTGCCTTTAAGGGTTGCCAATAGGTCGGGCGAGATATGCGCTTTACACTTATGTAGATGTTAATATATTTTCTGTATTGCCTGTACTGCTGTTTCCGCCGAATGCAAATGGCAGTTTTGTATGGGGATTTTCTTTCGTTTCACGAACGGCACTTTAGAAAGCCGTTCGTGAACCGAACGCGATACCCCCTAATAGCCCACACACTTAGAGGCGTGTGGCGCTAGTTAACCGATTGCAACATTGTTGCAATCGGTTATTAGAGGCTCTCCTGGGTGGCCGTCGTTCGACTACCGACCATGCGGCGGTCGGCCATCTTGGATCCTTTGTTCCTCAGCGGGACCGAGTTGTCGAACGCATAGTATTACCAATAGCTATTCGACGGCACGAACACCACTGAGCCTCCAGGACGTTCGGGAGTTTCAGGATCGTGTTCACTAGAAGTAATCGGTCCTTTTCGTATGTTTTAAAAGAAATGTGTTTTCTGTGTGGCGTTCGGTTATTTTAGCTGGGATCTGAGCGACAATCTCACGAATGATGCGCTCAGACCCCAGCTATCTACCTAACGTCCATTCGTGTAAATCCACCGTGTATTTAATAAGTTATAGATTTTTGTGTGAATTGCCGGTTCTGCTGCACGAGGGGATAATCCCCTTAACGGTGCATTCTGGGAGGATGATCCCTCTCATGCAGCGGTGCCTGATGGGAGAAATATGTTGTCATGTAAGTCCCCCATGTAGTCCCCTCTGGGAGTGCCCCTGGGGAGGGACTCAGGAAACCCCTTGCATGGGGACTTGTATAAATTGTCCTGCCGATTAAAAGGATTTCAGTTGACTCCCAAAACTGTGTCTCGTCCGGTTATTGGGAGGTTGGGGATATTGCCTTGTTGTTTCAGCGCTTGACTGTGGATTCGTTTCTGAACCAGCGGAATTCGTGGATTTATTATTGGCGTTCCGCTACAATTGGTGGCAAGCGACGGGATCCAACTCTACAGCCGAATACAGCGCATTCGAATGAAAGGAACAACCGAACGGAAAAGGGAAAAGGCAATTCGTATGCAACAAACAGACGAAAGCGATCAGTGAATGGGGACTGATTACACAGCGTTAAAGAGACAGACGCTGAAGGAGCTGCTGGAGGCTAGAGGGAAAAGCGCTAGCAACAAATCGAAAGCAGTACTGATTGCAGAGCTGATGGAGGGCGACCAAGCACACAGCAGTCCACCCCCACCTGCCAGAGAGGAAACACCATACCAGAGGGAACTGAGAACCTGGCTGGAATTTGTACCACAGCCAGTAACCCTGGACATCTTAACCGTGCTGATGGCGGACGTCCAGGATTACATTATGGCACAGCAGCACCAGAGGTCACCATCCAGGGCAGAATCCATCGCCAACTCATTCGGCGCTCCAGTGAAGCAGAAAATACCCTACCAGGCATTTAAAGCATTCTGCGAGGAGAAGGATGAGATTGACGGGTACCTGCAGGATTTTGAACGGTTGTGCGACCTACACGATCTGGAACAGGCTATGTGGGTACCCTTACTAGCAGGCAAGTTGGCAGGCCGAGCCGCGGAGGCGTATCGCGCTGTACCCAGAGAGGATAGCAAAGACTATTTTAAAGTTAAGAGGGCAATTCTGGAGAGATATGCCATAACCCCGGAGGCATACCGGCGTAAATTTCGGGGATTGAGGAAGCCGGAGAAAGATTCCCACGCTGAGTGGGCACATAAGCTCGACCAAGCGTCGCAAGGGTGGATTCAGGCGAGCCAAGCCACCACCATGGAGGGACTGCGCCAACTCATCCTGCTAGAGCAATTTTTTAACGGACTGTCACCAGAGGCACAGGAATGGGTAAGGGACAGGAAGCCCCTCACCTTAACCGAAGCCGCCCGGTTGGCGGATCAGCATTTTGACGCCAGGAGGCATCATGGGCTTCCCAACAGGGCTCCCCTGAGACCAGCTGTACCACACCACCCAGCCATCTCCACACCCGCCAACTCTACTCCGTTCAGGCCACCACCAGGAAACCCCCCACCGCCATCCCGCTACAACGGCAGGGCCAACATACAGTGCCATACCTGCCGGCAGTGGCGGCATATGTCCCGGGAGTGCACCCAGAATCAGAGCAGGCAGGCGTGGAACCAGGTACGGCAAAATTCCGCTCCAAGGGCGGCGGCCCATTTCTACCACGCAGAACCTGACCACTCGGAGCTGACAAGTCTACAAACCGAGGAACCATTGGGGGTTCTGTATGAGGTGATGTCTGTGCAAGCCACGGACAACCGGCAGCATCACCGCCAAGTTGTGTTTGTGGGAGGGAAAGAAGTGCAGGGGCTGCGGGACTCGGGAGCCACCTTGACCCTAGTGGCCCCCCATTTAATTCCAGATACGGCCCACACTGGCGGATCAGTGGCAGTCCGGGTAGCAGGGGGAGCCATGTACCGGCTACCCACGGCCAAGGTGCATTTGAATTGGGGTGCTGGGGAGGGGGTTGTGGAAGTGGCCATAATGAAAAAGCTACCGGCCGATGTTGTTTTGGGGAATGACTTGGGCCAGATGACTTCTGCTTTTCTACCCCAGGTCCCGTCACAAGAGGCGCATCCGGTAACCACCCGGCAACAGGCTCGCACCACGGCATTCCCCGCACACTCTGAGGCTCAGGTAAGAAACCATGACCCCCCCTTGACAGACATGACTTGGGACACCCCGTCCACTTTTGAAGCGGAGGTTCAGACAGACCCCACACTGCAGGTGTACCGAGATAGGGTAGACACGGACCAGGTGGGGCGGGAGGGAGAACGGTACATGTGGGAAAAGAAGTTACTCTACCGGGTGGCGGAAAGGGCAATAGGCAACTCTGTGACGCTCCAAACCAAGCAGCTAGTAGTGCCCCAGAAGTATAGGCAGGAGTTACTGAGAATCGCCCATGATATCCCTCTGTCCGGCCATCTAGGGATGACCCGGTATCGCTTAACGCACGCGTTCTTTTGGCCCGGGATTTCTAAAGACGTGAGGCAATATTGTACCTCCTGTGATGTGTGCCAGAGGGTAGGCAAAAGGGGGGATCGCCACAAGGCAAAACTATGTCCCCTACCTATAATTGAGGAACCATTCAGCCGTGTAGCAGTGGATATAGTAGGGCCACTACCAAAACCCAGCCCTTCTGGGAAACGGTATATCCTGACCGTGGTGGATTACGCCACCCGGTACCCCGAGGCGATTGCCCTAACTAATATACACGCTGAGACCGTAGCCGAAGCCTTGATGAAGATATTCTCCCGAGTAGGGTTCCCACAGGAAATGGTCTCCGATAGGGGGACCCAATTCACGGCTGAGGTTACTCAGCAGTTATGGAGGATATGTGGCATTAAGCCGATCATTAACTCCGCCTACCACCCGCAATCCAATGGATTATGTGAGAGATTCAACGGTACCCTAAAACAGATGCTCCGGACATTCGGAGAGACCCATAAGGACTGGGAACGATTCCTTCCCCATCTGTTGTTTGCGTACAGAGAGGTACCCCAAGAGTCTACGGGTTTCTCCCCATTCAAACTGTTGTTTGGGAGAAGGGTCCGGGGACCTTTGGATCTCATTAGAGAGCATTGGGAGGGAGAGAGTAGCGGAGATGGGACCCCGATTGTACCATACGTGTTGGCGTTCCGGGATCGCCTGGAGGAATTGACCCAGGCAGTGCGCACCAACCTCCAGGCCGCCCAACAACGGCAGCGTCGTTGGTATGACAGAGGGGCCAGAGACCGTAGTTTTCAAGTGGGACAGAAGGTGTTAATCCTCAAACCTGTCCCCACCGATAAACTGCAGGCCGTCTGGCAGGGCCCATACCAGGTGGTGGAGCAGAGATGCGACACCACCTATGTGATCGGCCCATGCTCCAGAGTAGGGAAGAGACGCATGCTCCATGTGAACATGCTCAAACCCTACCACGAGCGAACGGAGGATGTGGCAGCTATTTGCACGCCCGCCTCCGAAGATCAGGAGAACCTGCCCCTCCCGGATCTGTTAGAGCAGGAAGAGCAGAAGGAGCCCTCCCAGGGGGTTCAGCTGGGGGAGCGGCTAAGTCCCCAAGAGCGTATCCAGGTACAAGAACTGATAGTAGCAAAGGGCGCTACCTTTTCTAACCTACCTGGGTACACTCCACTAGCCACCCACCGAGTAGAAACCCCGGGACAGCTTCCCATGCGACAGACCCCATATCGGATTCCTGAATCCGTACGGGAACATATGAGGAAGGAAATTGAAGAGATGTTGCAGTTGGGGGTTATCGAACACTCAGATAGCCCCTGGGCATCGCCGGTAGTCCTGGTTCCCAAGAAAGACGGTACCACTCGGTTTTGCATGGACTACCGGAGGTTGAACGACAAAACCGTGTCGGACGCCTACCCGATGCCTCGGATAGACGAGCTGCTAGATAGGATGGCCAGGGGTCAGTACCTCACTACAATAGATCTTTGTAAGGGGTACTGGCAAATTCCACTAGCCGAGGACGCCATTCCCAAGTCGGCGTTTGTCACCCCGTTTGGCTTGTACCAATTTAGAGTCATGCCATTCGGGATGAAGAACGCCCCCGCGACCTTCCAGCGGATGGTGGATCGGCTACTGGACGGGTTCCAGGATTATGCGTGTGCATACCTGGATGATATTGCCATCTACAGTCAGACCTGGGCGGATCACTTACAACACATAGGGGCCGTAATAGATCGGATTCGGGAAGCAGGGCTTACCTTGAAACCCAGTAAATGCCACATAGGGATGGCAGAGGTCCAGTACTTAGGACACCGGGTTGGTAGCGGGCAACAGAAGCCTGAGCCCGCAAAGATTGAAGCTGTAGCCCAGTGGCCTACCCCTAGGACCAAAACCCAAGTCCTTGCTTTCCTAGGTACCGCCGGGTATTACAGAAAGTTTGTGCCAAATTACAGTGCCCTGGCCAAACCCCTGACTGATTTGACGAAGAAAAACCTGCCCAGGCAGGTCGTCTGGGCCCCAGAGTGTGAACAGGCATTCAACCAACTGAAGACGGCTCTGACCAATGCCCCTGTACTGGCTGCTCCTGATCCAACTAAACGTTTTCTTGTTCACACAGACGCCTCAATGTTTGGATTGGGAGCAGTACTGAGCCAGGTCGGAGCCGATGGCGGAGAACACCCCGTAGCATACTTGAGTCGGAAATTGTTACCCCGAGAGGTGAGCTACGCCGCCATAGAAAAAGAATGCCTGGCCGTGGTGTGGGCCCTGAAAAAGTTACAGCCATATCTCTATGGGCAACCCTTTTCTTTGCTCACAGATCACAACCCGTTGGTGTGGCTAAACCGTGTGGCTGGAGACAATGCCAGGCTGCTGCGCTGGAGTTTGGCGCTGCAGCCCTTTGACTTTACAATTCACTATCGCCCAGGGAAACAAAACGGTAATGCCGACGGGTTGTCCAGACAAACGACCTTGAGAAATGATCTGTGAGCACTCCTCCGGACATCCCCAAGCCGATCCGTTGGGATCAGACTGTGTATGCCGGCTTGGTTCTGGGGGAGCATTGTGGCAAACCTAGCCACTTGGACAAGAACTAGAGACTGTGCCTTTAAGGGTTGCCAATAGGTCGGGCGAGATATGCGCTTTACACTTATGTAGATGTTAATATATTTTCTGTATTGCCTGTACTGCTGTTTCCGCCGAATGCAAATGGCGGTTTTGTATGGGGATTTTCTTTCGTTTCACGAACGGCACTTTAGAAAGCCGTTCGTGAACCGAACGCGATACCCCCTAATAGCCCACACACTTAGAGGCGTGTGGCGCTAGTTAACCGATTGCAACATTGTTGCAATCGGTTATTAGAGGCTCTCCTGGGTGGCCGTCGTTCGACTACCGACCATGCGGCGGTCGGCCATCTTGGATCCTTTGTTCCTCAGCGGGACCGAGTTGTCGAACGCATAGTATTACCAATAGCTATTCGACGGCACGAACACCGCTGAGCCTCCAGGACGTTCGGGAGTTTCAGGATCGTGTTCACTAGAAGTAATCGGTCCTTTTCGTATGTTTTAAAAGAAATGTGTTTTCTGTGCGGCGTTCGGTTATTTTAGCTGGGATCTGAGCGGCAATCTCACGAATGATGCGCTCAGACCCCAGCTATCTACCGAACGTCCATTCGTGTAAATCCACCGTGTATTTAATAAGTTATAGATTTTTGTGTGAATTGCCGGTTCTGCTGCACGAGGGGATAATCCCCTTAACGGTGCATTCTGGGAGGATGATCCCTCTCGTGCAGCGGTGCCTGATGGGAGAAATATGTTGTCATGTAAGTCCCCCATGTAGTCCCCTCTGGGAGTGCCCCTGGGGAGGGACTCAGGAAACCCCTTGCATGGGGACTTGTATAAATTGTCCTGCCGATTAAAAGGATTTCAGTTGACTCCCAAAACTGTGTCTCGTCCGGTTATTGGGAGGTTGGGGATATTGCCTTGTTGTTTCAGCGCTTGACTGTGGATTCGTTTCTGGACCAGCGGAATTCGTGGATTTATTATTGGCGTTCCGCTACATCCCCCATAATGCTCTTACACACATAATGCTGGCAAAATTTAATGGGAGGTGTAGTCCAAAGCATCTGCAGTGCCAAAGGTTGCCTATGCCTGTTCTAAAGAATAGAGCTTTTAGTTTTGGAGACATGTCTGTGATCCTCAAAACAAGGGTCCCACGTCTCAATAAAAAGCTCTCCATCCCCAAATTCGTTCTCGGCTTCAGACTATACAGGGACGTCATCTGCTCTGTATACCCTGAGAGGCGAGAGGAATTTGACCTCTATCTGCACAAGGTGGTGGACTTGGGGCACAAGTACGGGGGTTTCACCTTCTATGATTATCACAGGTCGGTTTCATCTAAGGCAGCAGCGGCTCTGGCCCAGTCCACCACGTGCATCGATTGGAGTCAGTTGGACACAAAGTTGTTCTGCAGGCATTTCACCGGCTTGAGACCCCCATCCTGTGTGGTTAGCTCCTATACCTCACACTCCTCCAACTTGTGTCCCTGTGAAGCAGAACACTCTACATCTCAGCCCTCCACTTCCTACCCATTCTTCAACTCCTCCATCTGTCAGGATAGGGAACAGAGAGATAAGCTGGGCAGACCAGTAGTATTCCTTTAATGCTGGAGCAAGTAACTACAATGCCTGCAGGTTGTCAAGATAGGGGACAGAGAGATAAGCTGGGCAGTCCAGTAGTATTCCTTTAATGATGGAGCAAGTAACTACAATGCCTGCAGGTTGTTTCATATTTGCTCCATCTGCTTCACGGAATGTACAAAATCCATGTGCCCTTCTAAGCTTTTCCCTAGGAAATGACTGACAGAGGAAAAAACTTTGACACCTTAGCTTACCATTTACGCACCCACCCGTCACCTGGTGCAATATTCGATTACTGGTTTGTCTGAGGGTTTCCACACAGGGTTAGTAGCACTCCCAACAGGCACACTGGAATGTCCTAACTTACTCTCTGATGCAACTACCCATCTGCTGTTGACCAGTTGCTACAGAGAGAGACCAAATCAGGCTTTATGATCGGTCCTTTTCTGCACCCTCCTTTTTCTACATGGCTCACAAACCCTATTGGAATGGTTACCAACAGCACATCTAATAAAAAAAAAAACCTTTTGATTATCGATTTGTCAGCGCCTCATTCTTTAAAAAGCCTAGTTTAAATTCATTAATACAAGCTGAAGAATTCTCTCTCCATTATGCCTCCGGGGATCATGCCATACAAGCCATACTACTGGCCGGCAAACAAGCCTGGCTCAGTAAGACAGATATAACTAACGCCTTAATATTACTACCAATCCATCCGTCTCTCTGGCATACCCACGGCATCAAATGGAGGGATAATTATTACTTCGCCACCAGACTCACTTTCGACTCCAGGAGCAGCCCTAAGCTGTTCAATATATTTGCAGAAACTCTTCGCTGGCTGCTCCTGAATATGGTCAAATGCCCCACGGCCATACACAAATTGGACGATTTTTACTGGTCAAGGCAGGATCCCTCACCCGTAGTATCATAAGCACCACTGCACTGTTTTTGGCACTATGTGCTCCATTGTCCCCTGTCAAACAATAGGCCACAACACATTTGGTATTCCTGGGTATCTCATCAACTCAGTGTCTAGGCAGGAACGCCTCACCGTTGTGAAATTGGTACGCATCAGACAAGAACTGGACCAGTTCCTCCAAAAGGTACTGCTACCCAGAGGGATCTCCAGTCTCTACTGGAATACCTCAATTTTGTGATGCGTATCATGCCATAAGGGAGATCCTACCCAGTGTGCCTGATGATGGCACCATAGTCTGATGATGGCACCATAGTCCTCAACCCGCCAGCCATAGCCGATTTAATCATGTGGAAGCACTTTCTAGCAGAGTGGAACAGCATCTCCATGTTCATTCCCCCACTGACCGTGCACTCTCCTATTATTTGGACTGACAGCCCACTTGTGCTTTGCTGCAATTTTTGGTAACCACTGGTTCAGGAATGTGTGGCCTCAAGAAGCGCTTGCTTTACCGGCCTTCAGGGACAACTTCAGCCTTTTCAAGATCTATCCCATTGTAGCAGCAGCTCATACTCGGGGTCATCTGTGGGCCGGTAAAGCAGAAAAGTGTTTCTCAGATAATTTAGCGGCTTGCGAAATCATTAATAAGGGTGCTCTTCCTCCTTAACCATAATGCGGCTAATATGGAAATTGACGTGGCTGGCCGCCAAACTACCGTTCTTTCTAGCGTGCAAACACATTCCAGGCATCCATAATACGGCAGCTGACGCTTTGTCACAATCTCATTTTCAGGCATTCTACTAAGTGCATCCCTTCGCCAACCAGCTCCCATCCAGAATACCGACATTTCCAGAGTTAACAATAGATTGACAAGATTATTGACCTAAGCACGGTCACTCTCACAAAACGCTCTGTCTACCAACAACAAAACAGCCTACGACAGGGCTTTGACTGTGTTCCACAAATTTTGTGGGGAGTTTCACGTTTCAGATAATTATTCTATCAAGACCATGGGGGCTTTTGCCTCCTTTTGCCACCTACACCTAAAATTAGCACATAACACTATTAAATTATATCTTACAGGTATACAGCACCACGTCCTCATGACCTTTCCCAATCACCCACCTTTTCTTTCCACGTACCCTATCAAATCTATGCTCAAAGGCATCAACAAAATAGATCGACCTCCAACTACCAATAGATTATCCATAGACGGAACCATATTCAGGAACATGTCAGACCTATTGGACACAAATCCCTTTAATACCCAGACTAACTCTGTCATCAAATTAGCCATTTATATCACCTTCTACGGCTTCCTCACACCCCGAGAGTTTACTGCGGTCCATCAAACAGATGTCAGCACCTGTTTAAAACTATCGGACATAACCAAACACGGTGACCATTACGTTATGTCTTTACACCTCAAATATGCATTATATATGTATAATATATTATAAAATGCTTTAATTATTTTATAATATATTATACATATGTAGTTTATGTATAATATATACTATATTTATTTTATTTTTATCTTTTTTACTTTTTAGCAGCCTGGGGACTGTCTGACAGCACAGCTCAGACAGTCCCCCTGCTGGCAGCTCCTTGACTCCTATTGCGGTGATGTGATTATGGTGATCATGTGTCCATGGAGGGCCGGGGTAGTCAGAGCTGCTGCAGGGGGACTGCTGGGGTCTCCGGCAGTTCCCCCGGACCGTGATCACCCCGGATCGCCGGTCCAGGTAAGTCTAGGGCTCCTCTTTGCTGTGGACGTACCTAGTACCTACCACAGTTGTTGGTATAAATGGGATATGTATATAATTTCATTCTAAGTGTATTTTGATATTAATATATATATATATATATATATATATATATTATAATAATAAATAAATACAATATATATAGTTATTATATATATATAATATATATTTATATATTATATTATATATACACATGTGTAATTTTACTCTAAGTGTATTTTTATATTAATATATGTATATACTTATACAAAATACACTTAACATGACATTATACATAAGATATATATATATACATATTATATTTTTAATTTGCATAGAAGTGAATGTCTGGACTATCAGACAGTCGTCGCCCCCCCCCCCGCCCCACCCCCCAGTGAAGCAGAAGACCTCAGTGTCCTCAGCAATCAGGTAAGTGGAGAGGGAGGGTAAGTGGAGAGGGAGGGGTTAATTTTTTATTGAATTAATTTTTATTATTTTCTTTTTTTTCTAATTTTAACTGAGTGCCTCGACCCCTCGAGGGGCCTGATGGCTTCTGATGCTCTGTACTACACTGCAGGGCTCCACGAGGGGAAACGCGGACATGATCGTTCCGGGGGAGCGTTTACTTGGGGGCACGGCAGGGTACGTCCACGGTCCTTAAGGACGTTTTTTTGTCGGACGTACCCTGCACTAAGGGGTAGGAGAGTGGGTGCAGTCTCTTATAGTAAGGTATAAGGGATATATGTGGAAATCCAATACAGCAAACCCCAAATTGATTTGAATAACAATTGGGAAGCTAGCGATTGAAGTAAGAAAAAGAAATCCCCTATTAATATATCCCAGTTACTCACAGTGCAATAAATTAGTGCAGTGTAATTTTGCAGATCATCAATGGAATCCACGCAGAAGCATAAAGAGAAACCAAGTGTTGTAATGGAATATAGCATTTTGATATAACTGACATAATAGTGAACAGTTGAGATAATAGGCCAGATTTGTCTGTCTGGCATGCTCTGAAGGGTATACAATGCTCTAAATAATATAGCTAGTAATTTATCAAGAGCACTGATAGACAAATAGGAATAAGGAATCCAACTGTTGTTTTTAGTGCTGCAAGTAGATTGCAAGACAGGTGAGAGATAATAAATAAGTAAAGAGGCATCCAGTAGTAGTCCTAAAGTAAAAAAATCCACAATTGTGGAGCCTAACCCAACGCGCATTTTGGTGCTGACAAGATCCTTTTTCAATAGCTGGATTGAGACTGAGCCTGCCACTTTTTATACTGCAAAGGCCCGCCCCTTTTTTGTGACGTCAGCGTCATCCATGAATCGCGTCCACAGGGGGCGGGCGGCTTTCTGTAAGTGGAGTGTACATGATAGAGCACGGAGGAGAATGCTTAAATATTAACTCCTCCAGTGCCAGATAATCACTTGAATTGCAGTCCTTATTATTATTATTATTATTTAAATTATGTTATTATTTACAACAAATTCCACAGTGCTTTACAATGGGTGCACGAACAAATATGTGGTTTGGGAAGGGTGAGGCTAAATCCCTAGTGAGGGATATTAAATTAACTTTAAGCAATTATTTTGAAGCAATAATATTTGATCATTTAGGTGACAGGACAGTAAGTACATATTAATTAGAATTTAAGAGGGGCTATACTTTCTAAGTAGTTTAACCTCCAAATCCAACAAATATTTTAAATATTTTAAATGTCATAAACTTCCATGCCAAATCAAACCAATGTATGTTAAATGTCACAAACATCCATGCTGAGTGATGGATATAAATATGTACAACCAGTGAAATGTGAGAAGCAGTTAGATAAACGGTGCAAAGGGGAATGTTCTCATTTTAACCCTTGGGTTGGAGGGTCTTCGACTGATATATCCAGAAGCTCTTGCGTTGTCTCAAAAACCTATCATAGTCGCCCTTTCTTTTGTCACATTTTACCAGTTCCAACCCACAAAAGCGGAGACCTTTTGAGTCACCTGAGTGGTGTTCCTTCAAGTGACGGGTGATGGGGGTCTCTATAGTTAACTTAGGAGACCTTAAATGTTCCTTGATCCTTTCTTTAAAAGGACGAAAGGTTTTGCCTACATATTTGGAGTCACATTCACAAGTTAGATGGTAAACCTAACCTGCGGTTTTACAATTGAAGAATGAGGTGATGTTAAATGACTGTTTTCTTCACTGTCAGTTACCTTCTTCGAATCACGTTTGAGAAATTTGAAGGAAACACATCACCCGCACTTGAATGAACGCATAAGGGGGGTAGTTATCCAAGTATGTGTGCTAGCCCACTGAGGTTGAAAATGGCTAGGGACCAAAAGGTCTTTTAGATTTTTTTCCCCCTGCTTGCTGTGATGTTAACCTTCGGACCAAGAATTTGTTTAAGATGTATATCATCCGTTAAAAGGGGCCAATACTTTTGAATGACTATCTTGACTCGATCCCACCCGACATCATATGTTGCACTCATGTGTGGGGGATTGGTAGATGTTTCAGGTGATTACTACCAACTAACATGTTTCAATCGACCTCCAGAGCTCTCCTGTATGCTGTTTTCAGGCATTTATTAGGATAGTCCTTATCTTTGAACTGCTGCTTCAGAATTTTTGCTTTGTTCTTGAATTCATCAATGGTGCTGCAGTTTCTGCAGACCCTGAGGTATTGGCTGGTGGGTATGCTCTGCCTCAGGGGCCTTGGATGGAAGCTATCACAATAGAGGAGGCTATTGGAGACCGTAGGTTTTTTGAAGTGAAGTGTGATCTGAATAGTTCCTTTGTTAGTAATTGAAACAGTCAAGTCAAGAAAGTTTAGTGTTTCACCCCCGAATTCCGATGTGAATCTCAAGTTGAGCTTGTTGTCATTCAAAAGGATTACAAACATATTAAAGTCCTCGAGAGAACCCTTCCACACAATCAAGATATCGTCTTTATATCTAGCCCATAGATGTATCATGGGGATATATGACGAAAATTTGTCTGACCTTACAATAACCTCTTCCCACCAGCCCAGGTGCAGGTTGGCATACGATGGGGCACAAGCTGTCCCCAACACAGTGCCCCGCACCTGGTGGTAGAATTTATCATTAAAGTCGAACTAATTATGTGAAAGGATAAACTCGAGGAGCTCCAAAATGAATTCAGAGTGCGGTTGGTAACTTTGTCCCCTCTTTTCAAGGTAGTACTGGACATATTGGATACCTCCTTCATGGGGTATGGAGGAATATAAAAATTCCACATCTAAGCTACAGAGTGCTGCCGATTCAGGAAAAGTCAGGATAGAGAGGAGAGCCAGGGTTTGCTTTGTGTCTTGTATAAAGGATGGTAAAGACTCCACATGTGGATGCAAAATTCTATTTATATAGATACTCCCATTTTGTGTAAGGTTGTCTATCCCAGATACTATCTGGCATCCGGGGAGGTTAGTTTGATCCTTGTGGATCTTGGACAGGCAGTAGAAGGTTGCTATCCTTGGATTTCGAGTTAGAATGAATTTGTATTCATCCTTGTAGAGCAACCCCCTACTGTGGCCCATGTACAGGATTCGTTTGTATTCATTTAAGAATACATTGGTAGGGTCAGTTTTTAGAATATGGTATGTATCTTGGTCTTCAAGAATTTTTAAAGCCTTTTTCACATAGTCAGTGGAATTCAAAATGACCATGTTGCCCCCCTTCTCCACTGGTTTGAAAGTAATTTCCTATCCTTCTTAAGGGAAGGGAGGGTTTTATTTCTTGTTTGGTTGAATTCATGTTTGGATAGAATTTTAAGTCATCTCTTCTAATACTCTTAATTTCAAACTTTACAGCCTCCAGAAACAGCTCGATGTTTCTGAAGCTCCCTATAATTGGTGTGAAACGACTCTTGGTTTTCAAGTTTGTCTGGCTGTGAGTAATGGTGGTGTCATTCTCCTGAAGTAGAGACACAAGAGTCATTAGGCAATCATAATCTTTACCTGGAAGCCTTTAGTCTTATAGCAAATAAATGTAGATCCTTGATCTATACAAATTTATCGTAGGCTGGAACTGACACAAATGATAGGCCTTTTGTTAAAACATTAGCCTCATGATGATTTAGGATGTGACCTGTTAGATTAACTACTTGGGTGATATTGCTCAAAATCTACTTCTCCTTGCACCCTGTGACGAAGTGCCCTTCGTCACTTGTGCCTGGAGAGGACTGCTTGCCCGCCTCTTGCCCTGTGACTATGGCCCCTGGGATGTATTTAAAGACATGACTTGGGCATAATGGATTTGTGTTGTGCTGCTGCTGGCCCTTTAAGAACCATCTGGGGACATACTGTGGAGTTACTGAGTGGCCACCATTTCCCGTATCAGAAGCACATGGTGAGAACAATGGATGGCGGCCATTTTAACTCACAGACACTGTGTGGACTTTTCAACACGGTGCCATCTCGCCAGTATTTGGTGCACAGAGACATCGTGCAGTGGTATTGGACTATACAGCAGGGGACACATTATAAAGTGATTGTTTTTCATTTAGCCTTTATATGTTCTGCAGAATCTGCATTAAACTGTATTTTCCAAAGTACTGAATGGATCTGGGTGAATTTTGGATATGTGGGGTTATTGCATGTTTTGGGGTCCCTGTGTGTTTTATGAAACTGTATTATTTCTGACCAGCAGATAATTGAGTTTTGTGTATTGTAGAAACTCAATTATCTAGCCTGGCCCAGAGGAGGAGTTTTGTGTTGCATAAAATGTGAGTTCTGTGTGCCAGTAAATCAGTCTTGTTCCAGCATTAAGCCTTGGCTCATGTTTGGGGGATTGGAGAAATACACTCTGGGGATTGCTATAATCACTATACTCCCCAGGGTATGATCACTAAGTTCTGCTAAGAGCTTGTTCCTGCTCTCTGGGGAAAGAGAGGTTCACCCACTGGAAGCTGGATCCTGGCCTTGGGTCCAGGGTGGGTGGAGACAGCAGAGACCCCAGCGCAGTTGCATCGCTGGAAGTGGGGTCTGCAGTGCTGATGGTGTCGGTTGGAGTGCTTGGAGTCCTCGGCAAGCGCTAGGAGCATCGATTGGCGGAGGTACTCAGTCGGAGTGCCAGCGTTCCGTCACACACCCCTTCTCCCCTTTCCCATGTTGCGGGTGTGGTATGTTGTTTGCCGGGGCATTGGATCGTCCTGGGGGTCTAACTCTAAAAAATTAACCCCTTTCTTTAGGATTCCTCTGGAGTTATTCTGTTTAGTTGTGATAAGATTGGGAAACGGTGGTCGGGGTTATATCCCTGTTCGTCTATTGTCCTATTCCACATCTGAAGAACCACAGTCCGATGTCATGACATTATTGGAATTAGTTCTAGTTCTACAGGAAACCGTGCAATACACATTACCTGTTTGGTAGTCTTTAAGATCACGGATAAATTTGTGATGTTTCCTAAATTGTTTTGATTGTTGATACTTGTCCAGATTTTTTTAAATTTTAGTTACATAGTTACATAGCTGAAAAGAGACTTGCGTCCATCAAGTTCAGCCTTCCTCACATATGTTTTTGCTGTTGATCCTAAAGAAGGCAAAAAAAAAAAAAACTAGTATGTAGCGCTTCCAATTTTGCAACAAACTAGGAAAAAAGATCCTTCTTGACCCCAAAATAGCAGTCAGTTGTCTCCTTGAATCAAGCAGCTATTACCCCACTAATTAGAAATTATATCCCTGTATGTTGTTTTTGCAAGTATTTATCCAATTTCAGTTTAAACATCTGTATGGACTCTGATAAAACCACCTCTTCATGCAGAGAATTCCATATCCTTATTACTCTTACTGTAAAAAACAAATTTCTTTGCCTTAGATGAAATCTCCTTTCTTCCAGCCTAAATGTGTGACCTTGTGTTCTATGTATAGCCCTGTTTATGAATAGATTTCCAGATAATGGTTTGTACTGGCCCTGAATATATTTGTATAATCTTATAATATCCCCTCTGAGGCGCCGTTTTTCCAAACTAAAGAGATTTAAAATTTTTAACCTTTCTTCGTAACTAAAATGCTCCATTCCTTTTATCAATTTTGTAGCTTGTCTCTGAACTTTTTCCAGTGCCATGATATCCTTCTTTAGTACAGGTGCCCAAAATTGCACAGCATATTCAAGGTGTGGTCTTACTAGCGATTTATAAAGAGCCAAAATTATATTTTCATCCTGAGAATTTATGCCCCTATTTATACATGACAAAACCTTACTGGCCTTAGCAACTGTAGATTGACATTGCATATTGCTGCCTAATTTGTTGTCTATAACAATTCCCAAATCCTTCTCGAGTGTGGTTATTCCTAATTCACTACCATTTAGTGTGTAAATTGCTTGTGCATTCTTGGCCCAGAAATGCATAACTTTGCATTTCTCTACGTTAAATTTCATTTGGCATTTTAGTGCCCAATCCCCCAATATATCCTAATTCCTCTACAGCAAAGCAATATCCTGCTTACATTTTATTACTTTACAGAGTTTTGATTTGATTTCTAATTGGTTAAACGAAGGATCTGGCTAAAACTGATTTGTCTTATCTATTTCTGATTCTAGTTTTTGGTTAGTTTCTTGAAGTTTAATTTTTTCATATTTACAGATTATCTGCATAAATGTATTTGAACAGGTACCGGCCGCCGATTCCCACTCCCTCAGTAGGTCACGATTATCAGCATGGGATGAGGGGATTTTATGTACT
The DNA here is from genome assembly GCA_933207985.1 of Pelobates cultripes. Lineage (NCBI taxonomy): Eukaryota > Metazoa > Chordata > Amphibia > Anura > Pelobatidae > Pelobates > Pelobates cultripes. The sequence continues at coordinate 137,846,253 of OW240915.1, read as the reverse complement.
CTGAGACCCCTAGGTATTATGTATTTTTTCAAATAGTTCTCAAGGGAGGACATCTCCCAGCTGGCCCTTATTTGCTGTTTATATACTTTATTTAGCGTGTTAAAGGACTGATTGATATCTGAAGGGGTGTTTGAGGTGTTAAGTTGTTCACTGGAGAAGACATTCTCAGCATCTATGCACTAAATGGTGCTGTCTGGTTTATTTGAGAGAAAAGTGTGTGTATAAATCACCACAAGTGGTAACAAAATAGTACAACCTGTACAGTAATCGATGGAATCTACCATAGACACTGGATGTCTAGGGGAACAAAATAAAAATATAGTGCAATACAATAAGCACAAATAAAGGACTTGGGGATAGTAGAAAACTCACTAGAAAGTAGAAAATTCAGGCATGTCTCCCTCAATAATGGGGTAATTGCACAGACAGTAGGAATCTTACAAACACTGCAATCTTGGTATAGATGTTTCTTCTTAGAAAGCTCAAATATAAAGAAAAAGGGGATAGTGCAGATTGTATAAAAGTAACAAATTTATTATTACAAGTTGCACTTACAAATTGTCAGATGACAAACAGCATATCCATAACAATGTAGTATCCAGGTATCCAATGGGCAGCAGGAAAAATCCCAGGACCACAAGTACAAAGTAAAAACAGATACAAATAAAAAGATGTAATATCAGCAAATAAATGTAAAAGTCCAACGTGTTTTGTCCTTTTCTGGACTTCCTTAGGGATGTATGATCTTGCTCTGTCGAGTTCTTCTTATATACTGGGATTTCATGGTATTTATTTGAAAGGATGAAAAAAAGAAAGAAAGGAGCCTTAGGTAACAGGAACCTCCATGGGGGTTAACCCCTTGTTAATTGACAAAAAAGAAAAGAAAAGAAAAAGAAAAGAAAAGAGAGGACCACCAAGAGGCAATAATAATTGAAATTCCCAAGAAAGATGATAATAAAGTCATTAATCTCTCAACGTACACTTTGTCTAAACATCACATTTCACTATTAAATAAAGGCCTTTCATTTGTCCCCACACCAGGGGCAGATGTTTTCAGTTGGACAAAAGACACAAATCTGTTTGGTAGGAAACTAGCATTATGTTCTCTACATAACCGAAGAGATAATAAGTTATGTAAAGAGATAGGTATTGCTGTAGAGGATCATGATCATCTGCAAACGTTGATACGGTTATTGGACGAACAGGATACTATTCAAACCTTAACAGATGTTAAACCTCCATTTTGGTACACTCCCAATTTAAAAGAGGTAACAAATGTAGACCTCTTTGTTCAAATGACAACAGACAAAATTGAAAAATTAACAACTTCGCCAATAAACAAACACAACTTGTCTTTAAGTGAACAATGTGCACTACGTGAATTAAGTATGAATAAAAATCTAATTATTAAACCTTCAGATAAAGGTGGCAATATTGTACTTATGGATCGGAAGATGTATGTCTCAATGTGTATGGACCACCTTAATGATCCTCTATGCTATAGAAAATTAAATAATGATCCAACCTTAACTTACATAGAGGACTTGAAAAAACATTTGAACCAGACACTGGAACATGAGATTATCTCCAGAGACGAATTTAGATACATCGTTCCAAATACCAATCCCACAATTGCCACCTTTTACTGTCTTCCGAAAGTGCACAAGGATCAACAGCAACCCCCAGGTAGACCGATTGTCTCCGGAAATGGGTCCCTTACAGAAAATGCTAGCAAGTATATTGAGAAACTACTCCATCCATTTGTTCTGAAGCTGGCATCTTATATTAGAGATACTAAACAGACTCTACTCAGATTAGTAAATCTTGAGGTTCCACCTTATTCTATGTTAGCCAGCTTAGATGTGGTTTCTCTATATAACAATATTCCACACACAATGGGTTTAAAGGCCATAACTTATTTTTTAGAAAAATCTGACTTTACATTACCTCAAAGAGACTTTATAGTGAAATTGTTGGATTTTATTCTAACGCACAACTATTTCATTTTTAATGGGACCTATTACTTGCAAGCGAAAGGCACCGCCATGGGCACAGCTTGTGCACCAAGTTATGCCAATCTCTATCTAGGATGGTGGGAGGAGACAATTTTAAGCGAAACAATAGCGGAAAAATTTGGACAATCTATATTACATTGGAGTAGATATATCGATGACATCCTATTATTTTGGTTAGACACTGTCGATACCTTTAAGGACTTTGTACGAATTCTTAATGACAATTCTATAGGACTCAAATTAACATATGTTATTGATGCTGAACAAATTTAATTTTTGGACTTAAGGATTCTCCTGACTTTGGATGGTAAGGTACACACGGAATTATTCTGTAAGAAAACCTCCACCAATAGTTTACTTCATTGGGAGAGTCACCATCCATTTAACCAAAAAGCAGGAATACCATATGGTCAGTACTTAAGGGCAAGGCGAAACTGTTCGGACGACGAGACATTCTACAGAGAGGCAAAAGAACTAAGATCAAGGTTTAAATCACAAGGCTATCCGAACCGAGTTCTAAAAACAGCTTACCAACGGGCATCAGCAATAGAGAGAACTACCGCTCTACGTACCATGAAACCACAAGTAGAAAAACAACCCATACGCTGTATTGGGACTTTTGATCAACTATGGGACCCAATAAAAAGAATCTACAAGGACCACTGGCCAATCCTAACACATGATAAGGATTTGGCCAAACATCTTACACAATGGCCCAGCATTACAGCACGGAGACCGAGAAATTTGAAAGATATTCTGGTACATAGTCATTTGGAACCAGAACCACCAACAAAAACATGGCTAACCATGACCAAAGGCACTTACAAATGTGGACATTGTAAGGCCTGTGAATATATATTTCCTTCTAAGATCGTAGAATGTACTCAAACACAACAACGCTTTGTCAATAAACAATTTGTTAACTGTTCCACCACAAAGGTAGTTTATGATTATATGTAGTTGCGGTATACAATACGTGGGAAAAACGTATCAACAGTTCAGAAGACGAATACTGCAACATGTAAATTCGGTTACGAACATCAATATATCTACACCTGTAGCCAATCATATTAGAAAATATCATAACAGTGATGCTTCAAATCTTAAGTTTCAAGCAATTGAACAAATATCTCTTAACTCGAGAAAGGGGAATTATAATCTCAAACTATTAAAACAAGAGTCAAGGTGGATACATACCTTTCGAACACTGACCCCTAGGGGGCTTAATGAAGAGTTCAATTTTACCCCTTTCATTCATGGCTAAAGATTTGGACAAACTGTTACTATCCGCAGAAACCAAGCCTTGTTTTACAAATTATTCCAACTTGATAGATAAATTGGTCCCTTTCATAAAAAATTCCAATTATTCAACTGCTTATACAGTATATAAGTGTATAAGGGCCTAGACATATATACCAATGGGAAAGTAGGTTCGTGTTGAAAATTATCAACACGTTCTAGCTCCTACTTTAACTACTTATTTTTTCTTCAGAAAGAAATCATTAGCTTTTAACTAAGAGATTTCTTTATTATTAAAGTACTTTAAATATTCACATTTATTAATTTAATTGGAATGGTTCAAGCATATTTGATACATAATTCACATGCTATTAAGCCATGTTAGTACCAGAGACTGTAATTTTGATACAAAATTTCACTGCCTGTTATCAACGGCAAAGTATGATGGCAGTTTTGGAAATGCATTTATTGCCCATCGGAGTATTTCATAAAGACGGCTAATATTGAATCTGTGAAACTAGAATGAATACTGCACTACTCTATTAGTCAGGGATAACGAACAATGTAGGTATAATAAAAACCTGGGGGCATGACTGACTAACCAGCCCAATGGTATATGATTCTGAAATCTTTATGAGTAAATTGGCAGTATCCCAAGAAAGAATTAGATTCAATTCATTGATTTCATAACCTTAAAGCTGGATTAACAATAGATGGTATATTTGTTAAAATTGTATTAACAATAGCTGTATCAACAATAGATGGTATATTTGTTAAAATTTAGGTCATCTTGCTATTAACAATGATTTTAGGAATATTAAAGTATTGATTTATACATTTTTAAACAGCTGATGATCATGAGAAATAATACTATCTACAACAATTTTTGTGTTAAGTTTCGAAAAAAACAATAATAGATCTTTCACTAATTCAATTATATTGTTTTCAATTAACAACTATTTGCTCCGTTTAGAGATCAAAACATAAAGGGTTAATAAACCCGTTCTTAATCTAATAATTACGTTAGTTTGCATTAGATGAGCATCCTCCTTTTATTGGCCAATTTAAAAATAACGGTCACCAATAGCAATAGGGTATTACCTTTAAAAGACTGGGAGGCGAAAGATCCCGATTTCCTTCTGATGAGCCGATAAGCGAAACGCGCGTCAGGGATAGTTAGGGTGGCGCAAACTTAGATGACAAACTTAAGATAGAATTTTTATGCCGATAAGCTCTAGATGTAGAGAAGATTATCTTTTCGCATTATAGAAAGTATTTCTTCACCAATCTCTCCGAACTGTAGGGGGACGTGAATATAGATGAAATAACTCTCAGACAGCATATTCATGCCGAGTCGTTCTAGATTTAGAAATACAATTAGAGAGTAAATCTACTAGTCTATAAACACTACTCTAAATATTAGCTTTGCTGCATAGATCTTTTGACGTGGGATTAATGGGATAGGGTATACAGCTATTTGAATACAAATACTGAACTAGAGGTTAAACGAGTGTATGAAGGTCTATTACTGTGCCCTCTTTTGTCTTTCCTCCCACGCTTAATAGTATACAAACATACAAGCAGCTATGCAGTTCAATCTAGCCATATCTAAGGCTGGTGGATTCTGTTGAACTGATCCTCGACACTTTCATTATACTGTTACAAAAAAAGATAACTTTGTTAACAGCAATCAGCAACAATGTTATATTAGGTACCGAGGAAGATCAGTTCCAGCAGATTGAAAAGCCATTTTTACGTATAGGCATAGAAGTATCTAGCAATCCACTCTATCAGAAGTTGGGGCATAATTCATCTTATATTGGAGTGCCAATAATCTAGATCATCTCTTGGTAATCCAATTATGATATTACAGTATTGTTTAGTTACACCCTAGAATTATTTTATTTATTTACATTTAGATGTGGTGTTTAAACATGTGTTGAGTATAAGAGTGAGTGTAATGCCCTTAACCACAAGGGACTTTTTAACTTGATTTATTAAAAGTGATGTTTTAAATTTAATAAGTGTTCCATTGGTTACAATATTAATAGAACGGGAATCTCCAACTTCTCTCTTTTCTTTTTTGGGATTTCATGGTAAACTTGCAACAGCTGGCGTGTCTTCCCCTGTGGAACACATGGCACACTTCCGTGTGTACACGTCACTGCCGGTCAATGTAACTTCCAGTTGACGGCATAAGAGAAAAAATATATAAAAATAAATAAAAAATTTAAAAAAATTATAAATATGCAAATAAAAATAAATATGAAAAAATATAAATAAATATAAAAATATACATGAATGCAAATGCAGTTAAAATAAAAAAATATTATATACAGATAAACATGTGTAATTATATGTATATTATATAATATAGTTCATGACTGTCATGTTGAGCCTTTTACAAAAAATATAAATAAATAATACAAAATATAACTAAATATGTAAAGGGATATAGACCCCATATATATATAAAAGGTCATGTATATAACATATATAAAAAATGAAATGCGCATCCTTCTTCAATGTAGTTCATATTTCTGCAACTCAAAAAATAGGTGTTAGTATCACACTATATATACCTAACCCACGCGTTTCTTTAAAGGGGAAAAAAATATAGAAGGGAAAAAATAAATAAAATAGAAAAAAGAAAAAGCTAAAAATAGAAAAATATGTATACCTTCTATCTAGAATCAAATTAGATAAGCCTTGCTAAGACCATATTTTAAGGTTTTTAGATTGAAGATCCATTGGGCTCTCCAGTGTCTCTCTACTTTATCTATTCCAAAAGCCAAAAAGGTATTCCATTGGAATTGTGGACAAGAAATACAGTACACTGTGATCTAATTTTTTTATTTTTAATATTGTAAAACCTTAAAATATGGTCTTATTGAAATCCAGGTATATAAGAAGAACTTGACAGAGCAAGATCAATTTGTTACTTTTATACAATCTGCACTATCCCCTTTTGCTTTATATTTTGAGCTTTCTAAGTAGATACATCTATACCAAGATTGCAGTGTTTGGAAGATTCCTCCTATCTGTGCAATTACCCCATTATTGAGAGAGACATGCCTGAATTTGCTAATTTCTAGAGAGGTCTCTGAATATTTCTGACTTCTATATGACTGGTAATACCTGTATGAACTTTTCCTGATACATATTTTTTAATAATTTTTAAATAATATATATTTTTCATAGTTTTTATCTTTTGTCTAATAAACTGGTTTTTACTCTTATCCAGTTTTAGAACCTTTGCTTTCTACTGATTGTTGTTATATTGTGTAACATCTTTAGCCTACAGTTACATTAACTGTATTGCTATATTATTAAATTTTTGTACTTTTTTTATCCACATCTTTGCAAGATACAAAGTATATAATCTGGTACAAGTGCCAGCTATTCTGTTCTATAGCAGTAATAGAGGTACTTGCACTGCACATTTTGCTTTAGACATAGATTTATCAATTTATCTATTTATTTATCCATTTATTTTATGTATTATTCATTTACAAGATGTTAATCCTCCATCTACATATATCTTATTTAACCATCTGACTCTATTTATTTATCACATTTTTTACATTTTCCTGTGAATTTTAGTTCTCTTTTAAAGACACAGTACCATTGTACACATATCCTCTCTTGTATCCATATCTTTACCCAATTTAGCCATATTCTAGGCCAGCTCCTGGTATTTGCACACAGTATTAGTGTCTCTCCATAGAGTCATTTAACATCACCTCATTCTTAAATTGTAACACCACAGGTTTGGTTTTTCTTCTAACTTGTGAATGTGACTCCAAATATGTAGGCAAAACTTGTTGTCCTTTCAAAGAAAGGATCAAAGAACATGTAAGGTCTCCTAAGTTAACCATAGAGATCCCCATCGCCCGTCACTAGAAGGAACACCACTCAGGTGACTCAAAAGATCTCAGCTTGTGTGGGTTGGAACTGGTACAATGTGACAAAAGTAGGAGTGACTATGATAGATTTTTGAGACAACGCAAGAGCTTCTGGATATATCGGTTGAAGAACCTCCAACCCAAGGGTTTAAATGAGGGCTTCTCCATTGCACCGTTTATCTAACTGCTTCTCACATTTCACTGGTTGGACATATTTCTATCCATCACTCAGCATGGAAGTTTGTGACATTTAACATATATTGGTTGGATTTCGAGGTTAAACTATTTAGAATGTACAGCCCCTCTCAGATTCTAATTAATATGTATGTACTGTCCTGCCACCTAAATGATCAAGTATTGTTGCTTCAAAATAATTGCTTAAACTTAATTTAAAGGGACACTCCAGGCACCCAGACCACTTCTGCCCATTGGAGTGGTCTGGGTGCCAACTTCCACTACCCTTAACCCTGCAAGTGTAATTATTGCAGTTTTTTTATAAACTGCAATAATTACTGTTACAGCACCTCGGGCATAAATAGGTTAAACCGCCGTTTAGTAGATCTTCCCTTCCAGAGACACAGGCACAGCTACTGCAGAACACCAAACTCCCGAACTAGATACAAGGGAATGCTCCAAACTCCCAAACTGCATACAAGTGAATGCTCCAAACTCCTGAACTGCATACAAAGTAGCACTCCAAACTCCCGAACTGGAACCTCACGAATAGCTGCTAGCAGACGAACAGGAAAAGCACCCAAGCAGCTTACACCCCTGGCAATCAGTCTCTAGCAGCATAAAGTAAATCTCCCCAAAGACGAGACAGAGCTCTGTGTTGAGGGTCAAGCAGTGGTCTGGTTTATTGAGGGCTACCTGCCCAGTATTTATGCAGGTCTCCCAGCTGGTGGACACCCACCTAGGGGACCAAAAAGGAGACTGTGACAAAGGACAGACATGAACCAATGACAGACACACAGAGGTAAAACATCCCCTCAATGCATCCTAATTTTCCTCCCTCTGTCCTGGAGATAATTGGGAAGTAATCCAATTATCTCCCAGGGCAGAGGCAAAACTCCATTAACCACATGACAGTAAAAGACAGTAAAAGACATAAAAATGTATAAAGTTACAACTGTTGCACAAAACATATACATTCTACCTATCCCCAGATAGCTCAGATCTGAGCGCACATTATTACCGGATGGCACTCAGATCACATACATACAGTTCAATCGCCATGGAGCCAAAGTCTTTCCCATAGTCTTTCGTTAGACAAATAGGCTCCATGGCATGGCTATCTGGGGTAATGCTGTTCATACGGTTAAACAACCAAATGAACAGGCATCCGGTTAAATGACTGAATGCAGACGCAAGGAGGCTGACAGCTCAGCGGTGTTTGCGCAAATGCGTGTCCGTTTCCAGTTCCATAGTTGGGCGCTGAACACTGCTGGCCGTTCGGAACTTTAAAATGCCCGCCGCCACGTGTTTGGCAAATGAACAAAGGCCACCCAGTATTCGTCAATTAAGCTGCGGTTAACTGCAGCTTCTGGGAGGTAAATTGCCGATACACTCCCAATACAGGTGGTCCTGTCATTCGGTTGTTTGTTCGATAGATTTAATCTACCGATCGCCGGGCAGAAAGGCACGAACAAGCCTTTTCTGCAGGGGAAAAGAAGGCTTTTTAACATGGGGCCATAGTCCAAGGGCAACAGGCGAGCAACCAGGCTTCTCCAATGCTTCGTGGCGAGGTTGGTTTCGCCACAATTACCTTGCAGGGTTAACTCCTCCTCTAGTGGCTGTCTACTAGACAGCCACTAGAGGGCACTTCCTGCTTCTTAGCACAGAAAACCTGTGCTAGAGTGTCGCTGAATGTCCTCACGCTGTGTGAGGACCTCCAGCGTCGCTCAATTTCCCATAGGAAAGCATTGAAAAGCATTTTCAATGCTTTCCTATGGAGAGCTCTAATGCGTGTGCGCGGCATTGCCGCAACCTGGCAACCTGGGATGGGGGGTGGGAGGGAGAGGGGACCTGCAGTGCCAGGAAAACGGATTGTTTTCCTGGCACTGGAGTGTCCCTTTAATATCCCTCACTAGGGATTTATAAAATTGTCCTTTCATAAGGACTACCATTCAAGTGATTATCTGGCACTGGAGGAGTTAACATTTAAGCATCCTCCTATGTGCTCTATCATATACATTCCACTTAGACCTAGCGCAGTACCTTTCTCATTTCAATTCTTCGCAACATTGTATTAGGTTAACTAGCGTTTGTGTCTATATTTTAAGTGATGGTCTATTTTGGATACTATCATAAGTCTCCAGCAGCTTGTCCTATTTGAACATTTTGCTTTTCTTCTATTTTGCACTTTATGTTAACACAGTTATTTCTGTTTTTTGTTTCTTATTTATTCAGTTAGGGATTTAATAAAATTAAATAGTTTTTTAATTTTTTAAATTTTTTTATTAAGGCACTAAACCTACTATTGGAATAGCAGCTTTCATCAGGGTAGTAGGATTAGTACTGGTCTTGTTCTTAGTAAATCCATTCTAATCTTTGTTATTAATTTGTTACATTTTTAGTTGGAAACATTTGGTCACTCATACGTATTGACTTTTAATCTACACTCACACTGTTGGGTTTAAATTTCGATCGCGCATGTGTCTATAAGTCAACACTTTGTTTGGGTGTTGTTACTTGCACTTAATAAGTTTATAAGCACTTTATAAGTTATTAACTAAAATATCTTGCACCATTTTTATTCATTTTAAGAACAAGGCCAAGTTGACACTACAAGTGGTTACAGCAGAAAAAGGTGAAGGTTCTGGAGTGTCCATCACAGTGTCCTGATCTTATTATCATTAAGAAACTCTGGGAAAATCTCAAACTTGCAGTTCATGCAAGATGACCAAAGACTTTGCATGACCTGGAGGCATTTTGCCAAGATGAATGGGCAGCTATACCACCTGAAATAATTAGGGGCCTCATAGGCAACTATTACAAAAGACTGCACACTGCTAAAGGGGGCCATACACATTTATAAGAATTAAGGGTATGCAGACTTTTGAACAGGGGTCATTTCATTTTTTCTTTCCTGCCATGTTTTATGATTGTGCCATTCTTTTACAGTGAGGGGTAAAAGTAGTTGATCCCCTGCTGATTTTGAATGTTTGCCCACTGATAAAGAAATTATCAGTCTATAATTTTAATGCTAGGTGTATTTTAACAGTGAGAGACAGAATAACAAAAAAAAGTCCAGAAAAACACGTGTCAAAAAAGTTATAAATTGATTTTCATGTCAATGAGTGAAATAAGTATTTGACCCCTTCAACTTAGTACTTGGTGGCAAAACCCTTGTTGGCAATCACAGAGGTCAGACGTTTCTTGTAGTTGGCCACCAGGTTTGGCCACCAGGAGGGATTTTGTCCCACTCCTCTTTGCAGATCCTCTCCAAGTGATTAAGGTTTGAGGCTGACTTTGGCAACTTTGGCATAGAAAATGGGTCGTGGTTAGATAGTACAGCATGACAATGACCCAAAACACACAGCCAGGGCAACAAAGGAGGGGCTCAAAAAGAAGCACATTAAGGTCCTGGAGTGGCCTAGCCAGTCTCCAGACCTTAATCCCATAGAAAATCTGTGGAGGGAGCTGAACGTTCAGCTCCCTCCACAGATTTTCTATGGGATTAAGGTCTGGAGACTGGCTAGGCCACTCCAGGACCTTAATGTGCTTCTTTTTGAGCCCCTCCTTTGTTGCCCTGGCTGTGTGTTTTGGGTCATTGTCATGCTGTACTATCTAACCACGACCCATTTTCTATGCCCAGGCTAAGGGAAGGAGGTTCTCACCCAAGATTTGATGGTACATGGCCCCGTTCATAGTCCCTTTAATGCAGTGCAGTTGTCCTGTCCCTTAGCAGAAAAACACGCCTAAAGCATAATGTTTCCACCTCCATGTTTGACGGTTGGGATGGTGTTCTTGAGGTCATTGGCAGCATTCCTCCTCCACCAAACACGGCGAGTTGAGTTGATGCCAGAGAGCTCGATTTTGGTATCATCTGACCACAACACTTTCACCCAGTTCTCCACTGAATTATTCAGATGTTCACTGGCAAACTTCAGATGCACCTTTACATGTAATGAGTATCCAGGAGTGGATAGTGGCATATACCTTTAAGAGTTAAAACAGTATCTCATGTATAAGAATTTTTTTATTTCACCCATATATGACATACTGTTTTAACTCTTAAAGGTAAATACCACTATTCACTCCTGGATACTCATTAGATAATATCTAATACCATCCTTTTATTTTTGCATTTTTGTGATTTTTTTTTGTGGTATCCCTGTTATTTCCAGTTGAGTGGCATCTACAGCTATACTATCCATTCTAAATTTGAGACCTTCAATCTCAACTAAATCGCACCTGTACATGTGCTTTCTTGAGCAGGGGGACCTTGTGGGCGCTGTAGGATTTCAGTCCTTCACGGCGTAGGGTGTTACCAATTGTTTTCTTGATTATGGTCCCAGCTGCTTTGAGATCATTAACAAGATCCTCCTGTGTAGTTCTGATGAGATCTTCCATGGAGCACCAGACCGAGTAAGACTGACAGTTATTTTGTGTTTCTTCCATTGGCAAATAATCGCACTAACTGTTGTCACTCTCTCACCAAGCTGCTTGGTGATGGTCTTGTAGCCCATTCCAGCCTTATGTAGGTCTGCAATCTTGTACCTAACATCATTGGACAACTCTTTGGTCTTGGCAATGGTGGAGAGTTTGGAATCTGATTGATTGCTTCTGTGGACAGGTGTCTTTTATACAGGTGATGAGCTGAGATTAGGAGCATTCACTTTAAGAGAGTGCTCCTAATTTCAGCTCATTATCTGTTTTAAAAGACACCTGGGAGCCAGATTGATAGAGGATCAAATACGTATTTCACTCATTGACATGCAGATCAATTTATAACTTTTTTGACATGCGTTTTTCTGGACTTTTGTTATTCTGTCTTTCACTGTTAAAATACACCTACCGAGGCGGGGCCTGGGCATCATGGCGGCTGGCTGCAATTCAAGTGAGCTCCTGCACAACCTCACTAACTAGGCTGAAAAACAGGCAGCCAGCCCCATCAACAAACCGATCCAGCAACACACAGTTACCTGAAGTCCAGGGGAAGCTCACGCCACCGGAGCAAATTGCCTGCGGAGCTCCCACACGGAGATCCTGCTGCGAACTGCCGATGGAATGGCGAACCAGCCAATAGCCCGGACCATGCGGCACAGCTGCACGTAGGATCGACATACTCCCCGACCTCTCCCCCACAGTTATCCCGGTCCCCACTGGGGCAAGCACACGCCTCGCAACTCCACCACCTGGCAGCAAACATCGGCACCCAGACCACACAGAGCTGGAAGCTGGAAAGGCGAAGTGAAAGGACAAGAATCTTGTCACCCATGGCATGAACTGTCTAACCACAGGACAGGGAAACCGCACAAGGGAATTAGCTGAACGCCTGCCAGGCACAAGGGGACTTTGCATAGCTGGATCCCAGCGGCACCCGCACCCACAAAGCATGAAATAAGCCAGTTTTAATGTTGTCTTTTGGCCTGTTGCCTTTTTCTCAGTTAAAGGACCACTATAGTGCCAGGAAAACATAGCCACGCGCGCATTCAGCCAGTCCATAGGAAAGCATTGTCAATGCTTTCCTATGGATGCTTGCATCTTCTCACTGTGAAAATCACAGTGAGATGCGCGGAAGCGCCTCTAGCGGCTGTCAATGAGACAGCCACTAGAGGCTGGATTAACCCATAGGTAAACATAGCAGTTTCTCTGAAACTGCTATATTTACAGCAAAAAGGGATAAACCTAGATGGACCTGGCACCCAGACCACTTCATTAAGCTGAAGTGGTCTGGGTGCCTATAGTGGTCCTTTAACATAAACGATGAAGCCCCAAGAATAAAAAGTCACCCCCCCTCCTAGCGAAGCTAAGTACCGTGACCACCGGTCTGCACTTAATAACTGGTCTGCTACTCTCCCAGACCTCAGTGGTATAATACTCACCCACCTACCCTATGAAAAGCACATACCCCTGCTAGTTACATAGCTAAAGCGAGCAAAGCGTACGTTAAACGGGGCATGCAATCCAAGCGCCTGATTTATAATAGGCTTGGAAATGGGTAACAATCAGCTTTCCATTTTGTTTTCTCTTGGATTTATTAGTTGATTTGACACATGCATACCGTACCCTAGTTGAAAAGACTGTAAAATTTGCCTTTCTTGTATACCCTATAATGTTTATGTAACTCCCACATGGTTAACCGACTACTGTGATATAATGTACCTAACCATATTGCCTTTCTAATGAGTTATTACGCAACCAAGCATTACTTTACTAGATCAGTATGTCGAATCGTATAAGCCTGTTCAATATTCAAGCCGTTACATATCCTGATTATCAAAACAAAACAAAAAATGTGCAATGTTTTTCAATGCCATACCAATGTCTTAATGTATCTGCATATTAGTTTGCGCCAGCTGTTGTGACGAAGCAAACATGTTGTACTCACTACGCACAAACAAAATAAAGATTGACAAAAAAAATACACCTACAATTAAAATTATAGAGTGATCATTTCTTTTTCAGTCGACAAAAGTTCAAAATCAGCAGGGGATCAAATACTTTTTTCCCCTCACTGTATAATCTACCGTTGAATATGAATCCCATAATAAATAAAATAAATGTTTTGCTTGATCATGTTTTCTTTACAAATGGTACATATATTACCAATTCTCCAAGGGTATGCAAACTTTTGAGCACAACTGTATTTATCTAATTTCTACATGTCTTCCTTGAGTCTGGTATATTTCAACATGGCCTCATCAACTCCAAAAGACATGCAGATATCTCACCTGAGATCCTGAAACTAAACATGACATAAACATTGATCATGTGGAAATGGAAATACTGCATTATCTATGTGGCCCAGGAGGGAGGAGAAGATACAAGAAGAATATAGATAGAAATCAGAGTGATACAGGTGCAATGAGGTTTGTAAGATAGTATGGGGGGAATAAAATTAGATAGAAAAGGTGAAGATAAAGGAAGGAGAGTCGTACTGGACATCTTACATACTTTGCAGGGATATTTGTGACATAATGCATTAAAATGTTGTAGCAGAGTGAAGGTAATAACTGAGTTTTCTCAGACAATATTTGTCCAATATCAACTGACACTCCTAGCCTATCACAGCCTGCTACCCCTGTGTTAAACAGAGCCTGTACTGCCAGGGCTGCCATCAGAAATTTTGGGGCCCCTGACACAGCTGGGCCCCCCGGTGCCTGCACCCGAGTCCGCCCAAAGTGCTGTCCCCTCTGTGTCCGCCCACAGGGATGCAGTGTCTGTACTGATTCTGGTGTGTGTATAGTGGATGTAGAATGTGTGTAGTGGATGCAGAGTTCGTGTGTTAAGTGGATGCAGTGTGTGTCTAACGGATGCAGTGTGTATAGTGGATGCAGATTGTACATTTGTGTAATGTATGAGGTGTATATTAGATGCAGAGTGTGTGTTTGTGTAGTGGATGTAGTGTGTGTTTATAGTGAATGTAGAGTAAGTGTGTTTGTGTAGTGGATGTAGTGTTTGTGTGTATTAAATGTGATGTGTATAGTGAATGCAGAGAGTGTGTTTGTGTAGTGGATGTAGTGTGTGTGTGTAGTGAATGCAGAGTGTGTGTAGTGGATGTAGTGTTTAGTGAATAGAGTATGTCGATGCAGAGTGTGTCTTTGTGTAGTCGATGTAGTGTGTGTATAGTGACTACATAGTGTTTGTTTGTGTAAGTATTTAATGTGTGTATAGTGACTGCAAACTGTGTGTTTGTGTAGTGGATGTAGTGTGTGTAGTGACTACAAAGTGTGTGTGTGTTTGTGTAGTGACTCCAGAGTGTGTGTTTGTGTAAGGATGTAGTGTTTGTAGTGACTGCAGAGTGTATGTTTGTGTAAGGATGTAGGGTGTGTACATTTTAGTGAATATTGTGTGTATATGTTAGTGTATTGTTTGTATAAATGTTAGTGAATAGTGTGTGTAAATGTTAGTATATAGTGTGTGTAAATGCTATTGAATAGTGTGTGTCATAGTGTGTGTAAATGTGTGAATAGTGTGTGGAATGTTAGTGTATAGTGTGTGTAAATGTTAGTGAATAGTGTGTGTAAATGTTAGTGTATAGTGTGTGTAAATGTTAGTAAATAGTGTGTGTAAATGTGTTAGTGAATAGTGTGTGTAAATGTTAGTGAATAGTGTGTGTAAATGTTAGTGAATAGAGTGTAAATTTTAGTGTATAGTGTGTAAATGTTAGTGAATAGTGTGTGTAAATGTTAGTGTATAGTGTGTGTAAATGTTAGTGAATAGTGTGTGTGAATGTTAGTGTATAGTGTGTGTAAATGTTAGTGAATAGTGTGTGTAAATGTTAGTGTATAGTGTGTGTAAATGTTAGTGAATAGTGTGTGTAAATGTTAGTGTATAGTGTGTGTAAATGTATGAGGCTGCAAAATGTGGGGGGAAAAGCTTACAGGTTTTTTTTCCCATCCATTAATTGTATTGTTTTATTCCCCCCTCCCTGTATCTCACCTGTGGCCATGGAGGGGGGGGAGATCACATTGGCTGGAGCCCTGGAGCCGGAGGTCCTGAGGAATGGTGCAGACCCCGCTACCTGTATTCTGCAGGGGGCCCAGCACACTTGAAATATACTGCCCAGATGCTCTGCTCTGTCGAAGTCAGTTTCTCTGAAACTGCTATGTTTATTAAAAAAAGGGTTAACCCTAGCTGGACCTGGCACCCAGACCACTTTATTAAGCTGAAGTGGTCTGGGTGCCTATAGTTGTCCTTTAACCGATCCGTTCCCCCGCCGGCGATCCGTCTTCTGCTTCCCTAGGGGGACTGTCTGAAAGCCCAGACCGTCCCCCCTCTACAAATTAGGAACCCCAGGAGCTCTAAAAGAGCGGTCACATGGCCGCAATAGGTGTCCACAGTGCTGCCAGGCAGTCCCCCTGCTGGTGAAAAAAGTAAAAAATAAATAAATAAAGTTAATACATTTTTAAAAATAATTTATATATATATAAATAGTTATAGTAGAAAGGACCACACTTCAAGGTCTTTGTTATAGTTTTCAAATAAAAGCATCATCCTCCCTCCCCAGCGGCAGTGTACCTTGAGGGAGAGGAGACAACTGATCTTTCTCCCCAACCACAGGGGGACAGCACCTCTAATCCTGATGGTGCAGATGGGACTGCGATCTCTGCACCAGACCTACAGGGATGCTGGATGGCTGGTCCAGATCCCCAACCAACTCCGCAGGAATGCCAGGAGGAGGAAGTAAGCGATCCCTCCTCTCAGCAGGTACGCAATCAGGTCCTGGGGGTAGGATTCCCTGACCCCAAGCCAGCTGAAGAGCTGGCATCTGGGCAGAGCACAGTCAGCCTCTGCCCTCACCTATCCTCTGGTCCAGAGCCTGACTCCCTACAGGCTACCCCAGCAGAAGCGCTGGTATCCGGGCAGAGCGCCACTGGCCTCTGCCCTACCTGTCCCTTTGTTACAGGGCAGGACTGTATTTTTTGTATTTTGCGGTACTTTTGGGGGTTTGTAAAAAAATTGTTTTTTTCTGTTTAGAGTTAATTGAGTTAGCCGAGTGTCTTTGTTAATTGTATCACTGGCAGATGGGAGTATCTGCATGTGAGATACTGTTTTGATTAGTTTTGTGACTTTGTGTCCTGTGCTCCATAAGGTCAACATGAGTGGTAACCTTGTGGGGAAAACTGTATAAAAGACAATAAACCCTCAGATCTGCTGAGTTCCTGTTTTACCCTCAACATAGGGCCTTGTCTCATGTGTGGGGGAAAAGGCTGCATCTACACTGGGGATTGCTATATGCTGTACACTCCCCTGGCTATAATCACTAAGCTCTTTAAAGAGCTTGTTCCTGCTTTGCTCTCTGAAGGAAGAGAGGTTCACCCACTGGAGCCTGGAGCCTTGTCGTAGGTCCAGGGTGGGTAGGAGACGGCGAGACCCCAACCAAGCTGCGGTGGTTCGTGGGGTCTGCAGTGCTTATGGTGTCTGGTGCGGTGCTAATGGTCCTTGGTAAGCACTAGGAGCATCGATTGACGGAGGGTCAGTAACACATAATTACATAAATAATTTCATAAATATACACATAGACTTCAAATATAAAAATATGTTTATATATTTAAATTCTACGTGCATATTTATGTCATATTTGCTAGCACTATATTTAACCCTGTAACTTTCCAAGACACCCTAAAACCTGTACATGGGAGTACTGTTTTACTTAGTAGACTTCGTTGAACACAAATATTGGTGTTTCAAAACAGTAAAACATATCACAGCGATGATATTGACAGTGAAAGTTACGTTTTTTTGCATTTTTCACGCACAAATGGCACTTTCACTGATGATATCATTGTTATAATACGTTTTATAACTGTTTTAAAACACTAATATTTGTGTTCAGCAAAGTCTCACAAGTATAACAGTAACCCCGATGTACACTGGCCAAAGTTAGCCTTTATAATTGTTTTTTGCATTTTTAACACACAAACAAATATAAACGCTACCTTTGGCCAGTGTTTGTGACTAAGTGGCTACTAAAAAAGGCTGTACATACCCCATATTGAATACCCTGGGTTGTCTACTTTTCAAAAATATATGGTTTGATGGGGTTAAATTACACTGGCCGGCTTCAAAAATGTCCCAAATAGGACATGGGTGCATGTTGACCAGCTGTGAAAATTCAAAGTTGGAAAACTGGAATGCGCACCCTCCAAATAAGGTCAAATAAGCCCCCATAGAACCAGATACACCTATACATGGGTGGTATCACTGTACTCAGGAGATGTTGCTGAACACATATTGGGGTTTTCTTTGGCAGTAACCCTTAAAGTTCTCAGTACATGTATTCTTAAATTGTTGTGTGTCAAAAGAAATCACCAGTTATTTTTATTTTTATTTTTTTATTTGGCATAGATTGGTGGTAAAATGGTTGCATGAAAAGAGTCAAAATACCTCAAGTTTAATACCTTAGGTTGTTTTCCTTTAAAAAATATATACATGTGAAGGGTTATTCAGGGATTCCTGACAGATATCAGTGTTACAATTTGCGTTAATTTTGAAAAAAATGGTCAATGAGACAGCCACTAGAGGCTGGATTAACCCATATGTAAACATAGCAGTTTCTCTGAAACTGCTATCTTTACAGCAGGCAGGGTTAACCCTAGATGGACCTGGCACCCAGACCACTTCATTGAACTGAAGTGGTCTGGGTGCCTATAGTGGTCCTTTAAGAGCAAGAAAATTGAAAAACGGTCTGGTCAATAAGGGGTTAAATATGGCAATCCCACATAAGGATAACAAATAGGAGGGGTTATCTGCTAAACAAATATTGATGTTAAGATGTGTCAGTCAGCGCAGAACAAAAAATCTGGGTGGCTAATGGGAATTTTATGCAACTTTGTTGTCTGATGTCAGCACTTTACCCCATCCCCTAGTGAAAAGTATTAGCGCCCAGCCCTCCCCATCCCCAGTTCTGAGTGTGGTATCTTATGTGCCCCCCCCATTATATAAAACCACATTTATACACCAACACTACATACAAACACACCCCATACATTCACTCACACATACTTCATACAAAAATATGTTTACATTCAAACACACAAACACTCAGTGCTAAATACATTTTAAAAATGTGCAAGTGTTTTTTACATTTAAAAGTGTGTGTGGGGGGGAAGGCTGGGGTGACCCACCCCTGGTGCCAAATTCTTTAGGTACGCCCCTGTATTTATTTGCATACATATATATCATACATATGTACACAAACTTTGGAATATTAAATACACGTATACAACTAATTTGTGGTATGATTGAAAGGTGAATGTGACTATGTAGGTAGTTGGATGATAAGGGACATAGGGCTTAGAGAGGGTGTGTGTATGTGTATGGAGATTGCTTGTGTTGTATGTTTGTGGAACTGCTACCTGTGAGGTTTTGTGTCTTGGGTGGCTGCTTGTTGTATTTGGGGCTGTAGTTGAGGAATATGTCATTTTGTGGAGGATTTAGTGGCTCTAGTGAAAGTATAGGGGATGTGTTGGGGGTTTCCTTAGTGTTATCTCCCCCCTCCCTGTTGTGCCTCCTACCTAACTTTGTAGCATGGCCGGGTTGTACAGTACAGGAGTTCTGTTTCCTGTGCTCACTGAGTGAGCACTTCCAGTCAGTTCGGCCGGCGATCCACGCCTGTCAGTCCTGTACCATGGTCCACGCCGCCTGGCCACTCTACATTGAGTGACTGGTAGGAGGTAGCGCTGTGCGCTTCCCTCCTACTGGGTCACCCAAACCTGGCGCTCCCCGGGACGGTGCACCCTAGGTGACTGCTTAAGTTGCCTATGGGACGTGCTGGCCGTGGTAACTCACAGCAATGCACTGATACAATAGTGACGAGGGAGACCAAGTACAGCCTCTCTTTTAAAGCTCAGGGTTGGCCAGGGTAATCTCTCCTGCTGGCCTTGGCCACACAGCAGGAGAATAGACTGGCCAGTCAGGGATGTTTTGATAACCCCACTAGTCATGCCACCACAAAGCCGTGGCCTTAGTTGTCTTGTGGCAAATCTGACTGAAATCATGTCTATTGCACTTATATATACTTGCACAAGTAAAAAATGAGTCTATGGAAGAACTATATATGATCTAAATTATTATTATTATTGGCATTTATATAGCACTAACACATTTGGCAATGTTTTACAAGTTTAATGTGGGGAAACCAACTAAGGAACAAACTAATGATTCTTCTTCCAGCTCTTTGCCAAAAAGTTTACCTTTACAATGCAACCAAACCTAAGTGAATGAATAAAGTGAGGGTTGTAACTATTCAGGATTAAGCAATTATGCATTCTTTTAGAGTGCTACTGAAATGAAAACAGCAAGTTAACCTCTGTGAATGTTATTCACTGATCAAAAGCAAATAACAAATAAAAGCTTTTCAGCCAAAAGACAATTCTATAATGAGTCCCACAGTTTATTTGTAATTTGAATTAAAACTTCCCTATGTTCTGTCATCTTAGAATACAGCCGCAATGTGTGTATTGAGAGGAAAGAGTAATATGCCTATGTGAGTATCCACAAAGAAAATTAGTAAGAAACAAAATGAGTGCCAGCACTCTAACAGCAGAAGGCAGGCTACATATCCCTAAAATCCTGGAGAGGGAGAAGTATCAGTTCATTGGTTTAGCAATGGACTCACACACACCAATTCCAATAACCCCTCCTCCTCTGCTGCTGCCCGGCTGACTCTCCACAACTCCACACACCAGGCAAGAGAGCAAAGAGGCAGAGAATGTGTGTGTAACAGAGAGGTGACAGGAGCCTGTGATACAACCGGATTAATAGGATGCCGTGTTTCACTGCTCATTGCCCAAGCTTGCCTTCAAATAACTGGATCTATGTAACTTTGGCAACAGCTTCTTACTGCTGAAAGGATTTTTTTCCTTTGGATTGAACACTGCTCTGCTTCCCATGTATAACGTTATCTTTCCTGCCAAGCCTGTGGGAAATGTGTGAAATCATGCCTGCTTAAGGCATTAATGTACTGGGAGAGACTGTCCTATTCTATCAGGTGAGTTGTACTGCATGTACACACCATCAGCTAGCTTTTGTAAACAATGTATACACTACTATCTAACTAGCCTATAGACAGTGTGCACACTGCCAGCTAGCTGTTTGTAAACAATGTATACACTACTATCTAACTAGCCTGTAGACAGGGTGCACACTGCCAGCTAGCTGTTTGTAAACAATGTATACACAACTAAATAACTAGCCTATAGACAGTGTGCACACTGCCAGCTAGCTGGTTGTTAACAATGCACACACTACCAACTACCTGTTTAGAAATAATGTATACACTGCTATGTAACTAGCCTATAAACAATGTATGCAATACTAACTAGCCGTTATAGACAATGTATACTCTACCAGCTAGCTGTTTAGAAACAATGTATACAATACAATCTAACTAGCTTACAAACAATGTATACACTACTAACCAGCCGTTATAGGCAATGTATACATCACCAGCTTTTAAAGAAAGTACCCATTCTCGCCAACTAGCTGCTATAAATACTGTAGTCACAGGCAGCTAGCTGTTTATAAACACTGTGCACACTAGCAGCTAGCGGTTTATAGCAATGTGCTTGCAGTGATTTAGCAGTATATTAATTGTATTTGTTTTTTGGTTGTTTTTTTTTTGACAGTGTTAGGGTTCTCATTGCAGTCCACAGCATAATAAACCAGTTATTCAGATGTATGTAAATAATAAAACAATTATCAGCCATGTACTAATTAAATGATGAATCATATACTTCACTAAATATGTATTACCTGTTTTGCTCGTTGTGTACTGTTGTGTTACTGTAACTTGTGTTTCTATGTTTTGTCCAGTTTACGTAGCAGCAGAAAGTTCCTTTTTATAATTTTTTTGCATCTAGTATGAATATCATGATTTAAAACGTGCTTGGAATGAAGCAATGAATACAAAATTAATGTGCAAAACAGAATTTTCTCAGGGATATTCCCTAAACTGGCAAATGTAACAAACTGACCAGAGAATAGATGAGGTGGAAAAAATTGTTGAACTGGATATTGTTTTCTATCCGTCTACTTTCCTAAAAGGTTGGATTTTCTGAACATTTCATAAAAATACCGCCTTTAGTGAATAACCCTGCTAGATTTTAAGACCTGGGGACAGAAAACTTAATTTTCAAATTACATTTACTTTTAATGTGTTTGCAAAAGCCATTGATTATTCTTGCTAGAAGAGCTATGAGTACTTTTTGTCTATGACTGTGCTTCAAGTTTTGCTTTTCTTATTGTTTTGCTGATTACGGCCTTGGCCACTAGAGGGCTATAGGAGGAAGTACCTGCATTCTTAGCCTCATAGTAACTTTGCTGGGACAATTATGAAACATAATTTATTAAGTACCTGCTGAGGCAACAAGGATCTCTCAAATGAGTTAGTGCTCATATTTCCCATAAGGCAGCAATAACACGTATTCTTACTTCGAGAAACATGTTTATGATTTCATAACAGTGAAACTCATTACAGATACATAGCAGGTAATATGTACTCTGGCATTTTTTTGTGAAGCACTGTAATACATTAGGCTTCTCATTCCACGAAAATCAGTAACTGATGCCTCTTGTGTAATATTGCTATTTGTAAAGCGCCAACATTTGTAACCATTTGGTAAAAAAGAATTCAGGAAGTAGTAATTTTCTTTTAAGTACAGGTTCACAAAACAAAAATGATGCCATCCTATTTTATTTCACTATCTCTTATTGAAATGAAATGTTATCTGTAGGTTATTTTTGTTGCTTCAGCCAAACAGATCACTTTATAAATTGACTTTTGTGCTTCGTGTTTTAAAGCATACATAAAAAAAAAATACATAATGGATTAATGGATACCACTTTTTTTTTTTTGAGAAACAAATTTTATATGAGAAAAAACTTGAGAGAGTGCTCAAACTTTCCTAACTTTACATATTAGTACAGTTTACCCAATGTATTCTACAGGATAAGCATGTTCTAGTAATTAGTTCACTTTAATAAGATGCAGTGCTCATCGGGGACAGAGCATCACTATACATACTCAGATATATGCTGGTTCAAGGTTTTCATTACTGTTTTATGAGAGATTTTAATAAAGTTTCATCCAGGAATTGCAGTTATTGATCAGGTAACTTGCATGCAATCAATAACGCTAGTTACTCTATATTGATCAAACATCTAATAGGGCAGCGTTGAGATATTTTAAAGTCCTCCTCTATTGGTTTCATGACAGCTGCTCCAAGTGTAAAGCAAAACAATAATTCATCTGGACAATGATTAACTCGGTGTCTAAATCTTTGCAACTAATAGATATCACCCATTATCTTCTAGTGATTAATCGTAGACCTTTCTGAATTTCCAGTAGCCAAGTTGAAAAAACACCTGTTGAGATAAAGTGGAATATTTGATTGGCTGTGCTATTCCAGCCAATCACATTTATTCCTTTAGGATACGCCAGATTAAATTCTCATCTGAGCTGATCTTTCCTTTAAATATTTATTCTGTCATTTTTTATTTTTTTAAATTTAAAAGTTCCAGCATTTTTTTTTTTTAATGATGTTTACATTTATGTACTCCATTTTTGGATTTTGTGGACTAGTGCTGCAAAATAATGATCACAATCCTTATCTTCTGCACATGCATGTCTTTGTATTAATAATGATTCTGTCTGAGGCTTGGGGAACTCTTGTCCTCCATCTGTATCTCCTGATATTAGGAAGTATGTAAATTAGGTCATAAAATAATCTGCAATCAACAATTATCTCATTAGTGAGTGTAGCTGATAAACCCCAATATCTTTAGTCATGAAACTCATGTAACTTTGTTTTGCTGTCATGATTTAGTTGATTGCTGAGGGGATGTATTTAATAAATGTGCCTATTTGTCATTGTGCAGTTCTTATGTGGGGCTAGTATGATACAAAATCTTCTGGAAGTTTCAAAATCTCCTGTAAATGTTCACCAAATCATCTTCACCTGCACTATGAGGCCATGTTGCTGTAAGCAGCACCATACCTGCAGTGGAAGCAAACCCCTTGATAGTAATTAGTTCTATAATGAAAAAAAAAAACAACAAAAACATAGTGTATATACTCATTTTTAAAAATTGTATTTATGTACTAATAAATTCAATAAATTACCATAGGTTGAAAATGGATGAACATTAATTTGAAAATTTATAAATATACACAAAAACTGGAAACAAAATTGGAGTTTAATTCATGCTGTGAGGATTTTTAATTGCATATTTTTTACTTTCTTTTTTTTCTACCATGTCAGTTTAATTTCTACTCCCCACTGTTTTAAAGTATAATTTCCCCATATGTCTGCTTCAGTTATAAAGCTGGTATATTTTTAACACATTGTATAATGTTATGTAGATGCTAAGTAATATGAGTGTGTCAGTTAAAATAGAAACAATGATTGCAGTTTTTCCCATTACCTTTTCATTGAAATTGAGAGTATTATTTTAGAATTAAAACAAAAGGAGTAATAATCACAGAATATATTATTCTGTTGGTAATCTATTTTGAATTCAAATAAGATGTTTTGCTCGTTAACCTATTCACAGCACAGGTTTAGACACATACTCATACTACCACCGTGCAAGCAGACATGTCTCCTTTCAGGATCTTTGAAGAATATATAAAACACAAGTTATGACGTAATGGTAACTCTGCCCTGAAGAGGGTCTTTAGCTGCAACCCTTCATCTACAGAGACATCTGATTGCCAGTAATGACTCCAAAATATTTTTTTCCCTTTGTATGGCATAATTGACCATTGCTTAAATATATATTTTTTTCAATCTAGGTTTTGATCAGCAGCATAGAAATATGTTCTTTAAAGACTGAATGTGATAGACTTGAGTCTTTTTCAGCCTAGATTACTATGTAACTATGTAGCCTCTTTAGAAGTAGTACCATCTGGTGGTTGAATGTTGTTTGGTGTTAATTTATTACTCTAGGTCAGGGGTCCTCAAACTCCGCCCCCCCAGATGTTGCTGAACTACAATACCCATGATTCTCTGGCTATCTATGTAATTCAAAGAATCATGGTTGTTGTAGTTCAGCAACATCTGGGGGGCGGAGTTTGGGGACTCCTGCTCTAGGTAATGTATGTGTAAGTTTGCTTTAAAGTTGCTCTGTCACTTTTGAGCTTTTCACAAAGATATAATCTTTTTAGCAGTATCAAAAGATACAAACAAGAAAAAGTAATGAATACTCTGTCTCATGTAATTCTGAATTTTGGCAGTCTTTGACAAAAGGTGGAGTTTTTTCCCCAACTATTTCCCATCAGCTGTGTGTCAGTGGCTGATGGAAATTGGCATTTCACTCAATGCACAATAGGGGCCTTTGGCACTTTGTAACACATATGCATCTTCATCTATGAAAGATCCAGTTGTATTGCAGGACATTCCCATATACTTTGTTTGTACCCTTCTGAGAATACAGTAGTGACAACAAATCCTGTCAGATGAAGACACTAGCAGCCAGATAAGTATGGTGTCTAGAAGATGTTGGTGCAGAGAATGGACAATTTAAGATAAGTATATCTCCATATCTCCATATTTGGTTATTACCCTAAATGAAAACATGTTCTTAAAAAAATGCAGAGACTTCACAAATGAAAAGAACTTCATATTTAACAATCCCATTTTGGGATTAGGTTATGATTTACTTATAAAGCATTTGTTGTTTTTAACCTGTATAATAAAACTAATTTAAGTTCAAATGCTATTCAAAATCATAGTATGGTATTTGACCTTTTAGAACTACATCAGTAATTGAAAGCTTGTTTTTAGTTTTGTTTTTCAAATTCTTTACACATTAAAGTACTTGTAATTCTTAGTTTGCATTTGCAAATTAAAAAGAACACATAGCCTTTTGTGTACAGAAAATAATTGTACAAAAAAATATATTCTTATATATGTCTTATATATTTTGCTTCAGAAAAAAGTTTCAGTTATTAGAAAATCTGAAGAAAAAAATGGATGCTGTCTTGCCTCCCTGTTTGCTTTGACTGTTAAACTATAGTTACATAGGCTGAAAAGAGACATGTGTCCATCAAGTTCAGCCTTCCTCACATTTGTTTTTTTGCTGTTAATCCAAAAGAAGGCAAAAAAGCCCAGTTTGAAGCACTTCTAATTTTGCAACAAACTAAGAAAAAAAAATCCTGCTTGACCCCAAAATGGCAGTCAGATTTATCATTGGATCAAGAAGCTATTACCCTACATTTAAAAAATGATATGATTTAATGTAATATTTTTGCAAGTATGCATCTAGTTGCCAATTAAACATCTGTACAGATTCTGATAAAACCATATCTTCATGCACAGAACTCCACATCCTTATTGTTCTTACGGTAAAAAGAAGTTCCTTTGCCTTAAACTAAATCATTCTTGCAACCAAAAAAGCATGCCCTCGTGTCCTATGCATACTCCTGTTTGTGAAAAGATTTTCACACAATGTTTTGTATTGGCCCTGGATATATTTGTATAATGTTATCAATTGTATAATGTTATCTGAGGTGCCACTTTTCCAAACTAAAGAGGTTTAAAATTGTTAACCTTTCTTTATAGCTAAAATGTTCCATTCCTTTTATTAATTTTGTAGCCTACCTTTGCACTTTTTCTAGTGCCATAATATCCTTCTTCAGAACAGGTGCCCAAAATTGCACAGCATATTCAAGATGTGGTCTTACTAGTGATTTGTTAACAGCCAAAATGATATTCTCATCCCAAGAATTAAAGCCCTTTTTGATGCATGACAATACCTTATGGGCCTCAGCCACTGCTGATTGACGTTGCACATTGTTGCATAGTTTGTTGTCTATAACAATTCCCAAATCCTTCTTGTGTGTTGTTATCCCTAATTCACTTCCATTTAGGGTGTAAGCTGCTTTTGTATTTTTTATGCCAAAGTGCGTAACTTTGCATTTTTCTACATTAAATTTCATCTGCCATTTGAGTGCCCAGTCCCCCAGTCTATCTAAATCCCTCTGCAGCAAAGTAATATCTTGCTCACATTGTATTACTTTACAGAGTTTTGTGTCATCTGCAAACACTGAAACATGACTTTCAATGATTTTTTCAAGAGCATTTATAAACATGTTAACCAGAAAGACTCCCAGAACAGAACTCTGAGGGACATCACTTATCAACTCTGTCCAGCTTGAAAATTTGCCATGAATGACAACTCTCTGTACTCTATTTTAAGCCAATGTTCTACCAAAGAACTAGAGTTTTCATCTAAACCAATTTCTTTGAGTTTGAACACTAATCTATTGTGTGGAACTGTATCCAACACCTTGGCAAAATCCAAATAGATCACATCCACTGCAACAATATGATCTATACTTCTACTTACTTCTTCGTAGAATCAAGTTAGTTTGACATGACCTGTGCCTCATAAAAACCATGCTGATTTTTGCTGATAACCATGTTCTTCTCAAGGAATTCTTGAATGTTATCCCTTAATAACCTTTCAAATACTCTCCCAGCCACAGACGTTAAGCTCGGAGGTCTATAAAGGATTTTGAACCCTTTTTTGAATATAGGAACAACATCAGCCTTCCTCCAATCATCTGGTACACTTTGTGAAAGAAAAAAATCTTGAAAGAATAAAAAAAGAGGTTAACTTATTTCCACACTTAGTTCCTTAAGTACTCGTGGATGAATACCATCAGGCTTTGTTTATATCAACTTTCTTTAGTTGCGGCAGCATCTTGTCTTGAGTCATCCAATTTACAATTTTTCTGCAATTTTTTTTGTAGCAATAATTTGCATATCTATTAACATAGGTTCTTCCTTAATATATACTGAGGAGAAATAATTATTTAAAATTTCCTTTTCCTGGTCCTCATTAACGAACACCCCCATCCCAGTTTTTAGTGTACCTACATTTTCATTTTTTTTTTTTTTTTTGAATTTATGTACTAAAAAAATGCTCTAGGGCTGGTTTTGCTATCACTTTGTCATTTTGTAGTCTAGCGAATCTAATCACTTCTTTGCACATGTTTTTGGCTTCCTTATAGGATGCCTCTGATTCATACAATTTAAAGGCTTTGAGTGCCCTTTTCTTATTTCTTGATTCACTTTCCCACTAAGCCACATTGGTTTCCATTTGTTCATATTTATTACCGAATGGTACATACTGAGAACTGTACCTTTCTAATATTTGATTAGATATGACATTTCTTCTTTTCACTAAAGAGTTTATTCCAGTCAATATATTGTAAAGCAGTCCTTAACTTATTAAAATTGGTCTTTTTAAAATGATATGTTTTAGTATTCCCCATGTGCTTTAGTTTTATTTATTTTATTTTAAAAGACACTATATTGTGATCACTATTTCCCAAGTGTTCACCTACTTGAATGTTGCTCAAAAGATCAACATTGTTTGTTAGAACCAGGTCCAGACAAGCGTCCTTTCTAGTTGGTGCTTGTACAAGTTGTGACATGAAGGTGTCATTAAACAAGTTCAAAAACCTAATTGCCTTTGCTGAACTATTAGTTCCTCTGTCCAAATTTATGTCTGGGTAATTAAAAATTTCCAATAATTAACGTGTTACCCAGATTTGCAGCTTTCTCAGTTTGCTCAAACAGCTGTTTTTCCTCTTCAATATTAACGTTAGGTGGTTTTCATAACTTATACCGATAACTGATGTCCCTTCTTTTGCCCCAAGCAGATATTTACCCATAATACTTACACATTTTCCTCATCACATTCCACTTGCTTGATATTTGGCTTTAACTCATTGTTGACATACAAACATACCTCACCACCTTTCCTGTTTTTTCTATCCTTCCTAAATAGTATGTACCCATTTAAGTTAACTGCCCAGTCATGTGTCTCATCCAACTTTTTTTCAGTAATGCCTATTATGTCATACTGTTTAGTGTATGCTATTGCCACTAGTATACAGATTTGTACATATAGGAAGATTGATAGTGTATTTTATTAATATTAGTACTTTAGTCACAAATTAAGCATTTGATAATTTTTTGTCACTTGTATATGGCAATGTTATGTCAATAAATCTTGATATTTTCTTCATGTTTAGTGCGGTATCAATGTTACTGTTTTGGATATTTCATTTTTTGGCCTGAGGGGGTGGCAAAGATAATGACACCTATAATCTGATTGAGTGCTAACACACTTTGCAATTTTTCATATTAACTCTAGTTCCCCCACTTTATTTAGGCTCCTTGAATTAGTAAGCATGCATTTAATATTAGCATACCCCTCCCCCGTCTCTGCCCCCCTTATACTGAGCTAAAGCCTGTCTCCTTTCTGTCCTATCTCCATTTTGTAGATTGCTATGACCCTCCCCCTATCACTAGTTTAAAATCTCCTCCAACCTTCTAGCCATCCTGTCCTCCAGCACTGCAGACCCTTTCCTGTTTATCTATGCATTAGACATTTCAGAAGGGAATCAATTTCCCTACTGACTGAAGATGCATTCAGCCAATTAATGTTTTGTTTACACCCTCTGACATTTATTTTTAGTTTCAGAAAATTACAGTAGATTTCCCAGCAAATCTTGGAAGTCTTTTGCTGCTATACAAATTAAAATTCAGTGGTTGAATCTCATTGAGAAAATCTGAGTGTTTTCTGTTTCTCTATTTGTTTTTAAATGTTAGGGCTGACTCTTCTACTTTCCTAATGGACAAGAGGTGGTTACTTGGGTGGGTACTATACTTTATTTTATATTTTGATGTATAGGGGCAGGATAGGAAGATGGATATTTCTATAGTTAAAGGGACACACTAGTCACCAGAACAACTACAGCTTATTGAGTATAGTCCCTTCCTGCAGGCTTATTAATTTAAACACAGCCTTTTAAGAGAAAAGGCAGTGTTTACATTATAGCCTAGAAACACCTTTATTGGTGTCATTCTGATGATGTCAGCCAAGGAGGCAAATCAGGGGTGGGGCCAGTCACAAAGAGTCCCACAAGGTGCTGAAAAATGGTGAGTAAATCACCTTTAAAACCTGAGTTAAGAAGGGCCTACCACCTAAATGGTGGTTACAGAACTATATTGTCAGGAATACACATTTGTGTTAATTACACTATAGTTCCCCTTAACGTAATCCGGGATATAGTTATCTATGAGGGAGTTAGTCACTTAGATTTGCCAACCTCCTGGTCCATTTATTTTGGACAAATGTAACACATTATATGGACTGATTTTGGCTTGTTGATCCTGGCAATTTTATTTGAGTAGTGTTAAAGGGTGTTATAGTTGGAGGACCACACTTTGTTAGTTTTTTAGCCTTTGGTCTTGCACACTTTTTTGTTGTATTTTTAAAAATATACCCAGCTAGTGTTTATAAATTTGTGTCTAACTCATCCTTTGGTTTTATGTGATTTATCATTTTTAACTTAATAGTTACAAGAAATCAACAAAATATTGGGGTCAGATTAAGATAGGGGCTTTTGGAGCAACAGCTATGTGTATGTGCTGAAACCTTTGCATATACGATTCCAGGATAATATGTAGTAGTGCAATGAACTCCATGTGCTGCTCATACATTGTCTCAGCACCAATCATTTACTATGGTTTAACACGTCCTTCCTGACCACCTCTACATGGGAAATCCCCTGGTGCAGTAAAGCTGTACATAGAGAAAGGGAGGCAGCAATGTTCCTGGACCAGGATGGAAGAACTGTGAATATCAGGCAGATATATTATAGGTTTACAAACTTGCATAAATGTAATTTCAGGTAGATAAACACACCTTATACATTCACCCCTTACAGACACAACACTGCAAATGCATATGTTTTATTTCAGATAAACAACTCTCACAGGCATGTAACTACATGGGTGACTTAATGGAGCCAGTTTAAACAAGCCTGGATACCCTGTCTTGGAACAATAGCACAATGCCCTATTTGAAAAATGAAAAGGCAGGAATAGGAGAAAAAGGGGACACACAAAATACACTTACATAGTTACATAGTTAAAAAGCTGAAAAAAGACTTGCGTCCATCAAGTTCAGCCATCCTCAGTTTTTTGCTGTTGATCCAAAAGAAGGCAAAAAAAACAACAATTTAAAGCACTTCCAATTTTGCAACAAACTAGGAAAAAAATAATTCTTAACCCCAGAATGGCAGTCAGAGTTATCCTTGGATCAAGCAGCTATTACCCTACATTAAAAAAATATATCCTTGAATATTCTGTTTTTGCAAGTATGTATCTAGTTGCTGTTTGGACATCTGTATGGACTCTGATAAAACCACTTCTTCAGGAGGTGAATTCCACATCTTTATTGTTCTTACAGTAAAAAAAACTTTTCGAAAATTTAGACGAAATCTTCTTTCTTCCAGTCTAAACGCATGACCTTGTGTCCTATGTAAAGTCCAGTTTGTGAATAGATTTCCACAATGGTTTGCATTTGCTCCCAAATATATTTGTATAATGTTATCATATCCCCTCTCAGGCAACATTTTTCTAAACTAAAGAGGTTTACATTTGTTAACCTTTCTTCATAGCTTATATGTGTTATGCTACTTGGGTTATTTGGATTGGAACTCAACTGCAGCTTGTAGAACTCCTTAATTACAATAGTAAAGAAACGAAGAATCTTTAAAGTATCAATACTGTAGCTTTAAGAAAAGAGAGGATTGCTGGCAATTTGAGAATCAAACAAAGTTTTAATGATTGATAAACTTAAATGAATTGCATATAGGCAATAGTCCAATAAGAAGAAGGTGCAGGTTATCAAACAATACAAAGTTCATTAATAAGTATTTCCTCAGAGAAGTTTTTAATAAGATTCTTTAGGTTGCTGGGAATAATCTTCAATAGAAACATTAAGCAGGTATTAGAGAGTTTTGCAAAGCAAGAAACAGTTCATAGTAAATAAGCATGATGGGAGTTGTCCTCCATATAATTAGTAACTTGAAGTAGAGAAGATTTGAGCAAGCAGGAACTGGTTCATTAATAAATGATATTGCAGACAATAGTTGAAAGATATACTTAAGGTTAAGGTGAGTTGTCCTCCAAGAGTTCAGAATTATAGTCCACTTGTAAATTAGCAAAGTATCCGTTCTCCAGTAATCCTCTATGGCTTGCAGCAATCCTTGCATTGGCTCAAAGACTGGGACGGCTTGTCAAAGCTTGTGGAGCCAGCGTGTATACCCGGAAGTAGGTCCCACAATCACCAAGCGCCTTCTCCCTGGCGCGGTCTCCCTAAGTACTGTCAGAGCTGCGGCAATGCGGAAGTGCCAAACTCGGAAGAGATACCGCATGACGATATGTTCCATTCCTTTTATTAATTTTGTAGCCCGCCTCTGCACTTTTTTTCTAGTATCATAATATCCTTCTTTACAACAGGTGCCCAAAATTGCACAGCATATTCAATATGTGGTGTAGCGGATGGCATTGGGCTGTCCTCAAGAATTCGTGGTAAAAATTTATTTGTGCAATTATTCCCATGTATAACTATAAGTGTATGTAGCTTTTGTCTGCTTGTTCGGTAGTTTTCCTTCCGTTTTCATACGAATGAAACTACCGAACCATCAGACCACCTCAGTGAGAAGTGTGTACCTCGTAAAGCTTTCACACTCTGTAACCGCAGCTTAATTGACCATGAAATTGCTACTTTATGTGTATCTGTGTGAGAACCGCGTGGCAGCGGCCATCTTACGCAAGAAAATCTCAGCGGTGTTTGGTCATCGAGTGTCTGGAACTCAAATCGGACACTCAAACACCCGAACACCGCTGAGACCTCCAGAGCTCCACAACTCACAAACGGAGGGGCAAGTCAGCCCCTCGTTCGGTAAAATAAATGTACCGAACAAGGGAATACATACGAATATGAGATTAGCTGTGGATGGCAAGTATTTCTGTGTGTTTTAACTGCAAAACGGCCAAAACATGTGGAGCCTTTTTCGGATACTACCTAGTGTGCGGTCAGTCAAATTACACTTTCCATCTAACTTCCGAACCCCTGGTCCGATCTGGGTGAATTTTGAATATGTTGTTCATCCAGATCTGGGCTACAAGGGGGTACCCAGTATATTGCTGTGTGCCTTCATGGGCCGGTGGGGAGACAAACTGCCAGCTGGGAAGGGAGAGAGGACCCGGGGAACTCTATCCTGCAGCTCAGCCAGGTTCCTCTTGTGAGGTCTGAGCATTGCCATGGTTACTATGGCACTGCTCCGATCTCGCAAGTCTGAACTCTACTCCAGAAACTACAGGGTAGAGTTCACTCCTCACCGGATCACCAGGAATTTCCCACCGGACCACCAGGGCTGACAACAAGGCAAAGGTAAGAAGGGAGGGGGGGGGACATAAACTAGATATGTTTTTAATAATAATAATTCCCAATAATAATTCCCAAACACCACACTGCACCCTTTATTCACACTACACCCCAAACACCACACAGTGCACCCCTCACACACACACTGCACCCCAAAAACCACACAGCACCCCTCACACACACAGTGCAACCCAAATGCACCCTTCACACACACTGCAACCCAAACACCACACAGCACCCTTCACACACAGTGCACCCATCACAAACACACTGCACCCCTCACATACACACACAGTGCACCCCAAACACCACCCCAAACACACAGTGCACCCTTCACACACACACACTGACTGCACCCTTCACACCCAAAGTGCATGCCTCACACACAGTGCACCCCACACACTACAGTGCACCACCCCACACATACGCACTCCTCAAACACACAGACTGCAACCTTCACACACACCGCACCATTCACACACACAGCACACCTCACACACACAAACACTGCACCCCTCACACACACAAACACACACACACACTGTACCCTTCACACACCCTGCATCCCTCACACACAATGCACCCTTCACACCCAGTGCATCCCTTGCACACAATGCACCACTACACGCATTACATTCCAGACACACACACTACATGCCTTATACACAAAACCTAGATTCCATTCATAACTATGTATCCTCTACACACACGCATACACATGCTAGAATCCCTAAACACACTCTGACTCCTCTACACACACACACAAACACACACTAAATATCGTATGCACACTCTGGGTTCTCCACACAGTGATGTATTTGCCATGAGGCAAACAAGGCATATGCCTTGGGCAGCACTTTCCAGGGGGCAGCAAACAAATGCCACCCCAAATGCCACCCAAGTGACTGTGTGTGTCTGTGACTGTGTGTCTGTCAGTGAATGTGTGTTTGTGTCTGAGTGATTGTGTGTCTGTCACTGTGTGTCTGAGTGATTATGTGTGTCTGTCTGGATGTGTGATGGAGCCTGTGTGTCTGAGTGAGTGTGTGTTTGTCATTGTGTGTCTGTGAGTGTATGTGTCTGTCTGTCGGTGAATGTATATGTGTGTGTGTCTGAGTGATTGTGTATGCCTGTCAGTATCTGTGAGTGTGTGTCAGTGAGTGTGTGCGTGTCTGTCAGTGATTATGTGTGTCTGTGAGTTAATCAGTGATTGTGTTTGTCTGTCAGATTGTGTCAAATCAGTGTGTGTATGTCAGTGTATCTGAGAGTGTGTGTCTGTCAGTCAAAGTGTGTCTTTAACAGGAAGAGGTGTTGCATTGACAGGAAGAGGTGGGACAAATGTAAATTAGAGTGTGCCCAAGTTCCGTCATGCTTAGGGCAGCATAGATCCAAAATACACCACTGACTCCTTACATGCTAGATCTCTTACGTACACAATAGATTCCCTATAGGCACACACTGCACAACCTACACACACTACATTAATGACATACACACTCCAGATCCCCTGTAAACAAACACACACTACTTTCCCTAAACACACACACTTTACAACCCCTACACACACTACATCATCTATACACACATACACTACAGGCCCCCGATGCACACATCCCTTATACTCACACTCTCTCATTTTCTACAACCCCTAGCCATACATATTACACCTCAAACACAACACAACTGAAACTGACATTTACACAAAACACCACATCACAATTAACTCACTCTACGCACATGCAAACACACAGACTGGCACTAAACACATGTACAATACGCTTTCCTTAAACTTTTGTCCTTTGGTATCCCACTTATGGAGACACCGGAGACATGACACAAGCAAACACAGTGCAAGCATATTAATACATTTGCTTGCGCTGCGTAGAACAAATACAGGGCTTTTTTTCCACTCACTTTGAGAGGGGGTGTTCTTGTCATTGGTGATGACAACCCCCCTACCCCTCTCTTTCTGGCCCACCCCCTTCTCAGTGGGCCACTATGATTCAAAAATACCTGGGTTGAATTTTTTTCCCAGTCCAGCCCTGCTAAGGAACACAGTGTATTATATTCTCAATGTACTGTTGTCGTTTTTATTGTGTCTGTTTAGCATTTACCGAGTTATTTCATTTTGTTTCAATTAAAATGACCGGATAGTACTGTATACTTAGAGGAACTGTCACTCCCCATGTTTTTATGTAATATATTTACATATCCCTGCTTTAACAAATATATGTCCATTGGGTATGAAAAATAAAATTAAATGCAGAAAACCGTACCTCTTTATTCTGAAATTTTAGCTCCCTCTCAATCATTATAATAAACTCTGTCCTTTGCACATGGCAGTCTGCAGAGTGGACCACATACAGTGTTTCTATTTCTCATCTTCATGTGCAATCAAAATTGAGCATCTCATGAAAAAAGGTTAATGAAAGTTATAGCTGATTTTCAATGTTTTATTCGATGATGTACATTTTGGGGAAGTTTTAGTTCCTCTTTATATTTAACATGTATATACTAGCATGACATAAAATGAATAACAATAACATGTAACTAAATAGATAACATTAATTAGTTTGACTGTAATAAAGATTGACCAAAAATATTTTAGAGAGATTTGGAAAAGTTCATGGGAAATTAAACAAGAGTGCATATGAGGGCTTTATTTCCTTGTTGACTAGTTACATTTGCTTAACTTGCTTGAATCAGTTGTTGAACTAAGCAGACCTCTGCAACAATAACCTGTCTGCAGAGCTTTTCAAATATGAATTTGCTGAACCATCACTATTTTGCTATTCTACACAATAGCTGTTTACACAGGAATTGTTATCCTACAGTTTGAAAAGTCCATGGGGTCTGTTCACTGAATAGGGAATTGTGATGAAATGAAAACATAGTTATAAAAATAGAAGGGACAGTTCAGGCTGGAAATGACCCATTATGTTAATGCACTACAGATAATGGAACAAAAATGTTACAAATGATGGTGAAAAAAATGTAAATATACATATCATATTTCTGTCCCATGTCATCAATCTAGAGGCTTCCCATTGATTTCTGCATATCCCATAATTTCCTTCCCAGCGAGGGTGTGGATTTATAGCTGTGGTTATTTTTGCAAATGATTGATGTTATAAGCACTTGTGTGCTGGAATACTAACAGATGGCCTCTTTGCAACACAGCCAATATAGAGAGTCATTTGTTGTTATGGTGCTTTGGAGTGCTTTTCATATTAGACTTTAATTAACATCTAACTATACTTATTACATTTTCTTAACCCCTGTAAATAATACTTTTAATTAACAATCTGGTTATATGTGTCCTCATAACAAGTTTCTTTCTGTTATATCACATATGCTTCAATAATACTGTGCACTTGCCAATTAAAGTAACACTCCATTTGTTTATCAAGCTATCTGGCATTTACAGTTATCAATCTTTGACTTCTCCATTAATGTTAAACCATAAATCCTAAAGTTTCCTGCTCAACTATTACAAACATTATTATTATTTTATAATTGATATAGCGCCATCATATTCCGTAGCGCTGTACAATGGGTGGACTAACAGACATGTGATTGTAAGCAGAGAAGTGAACGTACAGGAACAGAGGGGTTGAGGGCCCTACTCAATGAGCTTACATGCTACAAGGAGTGGGGTAAAGTGACACAAAGGGTAAAAGTAGGGGTGTGAAGTAGGTTATTAGAAAAGTATACACTGAGGGCTTAGTGGGTAATTTTGACAGTTGTAAGAGAGGAGTCATTGGGGACAAGGAATGAAAACTTGCTAACAGTTTAATTATGCTTTCCTGAAGAAGTGAATTTTCAATGATTTTTTTGAAGGAGTGGAGACTGGGTGAAAATCTAACGGAGAAGGGAAGGGAGTTCCACAGAAATGTGCAGCCCTGGAAAAGTCTTGAAGGCGAGCATCAGAGATGGGAGTACAGAGAAAGGATAGATGTAGGTCTTTGGCAGAGTGCAGGGGCCTGGATGAAACATACTTGTGTATTAGGGAGGATAGGTAGGTTGAAGCAGCATTATGTAGGGACTTGTAAGAAAGCACCAGAATCTTAAATTGAGCCCTATATCTTACTAAAAGCCAATGTAGGGACCGACAGAGCGGGAAAGTGTGAGCCTTGCTGCCGCATTCATTATAGATTACAAGCTGGGAACATGTAAGACCACTGATAAGTGGTCAAGGTAAGAAAGAACAACGGCATGGACCATCACCTTCGCCACATCTGGCGTTAAATAGGGGCGAATGCGCGCTACATTTTTGAAATGGAAGCCGCAAGATTTGGCAATCGACTAGACATGAGGGGTGAAGGCGAGTTTGGAGTCAAAGAGAACACCTAGGCAGCGAGCCTGTGAGGTAGAGGTGATAGCAGCGCCGTTGACTTGGATGGAGACAGACATGGGAGTAACAATACTTGAGGGAGGAAAGACCAGAAGTTCTGTTTTGGACAGGTTGAGTTTAAGGCAGTGAACAGCCATCCAGTTGGAAATCGCAGAGAGGCAGTCATAGACACGGGTCAAGATGGGCGGAGAGAGATCAGGAGAGGAAAGGTAGATTTATATAAATGATAACAGAAGCCAAAGGAGCTGATGAGTTTAACAAGAGAGGCAGTATAGATAGAGAACAGTAGGGGACCAAGGACAAAACCTTGGGGAACACTGACAGAGAGGGGTTGAGGAGAAGAGGCAGAGCCAGAGAAAGAAACACTGGAAAACTGCTGTGAGAGGTAGCAGGAGCACCAGGAGAGAGCACCAAGAGAGAGCTGTATCCCGTAGACCAAAATTACATAGAATGACAAGAAGCTGATGATGATCAACAATGTCAAAGGCAGCAGAGAGATCAAGGAGAATCAGGATAGAGTAATGGCTGTGAGATTTAGCAGCAATTAAATAGTTAGATACTTTGGTCACAGCTGTTTCGACAGAGTGATGAGCATGGAATTCAGACTGAAGGGGGTCAAGCAGAGAGATGGATTTGAGAAAGGGATCTTGGAGGCAAATGGCAGTAATGAGATAGGGTGGCAGTTGGACTGGGAGTCAGGGTCAAGGTTGGGCTATTTCAGAATCAGAGTTATGGTTGCATGTTTGAAGGGTGAAGGAAATGTGCCAGAGGAGAGGGAGATATTGAAGATTATAGTTGGAGGAAAAGCAAGAGAGGGAGACAGAGTGCGGATGAGATATGAGGGAATAGGATCGAGGGAACAGGTAGTGGGGCAGAAACCACTTCCGCTGCAGTAGGTGCGAATGAGCATAGATTGGCTGAAGAAGAGGGGTTGGGTGATGTATTCGTAGGGGAAGCAGAGAGATTAGAGATCTCTTGCCTAATTTTAGAAGTCTTCTCAGTGAAGTGAGCTGCAAAGTTTGTGGCAGACAAGGTGGTAGAAGGAGGGGGAGCAACAGGGCTAAGAATTACATTAAAAGTGTGAAATAGGTGTTTGGAGGTTTCTGCGAGATTGGAGAGTTGAGGGTGGTGAAGTTTGGGTATGCCGACATCAAAGGTTTGCAGATGGTGGTCAGACAAAGGAAATGGAACATTGGAGAGGTTAGAGGTGGTACAGAGATTGGTAAAGATGAGGTCAAGAGTGTTTCCTGCTGTATAAGTTACTGAAGAAGACAACTGTGTTAGACCAAAGGAGGAGGTTATAGAGAGCAGACGGGAGGCAGCAGGGCAGTTGAAGTTGTTGATTGTCTTAAGCAATTACCTCTCAACAACCAACCTCTCAACAATTATCTAAACATTCTTTAAAATATATAGATGTGGTTTTAAAAACCTCATGATGGCGGGGGGAGGAGCCTGACCTGCATGGAGGCTGAACACATTCTGCAGGAGCTCCACGCTTAGCTACTGGCTTTCACATGCTTTATGCCCCTTGGGGTGCTAATCTCTTGACTACTTGTGCTTTGCTGACACCCTGCAATGACAGGGCTCCTATGGGGCTAGTAAAATCTGTCCTACCTTACACAAGCCATGGAGGATGCGGTGCGGCCTAGTGCGGCTGGCGGACGGGGGAGGCACCAGCTTTCCCACCCTGCCGGGTGCTGGATTACTGCCAAATCCGACTGATGCCCCATTTCCCCCCCTTTTTGGACT
Source organism: Pelobates cultripes (assembly GCA_933207985.1). Taxonomy (NCBI): domain Eukaryota; kingdom Metazoa; phylum Chordata; class Amphibia; order Anura; family Pelobatidae; genus Pelobates; species Pelobates cultripes. Next base: position 137,807,065 of record OW240915.1, on the reverse strand, counting down.
GGCGGGGGTGATCCTGGGCCTCATCCCAGAGACCCACTCGCATACCGCCGCTGTGTTGACATCGAGCCTCCTAAACTCCGGAACTCTCTGTTATGGTGGACACCACGTGAGCTAGAGCTCCCAGCCAAGATGCTGCTGATACCCTCACTAAGCTAGATCTCCTCTTTGCAAAGTTCTGGAGCGAGCAGATACATTCATCTGAGCACCATGTGCCGACAAGTGGTTCCAATAGGTGCCCGCCACCCAGCACCATGAGGAAGGGAGTGATAGCGATCCCTGCAAGAGCGGAGGAAGAATCTCCACCTGCCACATGGCAAGAGAGCATCCAACCATGCCTCAGGCCTGGGCCCAAAGGCTCTATACCTGGGACTATGCACAACAAAAAGCAATTAACCACAGCTTACAGTACCTCAAGGCTTAATCATTCTCCTTACCACAACAATGCCACAGCAACTCCTCAGGGGAAGCAGTGGACTGTGTCTCAGACTTCAGTGGGGGTACAAACTGCCCTTGATGGGAATAGGCTGAGAGGGACTATCTCCACGTTCACTCTACATCACGGCAAGATAACATTTACAATGGCTCACTACGTTTATTTGGCTCATTCTGTTTTTGTTTTCCACCTTTAATCAATATGCCTCAATGAGTATGTATGCATCTTTCAATATGCTACGTGGTATACCACCACTAGCCTATGAATCCACAGTTTGCCCGCACGTCTGACCTCTTATATATCGAACTGCAATGTCATGTTTGATTTATAGTGCTTTCTAGGAAATCCAGCCCAGCATTACTGCATAGTTACTCAGGAAGGGTCAGTCTGTTTAGCTATAAGCATCATATCTAGTATAACTCACAGTTAAACTGTTTACCTTTTTGTTGTTTCTGCAGCATGACATAGCACAGTCTAACCTACTAAGTTCTTAGCAAAATCAAAATAGCTTACTCATGCAATAGTTAACTCCTGATTATTAACCCTTTTAAAAAAGTTCTATCAAATGTCCTATATGTGTTTATATGCTTTATAAGCTCTACTGCTTGTTACCTGCTTTTGAGGCAAGTGTGTCTGTAACTATATGCACAGAAAAAAAAACCTCATGATGGCAGGTGTGGATTAAAATATTTACATCATGCGCACCTATAGGCACATAATTCTCATGTACCCACCCCCCCCCCCACACTTCCAAACTAAGTAAAAAAAAAAAAAGACCAGTTTAAATATGCTAAAAGTAAAGTGTAGGTAGCTAAGCTGTGTATGTATGCAGTGTGGGTAGCTGAGCTCTGTGCATCTGCCATATCAGACTGTCAGATCAGATCACTGTGTTCAGTCTGAGGGCCATGCACAGATCCCTATGTTTAGTCTGGGGGCCATGCACAGATCACTGTGTTTAGTCTGAGGGCCATGCACAGATCCCTATGTTTAGTCTGAGAGCCATGCACAGATCCCTATGTTTAGTCTGAGGGCCATGCACAGATCACTGTGTTTAGTCTGAGGGCCATGCACAGATCACTGTGTTTAGTCTGAGGGTCATGCACAGATCACTGTGTTTAGTCTGAGGGCCGTGCACAGATCACTGTGTTTAGTCTGAGGGCTATGTCAAATGTGATTCTTTGTTAAACTAATTTACATATGCCCACCCAGAATCCTTTGCGGAAGTAACATCACTATAGTGTAAGACATTATTAAGACCTTGATAATGACCCTGTAGGGTCAAATCATGGCTGCTTTTGGGCATGTATTATTAAAGTTTATTTCATGGTTGGAAGTCCTTTGAGTCATGTCAATTTATTTTTACCCATTTAAGTGTGGGCGTAGGAAAGCACATAGGCGGATTTGTGATTTCTGTGGGAAAAACAAGTCTTATGGCTTGACTGGTGTGCAGATTTTTGTTTGACATTGTATTGACTATCCACAGACTTCAGGTGAAAGGGGTTTTCAATCACAATTTTTCCCCACCATATCTTTTTTTGTTTTTGCTTCAGAAAGAAGAAGAGTAGACAGCTCCTAGAATTAATCCCAGCCAACCAACCTGCCTTTATTTAGGATTTATAGGATCCATGTGTTGCATATGGCCAGTGATCCCTATGTTTCACTGCCTTGACATAGAGAACCAAAGGGGCAGCTGCTATGGGCCCCTATAGGGTAAGTGTCCTTTTTGGCCTGTGTTAATGATGGTCCTGTTATTGTTATTATTATTATTATTATTATTGCCATTTATATAGCGCCAACAGATTCCGTAGCGCTTTACAATATTATGAGAGGGGATTTAACTATAAATAGGACAATTACAAATAAACTTACAGGAACAATAGGTTGAAGAGGACCCTGCTCAATCGAGCTTACATTCTATAGGAGGTGGGGTTATTAGTAGATGCTTATTTTACATTGATCCTTTAATTTTAAGTTCATATTTATATCAATTTCTACTAAAGTGCAAAGCAATTCTTTATGTACTCAATATGTAAATCAACAGATTTAGTTATACCTTTTTTAAATAACACATTTTTTTTTAATTATACTTTTCATTGAAAAATTGCTGAAATTAAACCAAATATCCCTTTAAAACAAGGCACAGCCAGTGGGCAACATATTTGATTACAATTATATTTAACTGTTCTTTAAGACATAGTTTGCTCAGACAACTGATGTTTCAAACAGTCAGCAAACAATTGATTTCTATATATCATATTGAACAGAAGCCAAAGTTTCACTGCTCTGTTCTGTAAATGCTGTCTAATGAAATTAAGCAGATGAGCTGTGGTGTGTCACTAAATATACACCTGGGAGCCCACGGTTTAGTGGAGATGGTCTGGGAGAAAGCTGGCAATGTGACACTGCTGGAAAAGGTCACATTATGCAAAATAAGTAATGCGAATATAAAGAACCACAGCTAAAACTTGCATTCATTATTTGGAAAGGTTATTTATATATGAAACTCAAAAATGTACGTTAAAATGATGTGAATCAATAACTACTGAAATAATCACCTAATAAGTTATACAAGATGTATTTCCTGTCATTCCATTTTTTATTAAATTCGGGAAGATTTGAGCTAGTGTCAGAATTATATATATGACTTTCTCACCCCTCCAGGTGGTATTTTTGTGTATTCCTCTTTGTCAGGTTCTCTACCAGAGGCCTGAGAGTCTGAGGGTTCTGTGCAATATCTTAAAGGACCACTATAGTGCCAGGAAAACAAACTCGTTTTCCTGGCACTATAGTATTAATAGGTTCCCCCCCCCCACCCTCATGGCCCCCCTGCCGCCGGGCTCTAGATTGAGGAAGGGGTTAAATCACTTACCTTTCTCCAGTGCCTGCGCTCCCTCGGCGCTGGGTACTCTCCTTCTCCTTCGGTCGTCATCGGCTGAATGCGCATGTGCGGCAAGAGATGCGCATGTGCGGCAAGAGCCGCGTGCGCACAAGAGCCGCGTGCGCATTCAGTCAGTCCATAGGAAACCATTCTCAATGCTTTCCTATGGATGCTGGCGTCTTCTCACTGTGAAAATCACAGTGAGATGCGCGGAAGCGCCTCTAGCGGCTGTCAATGAGACTGCCACTAGAGGCTGGATTAACCCCAATGTAAACATAGCAGTTTCTCTGAAACTGCTATGTTTACAGCAGGCAGGGTTAACCCTAGAGGGACCTTGCACCCAGACCACTTCATTAAACTGAAGTAGTCTGGGTACCTATAGTGGTCCTTTAACTGTTCCTGAAACTGCACTCTGTCCTACCCGGAATCTGCTGAAGACACTACCCCAACTTTAGGGTTACATCCCCAGGTGCTCCTATCACAACTGGGACTACTACTGCCTTCACTTTTCCACATCCTTTCTAGCTACTCGTTCAGTCCTTGGTGCTTGTTCACCTTCTTATGTTCCTTCTACCTGATGTTATGGTCACTGTATATTGCCATATCCACCACCAGGAAGGATTCATTGTGTTGAACTGTTTCAAATGCTCTTGTTTGAATTGTTCAATGCAAACAGCTGAAAGTCTGTACATTTTGATAAATAAACCTGATTTTCAATGGGAATTTGTGTTTCAATGCAGTTGAACACAGCAAACACAGATTCAAAGGAATCCATGTTTAAAATGGAATGAGGCAAAATTTGTATTCTTTGTTGAACTAATTTGCATATGCCCACCCAGAATCCTTTGCAGTAGTAACATCACTGCAAATTTGTGATTTCTGTGCGGAGAGCAAGTCTTATGGCTTGACTGGTGTGCAGATTTTTGTTATGGTCAATAGCAGTCCCTACCCACCTCTATTAAAAAAAACAAAAAACAGAAAACTAAAGAACAAGACATATTTCTGAAAGTAAAACTACAAAAAAGAGATATTCAAAATTGCCCTGGCCTCTCTTAAGCACTGGTTAAAAGCTGTCTTGGCAGACATGTGGTGTGTTGGTAGATGACGTAAACCAATGTCTAACTTTTTTTTTTTTTTTTTTTGCTAATTCTGCAATTTCTCCTCCATTCTGCTAGTTGGTTGTTAACACCCTGTTGACAGAGTGATTCACTAAACTGAGAATTGTCAGGAAATTCAAAGTGAATTTAAAATTTAAGGTTAAATAACTGAAATGAATTTCCATTTCCAATCTTCCAATTTTCCATTCTATTTTGCCTATTCTACCTTAAATAAAAATTTTGCTTTGAATTCCCTTTGAATTCCAAACAATTCTCAGGTTAGTTTATAACCGTATGAGTGATAAGGGCTTATGGTTGTTGTCAAAGGATTAGCTCTGGGATCTTAGAGGGTTGATGAATTGTGACATTTTAAGGTGACATTTGTGCCATGCCTATATTCATTACTGTCTGGGTGGTCCTTTTCCTCTCTGCATTCTGACATTTTTTTTACTTTCTCTACAAGTGCTACCAGTGTTTTAAAATAGACATCACTCTCAAACAGGGAAATGGCTTCGGTAATTACGTAAGTGGAAATCTGTGGCATGTTAGAATAACAACCCCAAAATGTAATCAAATTGTTTCAAATGCATGTAGCATATAGATACATATTTTAAACTCATGGCATATATTTTTGTTTTGATATGGTACTTATTTTCAAATATTTGTCATTTAGTTAAGCATTCAGGAGCTTAAAAAATATTTTTAGTGTAAATGTTTTAATCACTAAGCACTGTAACAACTGATAACATACAGCCGTGTAAATGCAGTAAAAAGCTGTGTTTGATAGTTGTATATTTTCCTCTTAATTTTCTGCTTTCTGCATAGAGCATTACAAGTATTGTTCCCGTGGGTCTGACTATTGCTTGTATGAAATAGTTAATCCTTATCCCAAGACCTCTTAAGTGTTCCCAACTAAAGAAATATGATCCGAATTCCACAGTACAGTGTGAACCAGAGGACTTTTTAAACAGAGCTTTGCTTACACAGCCAGTGTGAAAAAGGTCTACTTCAACAGCAAGTAAATATTTCTTTCTTTTTAATAGACAAACAATCTCATTCAAAGCAAAACGTTACAGTGTTTTGTAACACCAGGCAGTTGATATTCACAGTGCATTGTGAATAACCATGATTGTTACATACATATTTTTAAAGAATAATGTTAATTCCTTCTCAGTTTGTGAGTTCATTGTTTCATTATTTCTATGGAGCAACATTGCAAATATGTAGTATGTTAGTTATATTAAAAGGAATCTATAGGGAACCACACCACTGTATTTCAATGAAGTGGTTTTGGTGCCATGCTCCTCCTCCCCATTTTAGCCTCTTATTCTGTGAGAATGACAATGTTTTTATTACAGGGTAAATCTGTCTGTAATGGCTGTCATATTGACAGTCACTAGAGGTGCTTCCGCTGAAATAGAGATCTGATTTGCACATTGCAACATTTTGCTGCACATGCACATTAGCCTCAAAATGTTTTGCAGTGGAAAATAAGTGAATTGGTTCAGCCAAAGAGGTGGAACGGTACTCTGGAGACCAGCGCTGCAAGGGAAAAAAGTTACATAAACTCAACTTTTTAACCCTGCCCGGGAGTGCCCGGTCACCTAAACATTGACTAGGGCAGTATAGTGTTAGGAATACACATTTGTATTCCTAATATTTTAGTTTTCCTTTTATATTTTATGACCAGGGTTCAGTTAGGGGAAAATTATTCTAAGTCAACCTTTGGCTTTATTGTTTACTATCCGGTCTCCAGAACTCCTATAACACATTATTCTCTTGTCTGTCTGTGTCTGTCTGTCTGTCTATCTATCTATCTATCGATCTATCTATCTCTATCAATTGTTTTGTTAGTTTTGTCTGATAGCACCTTATGAGTTTGACATAAGTTGAGTTTGTGGGGATTTTATTGGAACTGTAGATTCTTTCAACACTTTAACATTTAGGAGGCTATTTATGAGTGTAGTGCTCTGAAAAAATGGTGCAAAGTGCTAAAAATTGGGTTGTGCTGGGGCCTGGAGTGTTTAAAGGGATTCTATAGTGTGAGGAATGCAAATTTGTATTCTGAACACTAGCGTGCTCTCTGGTTCCCCACTCCCTCACAACCCCACCCCTAGCACAAATAGGCTTTAAAACCTCTTTATATACTCAACTGATTCGGTCAACGCTCCACCTCTCCAACGTCATCCAATAGGGGACCTAATGCACATGTTGGATATCCTCAGGCAGAATGCAAGTACTTCCAGTATCATTTAGGCGAGAGTCTGGTAACTCCCGGAAGTACCACTGGAGACTGTCTTAGTACTGCAATGTAAACATTGTAGTTTCTTAAAAACTACAATGTTTTACATTGTAGGACTAAGTGGGAGAGGACCCAATGAGATGAAGTGATCTGGGTGCCTAAAGTGTCCCTTTAATTATCTAATTGACTACATAAGCCATATGAGTAAATAGTAAAAATAAACTGTTGGTTCTGTTTTTAATATCATGCATTATAAAACTGTAAAATAATAGTAACAATGCCCTATTCTACTATTTCATTCTGATCTATAAAAACATTTTAGGTGTATATTAATTTATTTTTTTTGGAAACTTTTTTATTTTTGTAAAAGTGTATTTGTTTGTTTATTCTTATTGCCACACATATGGAATCAGGGGTCTACATAAAATTTAGCAATATGTTTGATAACAGTAATTTAATACTGGTGCAAGATACAAGAAAGACTCTAACCAGTTTTCCATCATCCCAGCCATTTTTAGCATTGTGGGGGTTGGGAGATTGCATTTAAATGCAATGGTACTCAGGGCCGGTGCAAGGATTTTTTGCTACACAGGCAAAGATGCATTTTGCTGACCTCCCCTCACCTTAAAAAAGGTCTTGTAAACCGCCTTTTGATTTTCTTACCCTCTTTAGTGTATTTTATCCCCCTTTAGTATGTCTTTCTTTCCCCAGCCCCTTTGTGTCTCCCTGTCTCCCCCATTCTTTTTCTGTGTCTCTTTCAGTCCCCACCCCAACCCCTTTCTGTGGCTCTCTTCCCTCAGCGCATTGGTGGTGGGGGGTGGGGGGGTCATGGGGCTGAGGATGGGGATAGGGTAAGTGGGACAGGGGCTGAGGAAAGGGTCAGGGGCTGAGGAAAGGGTCAGGGGCTGAGGAAGGGGCTGAGCAAGTGGGAAAGGAGCTGAGCAAGTGGGTCCTGAACAGGGGCTGAGGAAAAGGACGGGGGCTGAGGATAGGGGTGGGGTAAGGGTTGAGGAAAGGGACAGGGGTTGAATCCCCACATCTTCCTTTCAGTTTGTGATTTGAAGTTGTCCTTTTGTATGGACACTTTCATATCTCAAGGATTATGTCCTAGATTGTTGAAATACTTGCCCACAGAAATGTCAGTTTTCTTGTTATTTATTGTACAACAATGCAGGTTAATTATTTTGCACAGTTTTTTACTTTCTCCCCAACATAATGTACTCAATCTCTGCATTTGATTCATATTATGATGTCCAGTATGTTTGTTGAGGTGCAGGTGAATGACCCTCAAATGCTATCTATATATATATATATATAGATAGCATTTGAGGGTCATTCACCTGCACCTCAACAAACATACTGGACATCATAATGTGAATAAAGTGTATATATATTTGTTGTCTATTAGGTGGTTGAATTATTTCAGATTGGTTAATATTTGAACAAGTCTCAAACATTTTTGCTGACAGGTTGAATGTACCTGTATTTCAAGACTCTGTAAGGTGTCTTTGATTTGGCATCTGTCTGTATGAGAGGAATGGTGGTATTGGAAACACAACATGCAGTCTCTTTTCGCTGTGAAGAACAGGCTATAGTTCTTTGACAATTTGTATTAGTACTTTGAGTTGTGGGTTGTATGTTATAATTAGAGGAACTTTTCAGGTTTTACTTTATATTTCAGGATTTTACAGAATATGTACATATTTATTTTTAAAAAGTCCTGGATGTTATTTATAAAACAAACTATTCAAGTATCTAATAAATATGTTTGTGAACAGGATGTTGATTCAGGGAGAAATCATTATGGAGTCAAGAAGGACTTTTACATTTTAATGGCATAATAACTTCAATTTTCCCCCCCTCTTCTGGATCAACAGTAAAAAGATGTGTTTTAAAGGTTGAGCTTGAATGACTTAATGAGACACTGTGGTCCTCCAGACCACTTCATGTCAATGCAGTTGTCTGGGTGCAATGTCCCTGTCCTTTTAACCATGCAAAGTAAAACATTGATTTAAAGCTTTCATATGGGGAAGTTTAAAAGCAGGAGCATGCGCTTCAGGTCTCCAGTGGTTCTCTATGAGAAGCATTGTATTGGACATCAGCGGTGGAGATCATACCTCCTCTGTGACGTTGTGGGAGTCAGAGAAGTAAGGTGCACCGAGGAGTCCTCTTTGCTAGAAAAAAGGTTAGTAAAACTTTTCTATTCTATATTCTATTTTATTTTAATGCATGGCGATGGGGACCTGAAAACAAGTAGGTACAGATTTATTTGTATTCCTAATGCTACAGCGTTCCTTTACGTTTTTCAACCTGAATTGTAACTATTTAGCTATGCAAATAGAGAAAAATATGTCAAACTATTTACTTTAGATACATGTTGATGTAAAATCTCTTAAAATAAATAATGTAGCTTGATATTATTTTCTAGTTTGATTTGCACCTGAAATTAGGTGCAGTGGGTCCAGGAGTCAGTTCACTGGACCCACTGCACCTAATTTCAGGTGAAAATCAAACTAATTCATTACTCTAGGCAGAGTATTTGGTGAAACTTCTGCCTGTATCCAGTTTGAGCCACTTCACCATAAGTCAGACTCCCTCATTCCTGTGTGTTGCAATAGGCATACCAGACCAATTTGATTCTGATATTATTTTCTAGTCACAATTTGTAATGGCCATAATTTGTTGTCTTATAGTCATAGAAAGACTTTCTTTCAGTCTACTTTTTAACATTAGGGAAAAAATGTGGCCCTATGGTCCTATGTTATTCTACCACTAACTGGGCCCATTTTACACTGGGAATGAATCTTAGGCCACATGTATTATTATTATTATTGCCATTTATATAGTGCCAACAGATTCCGTAGCGCTTTACAATATTATTAGAGGGGGGATTCAACTATAAATAGGACAATTACAAGAAAACTTACAGTAACGATAGGTTGAAGAAGGCTCTGCTCAAACAAGCTTACGGTCTATAGAAAGTGGGGTGTGGAACACATTAGGACAGGAAATATCAATCAAATAGGGTAGGAGTGAAGCAGACATGGAAGAGAGAGTAGAATTCTTTAAAACACTGTTAGGTCCCAAAAAAACTAATTTATTATTATTGACTGTACTGTGGCTTGCCTTTAAAAAAATAAAATGAAAAACAAGTTTTCATTGATGTAATCTCAGTTAGATAAGGCACAAATATTTACAATATAGTACAAAGAGTTTTGGTAGTATTGAGAGCAAAAATGTGCGTGGCTTAAATGAAGGTTTCTAGAATGATTTGACAGATGTCAACAATCTGCAATACAATAATAGCAATAGTTTAACTGTTTCCTAAATTGTAGTTTTCCCCTTTTCTGCTGTTTCATGAGACATGACCTATACTAAATTCTTACATTTTTTGTTTCACATAACATTGGGCAAGATATAAGAATAACCTTTTAATTTTCTGAAACGACAAAGCAAACAGTACATTGGTATGATAGAATGTGGGAAAAAGACAATAATGTTGATGATAATTACTGGTAGAGCTGATAGTCTTTTGCCAAGTGGTCAGCCAGTTGCTATCTGTGAGGTGGGTATTTTGTGCCCAATGTGAGGATATAAGAACTTTAAAATGTTAATTATAAGTGTATTGTTTGCCAAAAATGAACACAGGACACAGAGCTTTATATAGTTTTAAGCTTGTCGTTATTCCTATGAGCTATCAATTTAAATGGCCAACAATACATTTTGATTCTTTTCTGCATGTATAATTATAATAATTGGCTTCTGCTAGTTGAAATTTCTCTTTATTATCATCAGCACTTTGCACTGAATAGTTTTATACAGATTAATACAATTGGATTTGGCCTTGGGCACGCATTGTTTACCTTCTACAAAAGAACACTGATGACCATAACTTTCATTTAAGTACAGTACTAAATATATTAAATTAAAATATGTTCACAAATTGCATTAATAAGAATGTAAAATTGGTACCTTTTCTGAGATTGAAACAGTAATCTGTATGAAGCATTGTTTGCATTTATATTTAATTTTCTGGTTGACATGACTTCTGCAAATATAATGGTGTCATGTTGAACCCAATGTAATTTTCCAATCCCACTTCTTTAAAGGACCACTCCACTGCCCAATAAAATAAATAAATATAACCATTTAGTAAATATGACCCCAATAAAAACATGCATTCATTAAATTATACAACTTTCTCTTGGGGTTTATCTCAGAAAAGTTTGCAAAATCTGCAGCCTTTGCAAGACCTCCTCTTCCTCCTTAACCAAAAGTTCCTGTTGCTGTCCAATCACCGACTTTTCAATATAGTTCAATGAGAAATCTTTGTGAGGCAATTACCATGGTCAGTTTCCTGCTTCTTGAGTTTAGCTGCACTAAAATAAACTACCAGGAAGTAACAGGACCTGTTGTCTGACAGCCAATGGAACATAACAAAGTTAATTTAAAGTGTCAATTTCTATTGAAATTGAGGACACAAACATAAAGCACAGTGCAATGTTGGTACTCATGTGAATCTAATAGAAAGAAGAATATAATCAAACACTCTCATGGGGTTATTGCTAAAGTGAGAAATGAAATGGAATTCTAAGTGAATATCAAATTTAAGTTCAAAATAGTCAAACAGGAATAATTTTTTTAAAATCAATTTGAATTCACATTAGTAAATAACTCTGTCAGCGTAATTTGCTAAGTTGAGAATTGCTAAGAATTCAAAGTGAATTTTAAATTTAAGACCAAACTGAAAGCATAGGTGACTTGGAGGATTTTTCCAAGCAATTTTGGCCTTAAAATTTAAATTAACTTTAGATTCCCAACAATTCTCATTTTAGTCAATAACCCTGTTTATCTTACACAGATACACATATGTCCACTTATCTGTTGTCCTATTTTTATTTTGTACAGACATTGGTCATAAATTATTTTCATGCTCAAAACTTCTTCTGTTTCACATTAACATTAACAATGGACATTATTCTTTTGAACCTTTCATGAACTTTTCAAAAAATGGATTTAAAAAAGTTGTACACACTTCCTCCTGATGTCACAGAGAAGCCTTTGATTAGACCATTTAGCCAGCTCAGAGTGGAAGAGGTAATGGAAAGGAGTCTAAAAAATAATGAAACAATGGAGTTACACATAAGACTCCCCTTTCAGGCGCTGCCTGTAAGAGGATAATCACATTACATTTGTTTCCAGTGGTCAGTGCACTCTGACAACAGATGTAAACTAAGCACAGAACTGACATTAGGCAGACAAGTACTTGGCAATTTCACATATGATGGAGATGCAACTAGTCATTGGCACACAAGTGAAAATTACTCTAGATGTGCAATGTTTGAAGTCGAAACATTGTTTATTCATACTCCTACCACCATGACCACTTCTAAAAGCAGAAGTGGTCAAGGACATTGGCGTAACTTTTTAACCATATCGAATATGTGCATTAAAAATTAACTTCAACATGAGCTTGCTAGCTAAACATTTGTTAGAAATATTTCTTTCTTTGAAGAGCAAATTAATAAAGAACTATGTGTGAAATATTGCGAAGAGCCTAAAGACAAAAGACAGCAATTAGTTATTCGTTAGTAGTAAAATCTAAACTTAGAGTCCCCTTGAGGTTTTGGCTGTCTGAGTGGACCTTCTATTACTTGTTCTTTTACTTCCAGTCATATTGTTGGGTGACTGGGCTTAATTAAGCATAATAAGCAGAAATATATGGATTAAAGAAATACACATAAATACCCAAATCTTTATCCTATTGTCTAACATGCTGCTGTTCTTCTTGATTTCTTTAATAATTGTAAGTAATTCATTTATTTTGTGGATGTTATTTATATTAATATAAAGTCCTAAATGAATATAATTTATTTATTATAATTATCGCAGCAATTGTATTCATTTAATTATAATCACTCATATTGTGACAGTTGATACCTCTGTGGAATGTTGCACCAGGGCAATTAAAATTCATGGAAATAGTTATGGTACAGTGAGTCTTTACCCAAGATTTTCTGTCAAACCATTTCATCCAGCTTGAAAAAAAAAAAAAAAGATTCCCTTCTGCATTATCCGTGCAAAGCTGTTTTATCAGGATTTATTTATTTATAAAATATTTTACCAGGAAAGATACATTGAGATTTCTCTCGTTTTCAAGTATGTCCTGGGTCCACAAATCATTGCATTGTTACGTTAGGGTACAACAAAATACAAAAACAATATTAATACACAATATATACAAAATTTAACATAGAACAGGCAGGAAATATCCTGGGGGGGGGAGTAGTGCGTTCCTTGTGCACTGTGGGGGTAAGCAGGACCAGTATGTCCTAACGTGGTGGCTAGTCAGGCTTCAGGGTAAACAATATGTATGCAGAGCTACAGTGATCATAACTTTTGCAACATAAGTTAGTAACTTTTTTTGTTGTTGTTGTTTTGTATTGACCATCCATATATGTATACATCACCTCAACCTCCATAGGCAGGAGTACTCTTCACCTAAGTGGAGGCGCATACTCCCTGGGGGGGAGACACCCAACCAAACACCAGCCAGAGCGGTTACTCAAAGTGTGCTGGAATCTAATTACTTATCAAACTCAGCATGTGTTATGAGGCTTATAGCAAACACCAGCCGTTGCAGCTACTCAAGTGTACTAGAGTCAAAAAGTTTGTCAACCTTAATGTGTAACATAAATATAACTGAGTGAGTTAGAAGTGAAAAATTAAAGCTCGGTATACTTGCAGTCTGCCTAGTACGTTAAGAAGCAGGCAAGACAGCAGCAAGTTGTGGTTCCAGTCCTGGTAATCAGTGCCCAGTTCCAGACCATTCCAAGGGGAGCCGGTGACTTGCACTTGGCGAGGCTTGGAGTTGTGGCAGGCAGAGTATCCACTGCCAAGATAGCCGAACATTCCTCCGGAGTTTGCAGAGCCATGATGGTTCCATTTCTTATGGCCAGGAGCTTAGTTGGGTATCTCCATCGGTACCTAATGTTGTTGCTCTTGAGGGTGTTGATGATCTGGTGGAAGGAGCAGGGCCTCCGCAGTGTGGCCGCGGAGAGGTCTGTAAAAATCTAGATTGAAGCATAGTCCGCCGGTAGATTTCCCTTTTGTGTGGTTGTTTGTCAATATGATTTCCTTCACATGGTAGTTGTGGACTCGCAATAGGACATATCGCGGAACCATTGCAGCCAGGTGTGTTGGCTTAGGCACTCGATGTACCCAGTCTACAAGCAGTATGTCGGTAGGCACATCGGGCGCAAGCACCTTGAGCAAGCCGTGGACATAAGTAAGTAGCTCCGTTGCCTCAGCAGACTCCGCAATGCCCCTCAGCCGCAAGTTGTTTTGACGTGATCGATCCTCAGCATCCATCATTTTAGAGTCCATGGGAGTAAGTTGTTGTTCCAGCCGTTCGACATGATCAGCTAAATCATTATGGACTGAGGCAAATTCAGCCATCTTGCTTTCGCTATGGGACGTGCGCGCTCCCAGCTCTTGGATGTCTTTGCGCAGTGTGTCCACATGCAAAGACCACAAGGAGATTAGTTTAGCAGACAGGGAGTCCAGCGCCTCCTGTAGGTAAGTTGTAGTTAGGTGTCTGTCTACAATAGGACAGTCCGCTTCCAAAGCCGGGTTACTATCTTCTGAGAGGGCTCTGGCATCTTGCAGCCTGTGCAGCCAGGGACATAGGAATACGTTTTTGGCTGAAGAAGTTAAGTTTTTCAGCCTTGGCCGTGGCCCTCTTTCCCTTACCTTGCGACATACTTCCAGTCAGTTATAGTGGATAGGTCTCCTAATTTCTCAGTTGTTGAAGCCCAGATGCCAGAGCACAGATTTAAGTGTCCATCTTGCTCAGTGGTTAGCCACGCCCTCCCTTTTTGTATACTTTAAACAAATTAAAGTGAACCAAAATAAACAGAAAAGAGCTGAAGAGTGTCCTACTCAAAGCAGAGTTAGGACAATTATAAGAGATTCTCACCATATATAATCCATGTCATATTTACAGACATTATCCTAAATTTTCCTCCCTCCAGTTGTAAATTATGCATTCTAATTCTAGCTACCTTCCTTCTACAGAAAACGTCACCGCTGGTTATATATCTACATTCCTGCTGTGATCATTTCTCTACTACAAATTTAGACATACATATTCATACACATGACTATGACTTTGAAATGTACAGGATATTCTATTTTAGGTCTTACAAAAGAAAGCTATAAAATCCTCGACTCCATTTTCATGCTATGCATCCTTATTCCTAAATTTAAACAAAAGGTGACAATTGAAACTGAATTCAACACGAACCTCAAATATAGTACCACTAAGGTCAATATCCCAAGTCCCCAAACCAATACTAGTACATAAAAATGAATTCCTACTGGAGAGGAGTAAAAAAAAAAAAATTATGAAAATAAAGTAAAACATTTTTCTCACTAACAAACTAAAGGGTACATATCAAAATTAAGGCTATGGTGGGATAGAAGTCTAAAAAATAATCCGCCCCAAAATATAAAAGGTCTATAAGGTTGGGGGATGAATGTATACAGTTATTTAAATAATATCCACAAACTTTTTTCGTGATTTACTCTGCCTAAAAAGTCTATTTCTGTTATAAAACTGAAAAAATTCATGACAAATAAAGATTGTCAGAAAAATGAATAATATCCAGAACTGGGCATTAATATATTTAAGAATATATATCATAACACCATCACACTCAGGCTAAATAACACAATATTAATTATCAATCCCTTATATAATTGCAATCTAACCCAAGTGCAATAGCCATACAACATTCAAACCATAAGTGAAAAATATTTAAAAAGCAAAAAGAACCCTCCCCCCCCCATTATTTAAGAGATGTTAATACCATGACATTGTTGGACCTTGCAACATATTTTGCTGCTATTGCTGTAAGGTTTAATATTGTTAACTCTAACAGTGAAAATGAAATATTTGTTCAGTTTTAGTAATATTTGTCCAGTTTTAGCAGTCCCAGCTAAATATATTTGCTGGAATACCAAGTCTTAACTAAAACTCCACTCTTTGTTAGAAATTATTTCTATAAAATAAACGCTGGACAATGTGATAAAAAATTTTTTTGTGAATCCATTATAGACATCTTTAAAACTCAGAAATATATATGAAATCAAACATCAAGAAATGAAATTATAAACATTCAAATACGGAACTATAACCTTAAAGTGAATAAGGCATGACAGATTTACTTAAGGATAACATACCTTTAAAGGTATACTCCACTACCAAATATAAAATAAATAAAAATCACTCTTTAGTAGATATACTCAGAATACCCCATACAGCTTTAGGAGTCTGGAATGACCCTACATCAGAATTTAGTGATCTTCCCTCTGTTTCTATATTTTTCTGGTGAAGCATAAGACAGTTGCACACCAGAAGAATAATCACGGCTCTGACTGAGAATAGGACGACCAGAGATCTCTAATATAGATTGGAAAAACTAAATATCTTCTTGTGTTCTGGTACCACAGTGCAGGAGTCAACATTTCAACTTGCCTTTTAAGGTTTTGCTAATTGAAATTAAGTCCTCACAAGGGATTTTTGAACTTTATTCTGAACTCCAGAAGGAGGGAGTCCCTGCTGGCAGCTGGGAGCAGTGCTTCTAATATTGACAATTTTCTCTAAAATAGCCTGCACTGTACTGGTGGTTGTTACATGTATTGTAAATAACAAACTGTGAGAAAATGACACTAGATTTACTCAATGACGCACTTCAGTATGACATGCTGCTTATACAAGGACTTTGCACTGTGGTAGATTGTAAGCTTGTTTAAGCAAGACCTTTATTCACCTCTTGTCACCTCTTGTCACTGTTATATTATGTATGTAAATTACTCATTGAGAAATGTCCCCATATCCTATGGTATATGTTGGCGCTATATAAATCATAATAATATTAATAAAAATATGATGTCCCTAACATATTGGTAGGCACAAAAAAATGTTGTGTGTTGCTGCAAGTATCCTCGCAGTAAATTACACAGGCATAATGTAACAATTAAGCAGAGAGAGTTTATTACTCCCTCAGATACAGGATAAATAAGCCACAACAAGATAAATCTTATACTCTGTTCAGAATCAGGTTATTGTCCTTACTATTCACAGCGGTACAGCTCAGCCTAGCTGCTATCAGTTAACAGGGAAGATGGCTGTTGCTTCTTAGTGACAAGTACAGCCTTCTTCTCTAGCATACACTAGAGCAAAGAGGGGAGAGGCAAAGCAACCACTCTGAGCCCCAATTTAAGAAACCCTGGGACAAACAGTGAGTATGCCTAAACATCAAGCATGATTGTTTCAAAACACTGAAGTGGTCATGGTAGTTGGATTAATCTTTTAACCCCTTCAGGACGGGTGACGGACGAGGTCCGTCACAGAGGGGAGACCCTTAACGACGGGTGACGGACCTCGTCCGTCACGCGGTAAAATTAACCCCGGTAAAATTAACCCCGGATCGGCGATCGCGGGGTTAATGGTGCTCCCGGTATGCCTCTGCATTAGAGGCATACAGGGAGCACCCGGTCAGTCTGCCCAGCACATGTGCTCGCTCTGACCGCAAGTCTGAGCGAGCACATGTGCTCTCTATACTCACCTACCGGCTCCCTGCACTTCCGGGTTCTGTGTGAAGTGCAGGGAGCCGGATCAGTGCTGATCCTGCCCCCTGATGTAAAAAAAATAAAGTTTATTTAAAGTCCCCCCCCCCCTTACCCATTTTAATAAAAAATTAACCCCTTCCCTGCCAATTGATCACTGAATACAGTGATCAATTGGCAGGGATTACATTTTACTATGATCTGATTTTTTTTTTTTAACCCCTGAGGGTTAATTCTTTTTTTTTTTAACCCTCAGGGGTTAAATTAATTAAATTAATTAATTAAATTATTTTTTAAATTATATATTTAGCTAGCTGGGGTAGGTGGAAGTTAGTGGGGAATTGGGGGATTTGGCGTTAGGCTAACTAGGGGTTAACGTTAAAAAAAAGTTTTAAAAGAAACTTTAAAAAGTTAAAAATTAAGCTTAAAAAATGTTTTAATAACATTTAAGTAAAAAAAACAAAAAAAACACACTTTACCTAGGCCAAATAAAAATTAACCCCTTCCCTGCCAGTCGATCACTGCCTACAGCGATCAAATAGAGATCACAGTATTATACTGTGATCTAATTTTTTTTAACCCCTGAGGATTAACTTTTATTTATTTTTTTAACCCTCAGGGGTTCAATTCTATTTAATTAATTTAAATATTTTATAACTATATATTTTGCTAGCTGGGGTGGGTGGGAGTTATGGGAAAATGGGGAATTTACTGTTACTGCTGCGTACTGCTAGTTAGGGGTTAACGGTAAAAAAAAAAAGCTTAGAAAAATGTTAAATCTGTAAAAAAGTTTTAAGAAAGTTTAGGAAAATTTAAAAAAAATTTATAAGCAAAACAAAAGTTTAAAAACTAGTTTTTAAAAGTAAAAAAGTTATAAAAAGTAAAAAAATACATTTTAAAAACGCTCATTACCACTACACCTGGAGCAAACTAGAGAAAAAATTATCCCACGCCAAGGTTCAAAATATGCCTTTTGAATTACCCCAGGGTGTATTCTTTAATAAATAGTATGTGTTTGTGGGGAAGTTTCAATAACCAACCGTCTAAACTACTCCAAATTGGAACATGGACACAGCGTAAAACTTCAAAGTTAGAAAAAAACTGAATGGCTGCGTCTCAAATGCGCCCCTTCAACATCCACATATACCTGGCAAAGGTACATACGGGGGTATTGCTGTACTCAGCCGACATAGCTGAGCAACATATGAAGTATTATACAGTCATAGCACACATAAGGTTTGCAAAATATGCTGCGCAAACTCACTTTGTATGTCAAAAAGGCAGAAAAAATGCTTATTACCACTACACTTGGTACAAGCTAGCGGAAAAATGATCCCACGCTAAGGTTCAAAATATGCCTTTTGAAATACCCTGGGATGTCTTCTTTAAGAAATGGTATGGCTTTATGGGGAATTTGGATTATATAGCCTGGTAAAATACTCTAAAATGGGACATAGGCACAGCATAAAAATTCAAAGTTTGAAAAAAACTGGAATGGCTGTGTCCCAAATGTGCCCCTCCGATGTCCACACATACCTGGCAAAGGTACATACGGGGGTATTGCTGTACTCAGCCGACATAGCTGAGCAACATATGAAGTATTATACAGTCGTAGCACACATAAGGTTTGCAAAATATACTGTGCAAACTCACTTTGTATGTCAAAAAGGCAGAAAAAACGCTTATTACCACTACATCTGGTACAAGCTAGCGGAAAAATGATCCCACGCTAAGGTTCAAACTATACCTTTTGAAACACCCTGGGGTGTCTACTTTAAGAAATGGTAGGCCTTTGTGGGGTAGTTTGAATTTAAAACCTGCGAAGATGCTTGGAAATTGCACATAGGCCCAGCGTCAAAATTCAAAGTTTGGTAAAAACGGATATGGCTTGGTCTCCTATATGGCACTGTAGCTTCACGAAATAGTGCCAAAGACATTCATATGGGGTGTCATTTTACTCAGAAGACTTAGCTGAGCATAATTTGGGGGTTTGAACTTAGTGGCACATATGAAATATACAAAACGCCCAGCAAAAATGCAATCCGTATGTAAAAAATGCACAAAATTATTTTTTACCACATACTTTGGCATATATTGGTGAAAAAATGGGGGCATGTTAAGGCACAATATGCACCTTATAAGATACCCTGGAGTGTCTACTTTTACAAATGGTAGGCCTTTGTGGGGGTTTTTTGAACAGTCAAACTGTTATAATACCCCAAATGGAAGCTAAGGCTCATTAAATCCATCTCTCAAAATTCTACTGTGAATACTGTAAAGGACAGGTCTCCTATATGGCACTGTAGCTTCACGAAATAGTGCCAAAGACATTCATATGGGGTGTCATTTTACTCAGAAGACTTAGCTGAGCATAATTTGGGGGGTTTGAACTTAGTGGCACATATGAAATATACAAAACGCCCAGCAAAAATGCAATCCGTATGTAAAAAATGCACAAAATTATTTTTTACCACATACTTTGGCATATATTGGTGAAAAAATGGGGGCATGTTAAGGCACAATATGCACCTTATAAGATACCCTGGAGTGTCTACTTTTACAAATGGTAGGCCTTTGTGGGGGTTTTTTGAACAGTCAAACTGTTATAATACCCCAAAATGGAAGCTAAGGCTCATTAAATCCATCTCTCAAAATTCTACTGTGAATACTGAAAAGGACAGGTATCCTGTATGGCACTGTAACTTCACGAAATAGTGCAAAAGACATACAATGGGGGTGTCATTTTACTCAGCAGATGTAACTGAACACAAAATAAAACTTTGTACAGGAATAGCACACACCAACTTTACAAAATATACACGAGAATTTCTCTGTTATAAGTTTGTGTGCCAAAAACCAAAAAGAACACAATTTTACTCCAATATTTAGCAGAGGTTGGCGGTAATATGGCTACGTAGAAAGTGTCAAAACAACCTTAGGTAAATAGCCCGTGATGTCTACTTTATATAAATATATACTTTTGTGTGGCAATTTTGTTTTCTTTTATGGCTATTAAGCTTACAAGACAAACATACCAAATTCTAAAATCGCTCCACATTAAAAGTTTATTTTACTCCTTGTGCTTTGTGACCTGTAACTACCAAAAAAAACTTAAAATCCCAGACACATTATATATTCTGTAAATCAGAACAAATAAATAAATTTATTTTTAATTACTTTCCTTAACCTGCACTAATTATGCACACATTATTATTGCAAAAACTGTAAAAAAAAAAACAATATTTTTCATTTTTTTTGCATTTTTCTGTATTTTTTTTATAATAAGTAAGCATTTATATATATATATATATATGTTATATCAAATTAAAGCCCTTTCTGTCCTTTAAAAAACAGTATATAATATGTGTCGGTGCAATAAATGAGAGAGATGCAAATTGCAGTTGAACGCAAACAGCAAGAAAATGCAAAAATTGCTTGTGTCATTAAGCGTAAGTCAAGCTTCTGAAGCTGTGTCCTTAAGGGGTTAAGTTAGGTTTTAGCTTATAAAACAAAATAACATTTGGTTCCTTATTCATTGAGCCTTTGACTTGGTGTTCTATCAACATTTCAATACACAAAGAATAAGAAGCAGGTTGTGTCTTTTAGTAATAATTTTGTTAAGAAAGAAAAATGTTCTATTACGTTAGTAACACTGTATACATTTATGCGTTATTTCAAGTTTCTATACATTGCTGCGACATGGTGTTGTGAATGTTGATGACAAAGATTTTTATTCCAAGACTGAAATCTGAACATAATCTTAGATATTATTATCATTATTTTTTTTATGTAATTGTACCAATTTGAAAAATATTGAGTAAATGAAAATTAAATTATAAAAAAAGCATACTAGAGTGAAAGAAGAATCTGATGTAATCATCTTGAAGTATTTGTGTACCATTAAATCATTATAGTTGTTTTGTTTCTATAAAGGTCTTTATATTCCCAGCCTTGTTTTTAACCCCTTCACGACCGAGGACGGTTCAGGACCGTCATTGGCATTTTTGCGTTGCCGACCGATGACGGTCCTGAACCGTCCTAACGGTCTGAGTTACTTACCTGATCGCCGTCGTTCCCCCGGCGGCGATCAGCGTGGCTCCCGGTGTGGGGAGACTGCCTGCAGCCCAGACAGTCTCCCCACACTGAATTAGGACCCCTGTGGCCATGTGATCGCTTAACACAGCGATCACATGGTCACAATAGGTGTCCATGTGTCTGCCTGCAGGGGGACTGTCTGTGCTGACAGGCAGTCTCCCTGCTAGTGTAAAATCAAAAAAAAAAATAAAGTTAGTGTTAATAAAAAAAATAATAATAATTATATATGTGTATATATGATATATAGACATATATTATATCTATATAATATATGTCTATATATCATATATATAATGCCATACTAAGTGTATTTTTATATTAATATGTACTTTTATTAATATAAAAATACACTTATAATTAAATTACACACGTGTATATATAAAATATATATAATAACTATATATATTGTATATATATATTATTATAAAATATAAATAATAGGTAATTTAAATTAAATGTTTTTTTTTAAATAATAATAAAAAATTTTTAAAAAATTATATATCTATATGAAATTTTATTGTAACTGTATTTTAAAATTAATATATATATATTTATATCAAAATACACTTAGAATGAATTTGTATATATATCTATGTATATATAAATAAATAAAAATAATACGAAATATACATATGTACATATACAAAATTACATAAATAATTATATAAATATACACGTAGACTTCAAATATATAAATATGCATATATATTTAAATTCTACGTGCGTATTTATGTAATATTTTTACATAATTAAGTAATTTTATTGATTGCAATTTGAGGGACCTGCCTGCCAACCCAGGCCAAAAGTCCAGAGAATTTAATTTGCTAGCACTGTATTTTACCCTGTAACGTTCTACGACACCCTAAAACCTGTACATGGGGGGTACTTTTTTACTCGGGAGACTTCGCTGAACACAAATATTAATGATTCAAAACAGTAAAACATATCACAGCGATGATATTGTCAGTGAAAGTGACTTTTTTTTGCATTTTTCACACACAAACAGCACTTTTACTGATGATATAATTGTTGTGATACGTTTTTCAGTTTTTAAACACTAATATTTGTGTTCAGCAAAGTCTCCTGAGTAAAACAGTACCCCCCATGTACAGGTTTTATAGTATTTGTGAAAGTTACAAGGTCAAATATATGGGTCAAATATTTTTACATTGAAAATGGCCAGGTTGGTTACATTGCCTTTGAGAGCATATGGTAGCCCAGGAATGAGAATTACCCCCATGATGGCATACCATTTGCAAAAGAAGACAACCCAAGGTATTGCAAATGGGGTATGTCCAGTCTTTTTTAGTAACCACTTGGTCACAAACACTAGCCAAAATTAGCGTTCAATTTAGTTTTTTTACTTTTTTCACACACAAACAAATATGAATGCTTACTTTGGCCAGTGTTTTCGACTAAGTGGCTACTAAAAAAGACTGGACATACCCCATATTGAATACCCTGGGTTGTCTACTTTAAAAAAAATATGTACATGTGGGGTGTTATTCAGAGATTTATGACAGATAATAGTGTTACAATGTCACTATTGATAAATTTTAAAAATGTATGTTTTGAAACCGCAATATCCTACTTGTAACTATAGCCCTATAACATGCAAAAAAAAGCAAAAAAGCACGTAAACACTAGGTATTTTTAAACTCAGGACAAAATTTTGAATCTATTTAGCAGTTTTTTTTCATTCGCTTTTGTAGATGAGTAAAAGATTTTTCAAGTAAAAGTCAAAAAACATGTATTTTTTTCAATTTTTCATCATATTTCTTTATTTTTTTTAAATTAAAATACATGAGATTATATAAATAATGGTATGTAAAGAAAGCCCCTTTTGTCCTGAAAAAAACAATATATAATTTGTATGGGAACAGTAAATGAGAAAGCGGAAAATTACAGCCAAACACAAACACCACAAAAGTGTAAAAATATGCCTGGTCGCAAATGTACAACATCGCAAAAACAGTCCAGTCCTTAAAGGGTTAAAGCAGTACAGTTTTGGATACCTTTCAAGATAAATATAGTTAAAAGGGACCCTTTAGTGTCAGGAAAATAAATGTGTATTCCTGACACTATAGGTTTAAAACTACTGTTTAGTAGGTTTGCACCCTGTACTTTAGGTTAAAAAGGTGTTTTATTCACTCTACGCAAGGCTTCTTACATCTGGCCCCACACCCGATCAGCATACTTGGCTGACATCAACAGAATCTGTGATCTCAGCCAATCACAATGCTTGACCAATCTGTGTTTCTTATAGAGATGCATTGAATCAGTGCATCCCTATGGGGAAGTTCAGCGGACGCCATGTACATTGTGTCTGCATTGAGATGCCTTTCCATTTCGCTGACAAGGCAGTGTTTACATTAAAAAGCCCAACGGACTGACTATACTCACCAGAACAACTACATTAAGCTATAGTTGTTCTGGTGACTACAGTGTCCATTTAATGACTCAATGCCTATGTAAATGTTCTGAAATTTAAGTCTTGTATTAAATTAGGATACATTTTTATTATCCTAACAAGGTAGCAAATATTCAGGCATTGTAATTTAATTCTAAAATGTAAATCTATGTTTTCTGTAACAGATATGTTTGTTTTTACTTGGCTCTTGTTAATGGTATTCACTGTCAAGTGTTTGTTCAGAGTAATAACTAATATATCCATTTCATTGAACTTCATAATATAGGTATGAAGCCATAATTTACTTTAATTATATTGCTTTCTATCGCATGGTGTTTACAGTAAGCTTTTTATTCTGACACTAGATGTTTCCTGTAACATTTTGCTATATAATAAGGCATTTACATAGATCAATAAATATTGATGTAAGTCAGTGCAACAGAAAATCTGCTAGGAAGAAAAAGTTCATTTTATAAAAGTTCATACATTATGCTTCAAAAATGATAGTACGAGATATTAAACATTGCATTTATTGTAAAAGAAAAATACTGTGTGTAAATAAAATGTTAATCCATGTTGGTATATTTTTTTCTTTTTTTTATTGCACAATGTTACAAGAGCTTTTAACCTTTCCATCTCATGTAATTATGTTTTCTTTAAGCACTTTTTTTCAAGTAAGTTTTTTGAAACACTTTATGACAAAAAATAATACTCTAGGTATGACAAAAAAGAGAGAGTGAGAAGATTTACTCCCACTATATATGAATTATATAATGAATAGATATCATAAATAATCATTTGAGAGTGTGTGAGACAATGTGTCAGTAAGTGGGTGTGTGTCAGTATCAATGATAATGTGTGCTATCAGTGAAAATGTGTGTCTGTCAGTGACAGTGATTATTGGTTAATGTGTTTGCGTGCCAATGAGTGCATGTATGGGTCAGTGAGAGTGCATGTGCTTAAAAGAATTAGAATGTTTGATTAAAAATATAGTTTAACTCAATTCATGCGATTTGCAATGGTATGTATGTACACACACTATATATACATGTGCATGTATTATTAATACATTTGTAATATATATTAATTCATATATAAATTAAGTGTGCATTAAAGAGCATTACATTCCAATCCATACATTATACTAGCAGAAATGTTAGGAAAATGTATGGATTAAATTGAAAGCTATTTAAAAAAATATGGTCCTTCCCTGACCTGTCAATGAAATTCTCAACATTACACCTGTGTGTCAGTAGCACATATGGCCCAAAACCATAGATTTCCCACACTCTCTGGCAGAGTATGATTAACAGAAGTAACTTACAGGTTGAACAAACACAATTGGCTCAATCACCTTAGTTAGAGCCACAGACTTGCAGTATGGAGCTTTACAATGTTTCATTTAGCTAGAACATGAGTAACTGAACTCTTTAAAAAAAAGATTGTGAGCAATGGGCAGCTGAGGCTACATTGTGCAGTATTAAAGCTATTAAAGATATTAGCTTCAGGCAATGCTGTCTGTTAGAAATGTCTGTCATTTTCTATCCCTTCCCTTGCCATCCCGGGGCATCCCTGTCTTTATGAATATAATACTATACACTTACATCTGTCAAAGGCATGAGCTACTGCTGCTGAGATCTCTATCTGCTACTTCCAAGATGGCTTCTTGCTTTTCTCTCCTGTGTGCACTGTAACTGCACCAACCATGCTATGAGCCAGTGATGTTACTGAATAGAGTGGCCAATAGAATTACTCCACTCAAGGCAGCTGACTCTGCTGCCCCATGGCAACTCAATGTGAGACCCTTGAAACTCTTCTTTAAGGGAAACTACGCATATGCAAAATCTGTTGAAACAGGACAGATACTGAATCTGTCCTGTCTTTTTTGTTACATGCCCAGTTGCTCTCAAGAGAGCTTTTTGAGAGAGTCGCCAATTTGGGGAGGAGCCTACAGTACTGAAACCTCTTACAGAATTAAAGAGACACAGGTTGTTTTTTTTGTTTTTTTTATATATGTTGGCTTATACATAGGCAATGACTTGAGTACATTAATCTACCTTTTCCCATTTTATGCTCAGAAAAAAACCTTAGTGGACCTAAACTACTATCAATATATATTTTTTTTTTTTCATGAAAACTGGTGGGGTTCTGCCCCATTTTCCCCTATCGACGAGCTCACTCTGACCATAATTGGGGTATGATCCCATTTCCTGGCATTTAACATGTTAAACCCATATTTCATTGGTGGAAAAAGAAAAAAAAAACTATAAAATCAGACTTTGACAGTGCCAAAATTATCGACTTGGCATTCCATACCAAAATTCTGGGCCAGTATTCCTGATGAGCAATCCACTAGTTATTCTAATACCTAAATAGTAGATTTACTGAACCACACAATATTCTATCTTCTTGTACAAGCCAATAGTAAAATGGACCCCTTTAGGAACTGCTATAAGTTTTAGAAAGTTATAGAATATTTTTTAATCCTATACTAGCCTGAAAATATTTTATTTGTATTCCTAAAAAGGAATGAAAATGTAAAATGATAAATATTTAATTCTTAAAAATATTGCTGCAGGCTACATATATAATACAGTTTTAGAAAATCTGTCCTAGTATTAGCAACCATAAAAGATTTTCTCTCAGAATGGCAAGCAGAAAACTGATCTAAAAATGCATAGTGTGTGTTTTCCAAGGGCCAGGCGCTTAATGATCATTTCCACTCACAAATGTCTTGGTGCTCCTCTAGCTGTTATGCATAACACATGTTTGAGTGTGATAGTGAGCTGCACTGTTAGCCTGAAATAGGTATGAATAATTCTTTATTTGTTATGATAACAAAATATCCTAATGCAATGAGATATATTTTATTCTTATATGGTATTTTTTTAAATACCAATGCACTCTCCCTTACATGTGGCAAGAATTCAGAATATTGAACAGCGGAAATAGATTTAGATGCTTGAGCTCTAATCCAAAGAATAAAAAGTGCTCACAGCTGTCAAAATAACTAACAAAATGTCATTATGCACCAGGAGAAGAACAATTAGTATGTCAAATAATATAATGGTTCCCTTGTACAATCCACTAATGGGACCTTGCCTGGATAATGGGGTCCAGTTTTGTGCTCTGCACTAAAATGCCATGTCTGAAGATAATTGAGAACATATATTTTAGAAGTCTTATTATACTTAGGTTAGCAACTATGTACTTAAAAGGAAAATGACGTGTTTATATTTTTGTTTACACTTAGTCTTTAGTCTAAATCAATAGATGCTCCAGAGAAGCATAAAATTATAGTTGCTATTGAGCCTTTAAATTATGTGAATTTTATCTAACCAGTTAAAGGTACTCATCCATGTAATAGAAAGAAAAATGGACATAATGTCTTTAATCTTGTGGTCCTTTGTAAATATGTGAAAATGTTTTCAGTTTTCCTAGATTTCAGAGTGAACTTTGCTTGTGGTTGACATGAGGAGATTGTGTCTTATTTATATGTGTTAACATACACATATAAATAAGACACATTAATCTTAACATATACACACATACATTTTATATACAAGCTAAACAGCATATAATTTAATAAAAATAGTTTATTAATGCACATCGGAGTCAATAGAGTCAGGAGCTTAAAGGGACACTATAGACACCAAAACAACTTTGCAGTTTTGTTGTATAAATCATGCCCTTGCAATCTCACTTCTGAATTCTCTGCTGTTGAGATGATAAATAACTTTTATTTTAGTTTATGCCTTAACCACACCTTTCCTGGTTGTGACTCACACATCCTACATGAAAACAAAATAGTTTTCAATCAGACATTAACCTGCTTTAGATGTTTTTTATCTCCTGCTCTGTCAATTGAACTTTAATCACACAGGAGACTCCTGCAGGGTGTAGGAGGCTATTAACAGTGCAGGAGATAAGAAATTCTAAATTAAACATAAGTTGCAATAAACGAAGCATAAACATTAAATCTCACTTTACAGGAAGTTTTTAGAAAAGTTGTGCAAGTCACGTGCAATGAGTTATGACTAGGGCTGCATGAACAGAATGATTTAACTCCTAAATAGCAGAGACTTGAGCAGTGAAACTTCAGCGGCATGATCTATATACCAAGACTGTATTCCGAACATTATAGTGTTCCTATGTCTGTCTGCCTCACATCCCCCCGTCAAATAGTCAAAGGGGTAAAACCCCTTTTTACATTTACCTGATTCCAGTGCTGAAGGAGCACGAACATGTGAGTTACGCACACACATTAGACCCTTCCCATAGGAAAACATTGAATCAATGTTATCATATAGGGACTTAGAAGATGCTGGATGTCCTCATGCAAAGCGTGAAAGATAAGGAAGTGCCTAGAGGCAGCCTTAAAGGACCACTCTAGGCACCCAGACCACTTCAGCTTAATGAAGTGGTCTGGGTGCCAGGTCCAGCTAGGGTTAACCCATTTTTTCATAAACAAAGCAGTTTCAGAGAAACTGCCATGTTTATGAATGGGTTAAGCCTTCCCCTATTTCCTCTAGTGGCTGTCTCATTGACAGCCACTAGAGGCGCTTACGTGCTTCTCACTGTGATTTTCACAGTGAGAGCACGCCAGCGTCCATAGGAAAGCATTATGAATGCTTTCCTATGTGACCGGCTGAATGCGCGCGCAGCTCTTGCCGCGCATGCGCATTCAGCCGACGGGGAGGAGAAGAGGAGGATCGGAGGAGGAGAGCTCTCTGCCCAGCGCTGGAAAAAGGTATGTTTTTACCCCTTTCCCCCTTCCAGAGCTGGGCGGGAGGGGGACCCTGAGGGTGGGGGCACCCTCAGGGCACTATAGTGCCAGGAAAACAAGTATGTTTTCCTGGCACTATAGTGGTCCTTTAACTCTGTAATGCAAACATTGCAGATTCGCTAAAACTAGAATTTTAGCAGCTTCAGGGCTAAAATGACAGGGACATTTCTCCCAGACCACTTCAATGAGATGAGATGAGGTGATCTGTAGGACTATAGAGTTCCTTTAATACAATGGCAATTAATAGCTGTGTTCTAGTTAGCTACTAGAGTGTGCAATTACTTGCAATTAAAGTGACATTCCTTTTATATCAGCCAATCATTGCCAAATTAGTTAATTTTTGAAGTTGGCAATTTGATCTGGCTATTTGTCACACTTAAAATAACTGTCTTTTTTTTAAATGTCATTTGACTAGTGAGGTATATCTTTCATTATATGCAAAAAGGTGTGAATGCACAGATTATGAAACAATTAACATGTTTTGCTGAATCATTCTATTTTTCACATGCTAATTTAGCCTTAAAGAATATTTCCAGTAGATTATTATAATTTGTATCATAAGCTGCTTTACATTAACCTGTGATTATTAATTGTTTTTAAATTTAGATGTGGCTTTTTTTAAATTGCATCTTAATTTGTGACCCATTTTTTTCTCCAGTTGAGATGCGAGAAACCTAGAATGCATAAAATCAGTATTAATAATAAATATGTTTGCTGCATTCAGTCAGAATCTGGGATTTGCATTTGAGTTGATCTTTCTAGCTTCCAAAATTAAAGTATGCATGTTAGTGAAAAATGCAGTATTAGAATTGCTAGACGATGATGAATGCCCAAGGAAATATACAGGAATTCTGGGTAAGTCTGAAAACGTTTACTCAATGTATAGAATACTGCTGAACAAATGAAAAAAATGTATCAGTACATACAATTTCAAAGTCCAACATTAAGGTGAAAATAGTGATGACGTTAGAGCTACTTTAAATGTATGTGACATTTCAGTTAACAATTGTAAGACATCTAAATCTGTATGCAATCTTCTTTCATTTTCTTAAAAAAAAAAAAAAAAGAAGGAACTTTTGTGTATTACAGTGCACTCTGTTTATATGATTCCTGATTTACTATAATGAGCAATGCAATCAATGCTAAGCTTAAAATCTTACTGTGAAGTAGAGGGGACAGCTGGATGAAGCATAGGTCAATTTGAAATGTGACTTGCTGTTCTTCTGTAGCTATTTTAGTTGTGGTTGCTTTCATTTATTTTTAGAAGGTCCAAAGATGCGTTTTCCATTCACAGACATAATTTATAGTCTAAAAGTTCATTGTAAGAAAATGTATTTGTTCCTAAAAAGAATTGTTCAAAAAATATTATTAATTTAAAATGGTATCAGAAGCAAACTGATTTGGGGTTTTTATTATCGCTTAACACATTTATTCCATTATTTATGATCCCAGATAGTAAGGGTGTTTATAGAAGTACAAGAAGTGTTAATACAGTTGTGAGAATATACTATGGGTTCTGGTTTCCAAAAAGCATGTTGGACCTGCAACCTAGTTGTACAACGTCACCGGACTCCCCATAGGAAAGCATTAAAAAATGCTTTCCTATGGGGAGGTCTAATATGCGCATTAGGTCTCCCCTGCTGGCTGATGGCGGGGGAGGAGTGTGGGTGGAGCCTGACCCAGCCACGAGGGACATCGGCGCTGGATTCAGGTAAGTCACTAAGGGGTTTTAACCCCTTCAGCAACATGGGATGGAAGGTTGGAGGGAGAGGGGCACTGCAGTCTCCTGCAGTCCCAGGAAAACTGATATGTTTTCCTGGCACTGGAGAGTCCCTTTAAACTCCCTCACTGTGTTAATCTCTACCACTTCAGCTTTAAGGCTATTCCATGCGTCCACTACCCTCTCTGTAAAATAATACTTCCTGAAATTATTTTTAAACCTTTGACCCTCTAATTTAAGACTGTCCTCTTGTTGTGGTAGTTTTTCTTCTTTTAAATATAGTCTCCTCCTTTACTGTGTTGATTACCTTTATGTATTTAAATGTTTCTATCATATCCCCCCTATCTCGTCTTTCCTTCAAGCTATGCATATTAAATTCCTTTAACTTTTCCTGGTAAGTTTTATCTTGCAATCTATGAACCAGTTTAGTAGCCCTTCTCTGAACTTTCTCTAAAGTATCAATATCCTTCTGAAGATACGGTCTCCAATACTGCAAACAATACTCCAAGTGAGGTCTCACCAGTGTTCGGTACAATGGCAAGAACACTACCCTCTTTCTACTGATAATACCTTTCCCTATACAACCGAGCGTTCTGCTAGCATCTGCTCTATTACATTGTCTGCCTACCTTTAGTCATTAACTCATACCTCAAGACCACAGGTGTCTTTTGTGAACCACACCCACCTTTCCCGTTATCTCTATTATCTTATTCTCTAGCAGTGGCGGATCCGGGGGGGGCAACGGGGCAATTGCCCCCCCCACGGGAAATCCGCCGGTCTCCCTCTCCCCTGCCAGAACATGCAGGTACTAGCCCTGCTATGTGCCTGCGGACCGGGGAGGGAGATCAGAGATCTCCCTCCCCGGTCCGCATGCACTGTGCTGGCAGCCAGCAGAGGAGGGAGAGGAAGGAGAGAGGACCCGGGAGCTCAGCCTGCAGCTCCTCTGGGTCCTCCTCTCTCGAGATTTGGAGCGTTGCCGTGGTTACCACGGCAACGCTCCAAATCTCGCGAGAGTGAACTCTAGCCCTGGAGCTGCGGGCTAGAGTTCACTCTCCCCACTGAGACCACCAGGGAATCCCCCACCGGACCACCAGGGATCGAAATATGTCCCCCCTCCTCCTCCATAAAGGTAAGAAGGGAGGGGGGATATAGAATATTTATTTAAATAAAATAAAAAAAATATATTTAAAAAAAAGCCCCCTTACCCTTATCACACACACACACACACACTGCCCCCCATACACTCACACTGCCCCATACACACACACTGCCCCCCCATACACACACACTGCACCCCATACACACACTGCCCCCATACACTCACACTGCTCCCATACACTCACACTGCTCCCATACACACACACTGCCCCCATACACACACACTGCCCCCATACACACACACACACACTGCCCCCCATACACACACACACTGCCCCCCCATAC
This sequence comes from Pelobates cultripes, assembly GCA_933207985.1. NCBI lineage: Eukaryota > Metazoa > Chordata > Amphibia > Anura > Pelobatidae > Pelobates > Pelobates cultripes. The sequence continues at coordinate 137,775,329 of OW240915.1, read as the reverse complement.
ACTCACACTGCTCCCCACACATACACACTGCCCCCCACACATACACACACACACACTGCCCCCACACACACACACACAGTCCCCATAGACACACTGCCCCCATACACACACTGCCCCCACACATACTCCCCCCACACACTGCCCCCTGCACACACACACACTGCCCCACACACACACTGCCCCCCATACACACTGCCATACACTACCCCCACACACACTGCCCCCATACACACACTGCCCCCATACTCACACTGTCCCTCCCTCATACACACACACTGCCCCCCATACACACACACTGCCCCCATACACTCACACTGCCCTCCATACACACATACTGCCCCCATACACACACTGCCCCCTTACACTGCCGTCCCATACACACACATTGCCCACACTCACACTGCAATACTCACACACACTGTAACTGCTACACACACATACTGTCCCACACATACACTGGATCCCTGACATACACTGCCACACTCACTCACACACTACAACCTTCACACACACACACACACTGCACCCTTACACATTGCACCACTCACACACACCACTGCTCCTATGCCCTACTACAGCCCCATTTCCCAGCAGACCTCAGGTAAGTTGTCAAACTGTTCTTAAACAATTTGACTACTTACTCTGGGAGGGAGTCCCGGCACTATTGACACCATAACCACTACACTGAGCTGTAGTGGTTATTGTGTCTGGATTATTTCTTTAAATAATCCACAAGTGCCCCTCCCAAGATCAAGCTCTGGATCCGCCACTGTTCTCTAGGTAGGCCTTCTTTATTTACAGACCATCCAGTTAATGCACACGCCAATTGACTTTACCTTGTTGTTGAGACAAGCACAGCTTTGGTTCCCAATCACAATTTTGTACTAAATAGACAATTCAGAGAAAGTCTCTAGAATGGTTCTGTGTTCAGTATGACTATTTTGGCCTAACACTTGAATTTCCCAGCAGTTCTCACTTTAATGAATAACCCTGTAAGTGTTCATCAATGACAAACATCAAAATTGTTACAAAAGGTAACAATTTAATTTCAAATATCCTGTAGTGTAGTATGTAAGTAGTATGTAAGTCAATACAGCGTTGCATGCAGATATGTAAGTCAATACATTATTGCATGCGATATATATTGTTTCTGTTGTCCCTTGAAACAAATAATTTAATGGCTTGCCACACTGTATTGACTTACATACTACACTACAAGATATATATATTTTTTTATTATACATCAGAATGTGGTATTTGTCATTTCATATCTTGTGTAATCATAATAGAGGGGATCAAATACCAGATCATGTGTATTATTCAGTTCTCTTTTCTCTCTTTATCATTTATACAAATATATTTATATTTTTATATATATATATATATATATATATATATATATATATATCATTCTATTTCCTTTCTCTCTTTCCACCGTTCCCTTACCCCTTCCTTTTCCCCTCTTCTTTCCCTTTTTATTAATTAACCACTTCTTCTGTTTTATTGAACATCTAATGTCTAAAAACACTTACAGACTAGCTTAAACACACATTTGCTTGGTTCACATAAAAAAAAAAATATATATATATATATATATATATATAAGTTCAGCAATATTAGGCTCGAGGGGGGAGGGGGGGGCTTATCCAATAATCTCATAGTCGGGAAAAACTGTTTAGCTAAAGGAAAAAAAAGTAAAACTAATATCTAGCACAAGAAGGACATGAAGAGATAATTAACTAAACACATAAGAAATTTACTGTTCAGATCTAATTTTTTTTACCCATCTGTCCCAGTAACTATGGTGGAGGCCCTTTTTTGGTGCAGAATTGGAAATGGCTCTTTCCATTTTACATTGCACAATACTTTGGGTATGAATCTTAGACCAATTATCTACATTGGTGGATTTCCAATTTCTTGCTATTGAGGTTTTCACAGCCATTAAAATATGAAGAATAATGGGTCTAAATTCTTTATTAAACACAGTCATGTCCATATGTAATAGAGCCATACTTGGGGTTAATATAATCTTCATTTCTAATAAGGATGATAAGTATTGATTTAGATTCTCCCAAAGAGGTCTAATTTACACTACAAGATATTTAATATACAATTGTTACCTTTTGAGCCATGAGACTTTTAAGTTTAGTATTTTCATTAATGAATATATACATTTGTGGTCGAAGAACAAGTTAATGCTTCTACCAACTTCCTAAAGTTGAAGTGTGCCGGAATCGACAGTCAGGTTAGGCCAGTAAAATAAAGAGGGGAGTAAGGTAATAGAATTAAAGGGTAAGGGAGGAGTTTGTCCAGGACGGCTGTGGCACATGGTGCCAGGACCAAGAAGAACCGTAACCCCTTATAACCGGCCGTAGATTCCCCAGATACTAGCATTGGAGGAACTCTCCTGCCATGTGAAAACACTAAGGAAGGACTCCCAGCAGTGTGAAATTTCTCTACTCAATACCTCGCACAGTATGCTGTGACAGTATTTGCTTAGAGCCCTACTGACAATATACATAATAAAAACCAGAATAATAGCATGAGCATGGTTGCAATGTAGAATATTACATATTCTATAGTTGCCATCATCATTATTCTACATTTTTCTGAATTATTATTATTGCTATTATGCGAGTTATATATTTGTGGATAAATTTTAAATTCACACGTATCTACCTGTTTCATGTTAGTCTAACACTAGAAAAAGATCTTACATAGCGTATACTCCATCACATTACGTGACACCTAACCACTCTAGAGAAATAATAGATCTTGCTGATCACACAAGTTGCTGATTAGAAAATCAGTAAGCGTCAGGCACACATGAATGAGTGAAGGTGTTGATTTTTTTTTTTTTTTTTACCAATTACTGGATTTATATTTGAAAAGAAAAGAACCAAAAGTTCTGCTGTTTCAAGCATTTAGACTGCTGCAGTAATTAGTGTTGAATACACTCCCTAGTGTAGTCATTTGATAATTTAATTGATAAATCATTGTTATGTTAGTAAATGATATTGTAATTTTTAAATTGATTTAAAAAAAACCATAATATATTTTGACTTATTAAGGTTATTTTAATTTACATAACATGATGCGTTCAAAACATCAGTGAAATAATTTTGAGTTATTAGTGATTTTGATTATTAGTATATTACAAGTTATGTATATCTATTATACAGACACTCCTCACTTACCAGCAGTTATGTTTCTACGACTAGGTCTTTAAGCGAATTGGTCGGTAAGCAAGGATGCCTCAGACCGGCACAACAACCAAATTTGGCATGCGCTAGAGAGCATCCCTCACTTACCTGATCTGTAGGCTGCCCCCCCCATCCCTCACTTACCTGATCTGTAGGCTGCCCCCCCATCCCTCACTTACCTGATCTGTAGGCTGTCTTCCCCCCCCATACCTCACTTACCTGATCTGTAGGCTGTCTCTCCCCATGCCTCACTTACCTGATCTGTTGGCTCCCCCCCATTCCTCACTTACCTTATATGCAGGCTGCCCGCCATCCCTCACTTACCTGATCTGTTGTCTGTATCTGCAGTCTGGGAGTTACTGGCTGCACTCTGTGCTGCTCCCCGTCAGATTTAGTCAGGAGAAAAAAAACAGGGATAAGATGTAGCTTCCTATCCCTGCCTCTCTCCACACCCATTTACCCCGTACTCTAAATCTGAAAAGAAAAATACCAACACAAGTTGAAAAATCCAGGGCGGAGTGTGTGCGGGGGCAAATCCCCCCTTACCCCATGCCTGCAGATGCCCATGGATATACATTAAACATACTTGTTTAATGTATGTCCTTTCAAGGCACTTTCAATTTGCCTTTTTACATTTTATTCTGTTATATTTATATTTTACCACTTACAGCAAATACAAGGTGAATACTTGGGGTTTCCTATTGATTCTTTTGATAATGCACACCCAATCTCACTTGTTTGCTCCTCTTTAATTTTGTATATTTCACATTGTTACACAGACAGCCAAGAGAGTACCCACACTGTGTGATGACTGCAGACAGCATGGTTGTCGGATGTCACACAATGGTATCAATATTTATCTCCTGGTCTACTAATAGCCTTCTACACCCTGTAGAAGCTTCCTGTCTGTGCTTCTGTGGCAAAAGTGACCTCGCCACTGGTTTTTGGAGGGGCCTGTTTGCCAGCCTCCTGCCCTGTGACTATGGCCCTGGGATGTATTGCCCTTCTAGGAACTGATTTGGGCATATTGTATTTTATTATGCTGATGCTAGCTCTTTAATAACCATCTGGGGACATACTGTGGAGTTACTGGGTGGCCATCATTTCATGTATCAGAGGCACATGGTGAGAACAATGGATGAAGCACATGGTGAGAACAATGGATGGCGGCCATTTTAACTCACAGACACTGTTTGGACTTTTCTACACGGTGCCATCTCGCCGATATTTGGTGCACAAAGACATTGTGCAGTAGTTTTAAACTATACAACAGCCTGTATATGTTCTGCGGAATCTGCATTAAACTGTATCTTCCAAACTAGGTGAATTTTGGATGTGGTTCACCCAGATCCCCCGGTTTCCGAGGATATACTCTTTATGGGGTTATTGCATGTTTTGGGGTCCCTGTGATATGTTTTATAATACTGTATTTCTCTGCCTGTGATAATTATATTAACCATTGTGTTCAGTAATCATATCACAGGCAGAGGGGAGGATTTTGTGTGGGAGTGTCTGTGTGTATTGTACGGATTGATTGGTTGTATTTCAAAACCCTGTGGGCAGTACTATGTTTGTGGATTGTGAATAAAAGAGGCTGTATGTGCCAGTGCAGTCAGTTCTTCTTCACCCTCAATCTAGAGTCCTGTCTCTTATTGGGGGAATTGCTATATCACTACAAGGGATTGCTATGCTCTGCATACTCCCTTAGCTAATCACTACTAAGCTCTTTTAAGAGCTTGTTCCTGCTTCACTCTCTTGGAGGAGAGGTTCACCCACTGGAACCTGGAGCCTTGTCGTAGGTCCAGTGTGGGTAGGAGATGGCGAGACCCCAACTAAGTTGTGGTGGTTCGTGGGGTCTCCGGTGGTTGTGGTGTCTGGCGGAGCGCTTGGAGCCCTCTGTAAGCGCTAGGAACATCCTTCAACGGAGGTACTCAGTCGGGGTGCCAGGTGAACCGTTACAGCTTCAATTTCAGTTTACAGAGCAGGAAATAAAAACTTCTAAAGCAAGTTAACAATGTATTGAAAATTTTACATTTTTTTCATGCAGGTTGTGAGAGTCACAGCCAGGTGAAGTGTGGATACAAAAACAGAAACAAAAAGAGATTTATCTCCTAAATGGCAGATAATTGAGCCGTGAGATTGCAGAGGCATAATCTATACACCAAATCTACCTCCTTAAGTAGTTTCTAAAAATAAGAGAAGGGGGGATATACAGTCAGGTCCATAAATATTGGGACATCGACACAATTCTAATCTTTTTGGCTCTATACACCAACACAATGGGTTTGAAATGAAATGAACATGATGTGCTTTAATTGCAGACTTTCAGCTTTAATTTGAGGGTATTTACATCCAAATCAGGTGAACGGTGTAGGAATTACAACAGTTTGTATATGTGCCTCCCACTTTTTAAGAGACCAAAAGTAATGGGACAGATTAATAGTCATAAATCAAACTTTCACTTTTTAATACATGGTTGCAAATCCTTTGCAGTCAATTACAGCCTGCAGTCTGGAACGCATAGACATCACCAGACGCTGGGTTTCATCCCTGGTGATGCTCTGTCAGGCCTCTACTGCAACTGTCTTCAATTCCTGCTTGTTCTTGGGGCATTTTCCCTTCAGTTTTGTCTTCATCAAGTGAAATGCATGCACAATCAGATTCAGGTCAGGTGATTGACTTGGCCATTGCATAACATTCTACTTCTTTCCCTTAAAAAACTCTTTGGTTGCTTTTGCAGTATGCTTCGGGTCATTGTCCATCTGCACTGTGAAGCGCGTTCAATGAGTTCTGAAGCATTTGGCTGAATATGAGCAGATAATATTGCCTGAAACACTTCAGAATTCATCCTGCTGCTTTTGTCAGCAGTCACATCAATAAATACAAGGGAACCAGTTCCATTGGCAGCCATACGTGCCCACGCCATGACATTAACACCACCATGCTTTACTGATGAGGTGGTATGCTTTGGATCATGAGCAGTTCTTTTCCTTCTCCATACTCTTCTCTTCCCATCACTCAAGTTGATCTTGGTCTTATCTGTCCATAGGATGTTGTTCCAGAACTGTGAAGGCTTTTTTAGATGTTGTTTGGCAAACTCTAATCTGGCCTTCCTGTTTTTGAGGCTCACCAATGGTTTACATCTTGTGGTGAACCCTCTGTATTCACTCTGGTGAAGTCTTCTCTTGATTGTTGACTTTGACACACATACACCTACCTCCTGTTGTGTTCTTGATCTGGCCAACTGTTGTGAAGGGTGTTTTCTTCACCAGGGAAAGAATTCTTCGGTCATCCACCACAGTTGTTTTCCGTGGTCTTCCGGGTCTTTTGGTGGTGCTGAGCTCACCAGTGCGTTCTTTCTTTTTAAGGATGTTCCAAACAGTTGATTTGGCCACACCTAATGTTTTTGCTATCTCTCTGATGGGTTTGTTTTGTTTTTTTCAGCCTAATGATGGCTTGCTTCACTAATAGTGACAGCGCTTTGGATCTCATATTGAGAGTTGACAGCAACAGATTCCAAATGCAAATAGCACACTTGAAATGAACTCTGGACCTTTTATCTGCTACTTGTAAATGGGAAAATGAGGGAATAACACACACCTGGCCATGGAACAGCTGATCAGCCAATTGTCCTATTACTTTTGGTCCTTTGAAAAGTGGGAGGCACATATACAAACTGTTGTAATTCCTACACCGTTCACCTGATTTGGATGTAAATACCCTAAAATTAAAGCTGAAAGTCTGCAGTTAAAGCACATCTTAATTTCATTTCAAATCCATTGTGTAGGTGTATAGAGCCAAAAAGATTAGAATTGTGTCAATGTGCCAATATTTATGGACCTGTCTGTATTTAAGTTACTCTAACAACTTAAATAAGATTAAGTTGTAAAAGTGTCTACAGTGATCATTTAAGAATGTTTAGATTGATACATACTTTATAAGTTTATATTGCTTTTTTTTTTTCAAGGATCACTATAATGTCAAGAAAACAAACCCATTTTCCTGACACTATAGTGCCCTAAGGGTGCCCCCACCCTCAGGGTTCCCCTCCCCTTCAGCAGCTAACCTTTATCCAGCGCCGGGCTCCCTCGGCACTGGTGACCTCTCCTCCCCCTCCGACATCAGCTCCCAAGTGGAGCGGAATGCGCATGCGGGGCAAGTGTCGCTCGCGCATTCAAACAGTCCATAGGAAGGCATTTCTCAATGCTTTCCTATGGATGCTCTGCACGTGTCACATGTCACAGACTCGCCTCTAGCGGTTGTCAGGCAACAAAAGCCACTAGAGGTTGGATTAACCCTTTTCTGAAACTGCTATGTTTACATCTGAAGGGTTAAAACCTGAGGGACCTGGCACCCAGACCACTTCATTGAGCTGAAGTGGTCTGGGTGACTATCGTGTCCCTTTAAATGTTTTGCCTATCTAGGCTTTATATGTTTATACAGGAAAAATCTATATGTACTCAAAAATAGTTTATTCAATAGTGCTTTCACCAGTATAAATTTCAATGGTTGCCAACCTTGAACGTTTAACATATATTTCTGAAAATTGTTGACTGAAAATTCATAGTTCATTGTCAGGTTAACATTTTCACTCTATATAAAACTAACATGTTCTACTTTGAATAGAGACTATACATTTGCCAACATTGAGAAATGTAAGATAAGTATCAGAATTCACATCTCATACCTCCTTACAAACGGGGTCTTAGATACTTACAGCTTTCCAAATATAAAAAATAAATAACTCTCCAAATTAAAAAAAAAATACATTCAGATTTCAGTTCAGTGGATCTATTAAAAGCACATTTAAGTGACACATTATGCATACACTGCATTGAAACCACTGACAGATGAAGTGAAAAACATTGAATATATTGTTACAATGGCACCTTTCAAATGGTGTGATGTATTAGGCAGAGAGTTAACAATCAGTTCTTGAATTTAATGTGTTGGAAGAAGGTAAAATGTGAAGGCAAAAAGATCTGAGTGACATTGATAAGGTCCAAATATTGATGGTTCAGATCATCTCTAAAATGGCAAGTAATGTAGGGTGCTCCCAGTATGCAGTGGTTAGTACCTACCAAACGTGTTGCAAGGAAGGACAACCAGTGAACCAGCGTGGAGGCCCTATCTTGGAACTTGCAGTAATTAAAGGATCTGCTTCTAATGTGACAAATACCACAGAACCTGTTCAGAGGTCTTGTGGAGTACATGCGTCTATGCATCAGAGCTGAAAACACTGAAGGATAATGTACCTATTAACTGGGAGTAAAAGGTCGTAGGTATGCCTAAACTACATAATAGATGATTTAAGCACAGATAAAACGACCGTGAGGTCAGAAAAAAACAAAAAAGTTTTATTGTAAACTAGTTATTGTCAGCCATTCTAGCTGATTACCGAATATATATCGGCTTTATACTATTCTATGTGGGCATTATCTGTGAATATTCCTATCAGGGATTTAGCACGCTATTGAGACTCTCCATCATCAAGAATAGTACCCAACTAGTAGCAGCACTCTTATAGATATTTGACTCTGACATTTTTCTACTTTCGTATGTTTAGTATTGCGTCATGGACACTACAGACCATACATAGTATTCATCTGTTTCCATATGTATAGGTCCTTTTCCTACATACGTTATTGTGTCCCTTCTATGCTTTATAACCCCCCTAATATTATAGCCATTTGGCATTAACGTCTTCCCCTTACAGCACAGACGTGTGCTACAGTTTATTATTTCTACACATTATCCAAGACATTTTAGACTATTTTAGTCTATTACATTGTATCTTACTTTCTTTCTTTGTTTTTAAATGTTATATTCTGCTGCTGTATCCAGTTTTGGGTCTTTTTTGGTTTTTTCTGACCTCACGGTCATTTTATCTGTGCTTAAATAATCTATTATGTAGTTTAGGCATACCTACGACCTTTTACTCCCAGTTTATAGGTACATTATCCTTCAGTGTTTTCAGTTCTACGTGGGGTTACCCCCCAGCATTCAATGTACCTTGCTTGGCTGTACTCAATTAGTTTTCATATGTATCAGAGCTGTTTTGGCAGCACAAAGGGGACCTACTCTGTATTAGGCAGGTGGTTTTAATGTTGTAAACCCACCTTGTTTGTGATGGAATATTGAAATAAATGATTTTACCTCTCAACCCATTGCAATTTCACATAGAACTTTGGTGATATCAGTTTACTCTGGATAACAATTGTGTGTGTGTGTGTGTATATATATATCTGTTGGCTCTATTTGAAACCAGTCTGGGGATCAAGAATGTCTACAAAATGTGTAATTGCTAAATTATGTGAATTCTAATCCATAACTTAACTGCAACCCTGAACTCTAACTGTGCCATTACAAATTATGAGTAAGGCACCATTTCAGAGCAGACATTCTGGTCGTACTGTTATGATGAGCAACATTTTGTACTTAATGTCTCAGTAAGATACCAACCAGTGACATCTATATATTTATTGCTAGTGTATAATATGTCACTTTTATAGTTGTGGTTTTCACTGGTCGTAAATCAGAAAATGGTTTTGTCATAATCCAATCGTCAAACAGTAATTAACAATATACAGATGATGTTATGCTTAAGTATTTTGACTTCAAGGCAGTCTATTTGGTCCCTAAAGACAGGAAATATTGCTTTAGTGGTTGGGCACCTGAATAATTGATTGAGATCAGTTTCAGCCCTGGATATTGACACTGATTATATTATGTTTTGACATTGTCAGCAATAATATAATACTGTCAGTGCATTATGTTCTTGTTAAAGGAAAATTACAAAAGTGTTCAGAAACATGTAATGCAAATATTTTTCCTTTTTGAATATTTACCTTAAAGGAACACTATAAAAACATGTATTCCTGACCCTTTAGTGTTAATAACACTATTTAGGTGGCTGCCCCTCCCTTGACCCTTAAATATTAAAAACTCACCTTAATGCCAACATTGCATGATTTCATCCATCCTGGCCCTGCCCCCAAACGCCCTCCTTGGCTGACATCTTCAAATTTGATGATCTCAGCCAATCCAATGCTTCCCAAAGAGAAAGCATTGGATTAGCTGAGATCATGAATTCTGATGATCTAAACCAATGAGGCAGGGCAGTGGGCAGAGCCAAACACCACCCTGGCCAATCAGTTTCTCATCATAGAGATGCATTAAATCAAAGCTGAACTTCAGTGCTGCATGTTGTGCATCTTAGTGACTACATTGCTGCCAAGGGACACCTCCAGTGGCAATCACTGCCTTTTCTCTGAAGAATCAATGTTTACATCAAAATGCCTGCAAGGACAGGCAGTAGAGACCAGAACAACCACAATAACCTGTAGAGGTTCTGGTTACTATAGTCTCTTTTAAAGTAATAACACCTTCTAAAGGAGCGCTCTTACAACCACGACTGCTACAGTCGTGTTGATGGTGGTGGAAGTCAATGGGCATGAACCTTCAGTTTTTTGTCAACACCTAGTTGACAGTAGTAGGCCGGGAGTGGGTCATTAAGCCCTCTCAGTGTATCATTGCCATCTGAGGCTTTATATATTTGTCTGTAATAGTGTGAAATTGTACAGATCCAGAGAGTGTAGGTGAGGAATGTCAGTTAAGGCCCTAGTTTTTGTCAATCTGTTTCAAATGTTTGAACGAAAACTTCTTGAGTTCACGTATAGATTCATAGCACTATAACCATTACCATGAGCTCTAGGGATTATGGTGCTTTGAGAAACTTTTTAAAAGCAGTGAACATATATCACTTAATGTTTACTTCTATTCCATTGCTTTAGGAAAATTTGTTTAATATATATCTCCTCTCTGGCAATGGCATGGGCTTAATTTTGCAGTGATTGTGGTTGTGACGCTAATAGAACATGTTCCTCTTTTCTCCTCCAAACAATAATAAGTTGACTGTCATTCCCAAGAATGTGTGATCCTTGGAGTCTTCAGTTCTAGGCCCAAAATACAATAGTAAAGCAAATAAATCGTCAAACAGATATCCTTTATTCCTCCATTAGATGGAACTAGAAAATGTTTAAACAATTTTAGGCTTGACAAAAATCCAAACTGGGTCAAATAGTTGCAAAGTGAACTTATTGGTGGAATAGAGGCTCGCTGGTTTTGCGACTCATTTACTTTACTATCCTACACTCTCCTATTCCCACCAGCTCCTACAATACTAGCCTTGCCTGAGAAGCCATCTATGGCTCTGCTTTTATGTACCTCTGGAAAAGCATGAGGGATTCTCACCAGACATATGCAGGCAAATTCAGCCTTACTCTCTGTTTTATATATATATATATATATATATATATAGTTAATACAATGTTAAACAAAAATCTGCACACCAGTCAAGCCATAAGACTTGCTTTTCCCACAGAAATCCCAAATCTGCAGTGATGTTAAAACTGCAAAGGATTCTGGGTGGGCATATGCAAATTAGTTTAACAAAGAATCACATTTTTGCCTCATTCCATTTTAAACATGGATTCCTTTTAATCTGTGTTTGCAGTATACAACTGCTTGGAACAAAATTTAGGAAAAGATGCAAAACCAGTGACCAACCTCATGCTGAAGAGTTGCATTAACAACGAAACAGCTGTCCATGAGTGGTTCACAGCCTCTTAGTGTTGTTACTTGGGTAAAACACAAATTAAAAGGAATCCATGTTTAAAATAGATGAGGCAAAATGTGATTTTTGTTAAGCTTTTTGCATATGCCCACCCAGAAGTTTCAGATTTATGAAAGAAGTCAGAATGTGCAGATTTTTGTTTAACATTGTATTAACTATCCACATACTTCAGGGGGAAGGGGTTTTCAATCACAATTTTTCCCCACCATAACCTAATTGGATTTTGCTATATATATATATATATATATATATATATAAAAGCAAAATAGGTTATGGTGGGGAAAAATTGTGATTGAAAACCCCTTCCACCTGAAGTCTGTGGATAGTTAATACAATGTTAAACAAAAATCTGCACACCAGTCAAGCCATAAGACTTGCTTTTCCCACAGAAATCCCAAATCTGCAGTGATGTTAAAACCGCAAAGGATTCTGGGTGGGCATATGCAAATTAGTTTAACAAAGAATCACATTTTGCCTCATTCCATTTTAAACATGGATTCCTTTTAATCTGTGTTTGCAGTATACAACTGCTTGGAACACAATTTAGGAAAAGATGCAAAACCAGTGAACCACTCATGGACAGCTGTTTCGTTGTTAATGCAACTCTTCAGCATGAGGTTGATTTTAATTGGATTTTGCTATATATATATATATATATATATATATATATATATATAGCAAAATCCAATTAGGTTATGGTGGGGAAAAATTGTGATTGAAAACCCCTTCCACCTGAATATATATATATCAAATAAAAATAAAATGTTTCTGGCACTTGTGTTAATAAAACTACTTTGCTCTCATGAATGAAACATTACATTATAAATCAATATTAATAGTTAAAACAGTCTAAACAATCTAAGAAGCAAATAAAGAAAATCCCACCATTAGAAAGGAAAACATGTCAAAATGCATAACTAAAAGCATCTATCATTTAAATTGCATCTGCCTTTTATAATAATACAAATGTAATAATAAATACTGCAGCAAAAGTAAAAACATAACTATAACATACATATTCTTAATTATATTTTCAGTCACGTATATTTTAAATTCAGTCGATTGAAAATTATAATTTTAAAGCTTTTATAATTAGGCTTTCTTTGATTTTTTTTTTTTTTTTTAAATCTCAAAGCAACTTTTGACCAGAAGATTTATATAAAATGCAAACTTTTTATTTAACTGCCAGTTATTTTCACTGCCAGTATGCTGAATTGATTTCTGGATCTGATAAAGAATATTGGTAGCAGCCCATGTAGTTAATAGCAGTATGCGCTATATGAATTAACATTGTTTAATCAATGTTTGTTTTATGATGTTACTCAAAACATATACCTTATGCGGAGTGCTGTGTTGTTTGGAAAGTGCTTAATACTCCTATATAATATGGATGCAAAGATGGATTTGTTAATAGACAGAAGACAGAGGTACCTCCTCTAACTGTAAATATGTGCGCACTCTCTCTCTCTCTCTCTCTATATATATATATATATATATATAAATATTGCCATATTTTCTAAGAAATTCATTTTTTAGGAGAAGTAGGGCTTAAGAGTTCTGCAACTATAGGCACTTGAGATGCAAATTTGGTCTAGCATATATTTGGGGGTAGAGGAGGGCAGTTTCTGAATATTTCTATTCTTTAATTCTATGAAAAATAACAAGAAGTGGGAGTCTACAGGTGCCACATGTGATCCAAAAGTTTGTGGCACCTGGTACAAGTTTTTGTTTGGTTCCATGAGGTTGTTTCTAAATGAGGCACACCCTTATATAGCACTCTTCTTACATTCATGTCGATACCCAAACTAATCTCTTCACACTCAAAATATTATGCTAACCCTAATAATATTACCAACACTAGTGCTCACCTTTAACCCTAAACATAACACATTCCTAGTGCTATACTTTTAATTTTAACTGAAGGTCATATCAGAAATAAAAAACTAAAAGTACTATAGAAGCAATGGTTTACATGAAAGGTTTAAATGACAGGACCACTACACCCAAGGGCAGGCTAATTGAGCTGTTGTCCATTCTCACCCCTCTTGCTACTTGTTTTACTCTCCTTCAGTTTAAAAGGCAATCCAGATATGGACCCCTTGCTAGATGGATATTGGCTATACCTCACTGATGATGCCTTACAAAGTTGAAACGATCGTCTGGGGTTGCTGTATCTCTCGTGCAGAGAGAACTTGCTGGTATTTCGGATCTGTACTGCCCGTACGGGTGGGACCAGTCTGATAAGCTTCAGATATGTTCTCTCTGTAATGGCACTAGATGAGCTAAAACCAGCTTGAGACCTGAGGGGGGTTCCACCAAAGGGCAGGCTAATTGAGCTGTTGTCCATTCTCACCTCTCCTGCTACTTGTTTTTCACTACACCGAGACCACTTAAATGAGATAAAGTGGTCAGGATGACTTTAGTGGGCATTTAAATACCCCAAAATAATGTGTCTGAGAGTATAACAGAGCTGCACAGCAATAAAACTCACAGCTACGTGTCTTTAAATTATAATAAATGTGTTTATAAATAAGTCTGTGTAAATAAGATGCATTGTTCTTATTTAAAATCAGTTCCACACATTTTTATCTGTAAGTCACCTAAATTTGGCTCCATCCCACTCACACCCCTAAAATTAGAGTGTACATATTTGTCCATGTAAAATGTTGCAATGTATGCTACAGTTAAATAATGTCCCTAATCCAAAAAACTGTCCCTAACCTTAACTGTTGTGTCTTGCTCTTAAATACTGCACCTAACCCCAAAAAATATATCTACCCCTAAATACTGCCTCTAACCAACCCAATATACTATGCCTTCCCCTAAATACTGTCCCCAACATTACATACTGTCACAAAACCTAAATTTCTGGCCAAATACTAATCCTAAATAATAATACCCCATGGCCTGCATGTTCCCACATAACCATTTCATCCCTGTCTATATCTCCTTTGCCCCTTCCATTACTTCATTTTTCTTTGTACTTGAAATCATATTAGTCACTCTCTCATTGTGCCTTTCTTAAATAGACTGTGAGGGTGGCTGAGTATTCTGGGAGCATCCTGTAATGCAGACACAGCTGACTTTTTTTTATTTATACATTTTTGCCATTTCCCTATCTACAGAGTTGTGCTAAGGCATACAGGTTAGCTTGTCTCTGAGGATGTCTTCTATTCCTTCACCACAAATATAATAGGATTTAGAAAAAAATTACTGTAAACAACTAGTCCCAAAACCCATTTTTTCATTGCTCTGGACCATTATTAATTTGGTTAATTAAGTGCCCCTAACAATTATCAGCAAAGATACAAAAAAAGTAAAAGTAACAACCTGTATATAAATAATGGGATGCAATATGGAAATATATATCTGGGGAAAAAATAGAGAATATAGTGCAATACAATCAGCACAGGGGTAAGGTTGGGGGCGGTAGAACATTCACTAGATTTATGAAAATTCAGGCGTATCTCCCTCTGTAGTAGGGTAAATCAGTTGATGAAGAAAATGTACCCAAAAGTATTCTTCATAGAAGTGCAGATTGTATAAAGGAAAATTCAGCGTCTCCATGCAGAGCGTGGGACGCTGAACGGCAGGGCTGCTTACTGTGCAGCCCTGAGCCAGGAAGCCCTTCCAGTGGCCATCTAAGGAGTGGCCACTTGGAGGTGTCCCTAGGGGCAATGTGAACACTGCATTTTCTCTGAAAAGGTAGTGTTTACATGAAAATGCCTGAAGGGAGCTATTATACTCACCAGAACAACTACATTAAGCTGTAGTTGTTCTGGTGACTATAGTGTCCCTTTAACACAAAATTAAATGTTAAATAATAAAAATAGAATGAATTACATTTTCTCAATATGAAGGTTACTCATAATATATCCATTGCTTTCATAGGCAAGCATGCTTTCTATTATTTGTAAATGCCAAACTGTTAGTTCAGTGCTGTCAGACAAGGAGACCGCAATGCCAAAGAAATGACAGTGTATGATATATGATTGTGGAGGGTTGCTTTTCCATCAAATTTTGGAAATGCAACTTGTCCATCTGCCCCCCTCTGGCTTATGTAGATAGCATATAAATGACTAATCAGTAATTCAATTATGTTGAACTGCATTCTTTGTAACACCTGGGTGACAGCCTTTATCTGGTCATGGATTTACAAAATCCAATTAGTAGTAGAATAATGCTTGACTTCTCTGAAAGTCATGAATCAAATTCTGTACAAATATAAATATGACCATTAAATCTAACACATACACTTTATTGTGGCATAACATGTATTTATTAGACTTTGGCGCTGCTGAAATTTTTGTGGATTCAGACTAAATAAAATTGTTTCATCTAAACCAACTTTGGTCTGTTTGTTCATACATTTTCTGATGAAATTCAGCCATTATTTCCGTTTTGGAATTTTCTTCTGACGAATAAAATTCTGATGTAGGCCGCAGCTGTATTTTCAGCTGTTTAGTAGGTAACTCCCAAAATCCCCAGCGACAGTTGAAGCAAGCATTACAGGAGTGAGACCTGCTCAGGGATACTTTGTGATTTAGTTAGCAAGTACAGTTTAAAAAAAAAAAATAGCCGTTCACAAAGCAGGAGAGTGCTACATCTAAAGATCAAGTTAATATAAAAGCTCCTACATCCTGAGAAGCTATTTTTGGATACTGCAACCACTGTGCTAGAAGGTCAGAGTTGTATTTTTTTCTTGCTCACTCTTTAGCGTCCATTTTGTAGCTATCTAGGCCATTTATAGCAGGTTTATTTCTACTATATTTGGACAGAGTTTTGGCTTCTATGTGGACGTGTGTTGAGCAGTGAATGAAAATGTTTTTTCCACATGGTTCTATATAACTACATCCTAACATTCAGTAAGGGCAGTGGCGTACTAAGGGGGGGTCGGGGGGGGGCGGTCCGCCCCGGTTGCCACCAGGGTGGGGGGTGCCATGGCCAGCCCCGCCGCCCCCCATGCTGCAGCCGCCCGAGCGCTCTGTAGAGAGCCTCAGGCGGCTGCAGCTTTGCCTGGGCGGTGCGTCCATGAGGGCGGACCGCACCGCCCGGGCGCAACCTGAGGAGAGGCTGACAGGAGGGATCGCTGAGCGCTTTCCCTCCTGTCAGCTTCCTTTGCTGTAGCGTGGCCGAGCCCTGCAGCATTGATAGTCCAACGGGTACAGAGAGCAGCTGTCTCCTGTACCCGGCCGGACTAACAGGAAGTGCACACTGAGTGTGCACTTCCTGTTAGTCCGGCCAGGTACAGGAGACAGATGCTCCCTGTACCCGCGGACTATACAGGGCTCGGCCACGCTACAGCAAAGGTAGTGGGGAGGGGGGTGAGAGGAGAGGGGGTGAGAAAGGAGAGGGGGGTGAGAAAAAGGAGAGGGGGGGTGAGAGAAAAGGAGGGGGGTGAAAGAGGAGGGGGGGTGAAAAGAGGAGAGAGGGGGGTGAGAGAGGGGGGGTGAAAGAGGAGAAAGGGGGGGTGCAAGAGAGGGGGTGAAAGAGGAGAAAGGGGGGGTGAAAAGAGAGGGGGGTGAAAGAGGAGAAAGGGGGTGAAAGAGAGAGGGGTGAAAAGGAGGGGGGGTGAAAAAGAGGAGAGAGGGGGTGAAACGGAGAAAGGGCGGGCAGAGGGGGTGAGAAAGAGGAGAAAAGGGGGGGAGAAAGAGGAGAAAGGGGGGGGAGAAAGGAGGTGAGAAAGAGAAAGGAGGGGGGAGAGAAAGAGAAAGGGGGGGGTGAGAAAGGAGAGGGGGTGAGAGAAATTAGGAGGGAGAAATTAGGAGGGGGGAAGAGAAATTAGGAGGGAGGAAAGAAATTAGGAGGGGGGGAGAGAAATTGAAATTAGGAGGGGGGAGAGATATTAGGAGGGGGGAAAGAGAAATTAGGGGGGGAGAGAAATTGAAATTAGGAGGGGGGAAGAGATATTAGGAGGGGGGAAAGAGAAATTAGGAGGGGGGTGAGAAAGAGAAATTGGGAGGAGGAGAAGGAAATTGGAGCGGGAGGAGAGATTGACATTCATCACATACACACAATGCACCCCTTGCACACAGAAAAACACACAGACACACATACACAAGCAATGCAACCGCTACACACAATGCATCCCTTACACACACAGAAACACACAATGCATTCATTACACACACTCAATGCACCCCTTACACACATTCAATGCATCCCATACATACACAGAAACACACCTTGCAGCCCTTACACATACAAACACAATTTCACACTGCATTCCTTACACACATATCAGGACATCCCCTACACACTCCACCCCCTGTGAACAAACTCATTGGTGGAACATGAAGGTGGACCCTGGGACCCAGACCTTGAGCTGTGTAAAGGACCCACAAAAAATGGAGCTGCTTCCCGTTCTCCCAGAACATTGATTTTTGTGACCACAGTTACAAACCGCCTCCAGAGAGCCTGTTCTGCACCACACCAGTGGAGCCAGACTGCAGCTAGAGCCCATCATCATCCTCATCTGGTTTTAAGTAGGCAATCTAGTATATTATTCGTGGCACTAAGCTCTAATTTACCTCACATTAAAGAAACACTATAGTCCCCAGAACCACTTCAGCTTAATGTAGTGGTTCTGGTGTCTATAGCCTGTCTATAGCCTGTCTATAGCCTGTCCTTGCAGGCCTTTTAATGTAAACACAGCGGCACTGCAGCACTGGCATTAGTTAACATGGCAAATCATATGGGTGGGGCATTGTGATGTCATATGGGGGGGGCGGCAAACTTTACTTTTGCCTAGGGCGGCAAAAATCCTTGCACCGGCCCTGGCTGGAGGGGGCTGTGTGAGCTGTGGCCGCACAGTGTCCCATGGTAGTTAGGGTGCCGTGCGGCCAGTACAGCTCACACAAGCAAACAGCTGATAAACTGGCCGCACGGAGGAAATGTGTATGTGTGACTGTCTGCCTGTGACTGTATGTGACTGTCTGTCTGTAACTGAGTGTGTGACTGTCTGCCTGTAAATGTGTGTGTGGGGCTGCAGGGATTTTGTAGAAGGGGGCGGGGGTTTTGTATTGGGACAGGAGTCTTTATAAGGGGGGATAAGCAGGGGATTTGTGGAAGGGGGTTGCGGGGGTTTTGTAGACGAGGCAGTACAGGATTTGTAGAAGGGACAGGACAGAGGTTTTGTAGGAGGGGCAGGACCAATGGAACATTGAGTCGTTTTACAGCCGTGCTTAGTCTTTGTTGTTAAAATAAAAGCTAAGCTATATATATGTAGAATACACATTTTTCACAAAGCTTGTTGAGTTGGCATTCTTAAAACAACAAAACCAGTGAGCCAAATACACAGATGACAATATCATTCCGGAAGTGTGGATCAGATATTTATTTAAAATGCTTTTAATTTACTTCTTTGTTTAAAATACTTAATTAAAACCACATTTTCAAGATTAAATAACTAATTAATATGGCTTAAGTATTTACTACACAAGATACTAAATCATTTAATTAAATCAATTACATTTGGAAAATTACCAGATTTTGTAGGAGGGGCTGACAGCGTTTTTGCAAAGTTTACAAATTGTAAATAAAAAAAAGAGAACCTTTAAAAATTTTTACAGGTTTTTTTTTTTTTGGGGGGGGGAGGGTGCCAAGCACAGTATCCGCCCCGGGTGCCAAATGCTCTAGGTACGCCCCTGAGTAAGGGTTACATTATTTTATATGGCATTAATATGATATGGCAAAAATGTCATTGACAGTATTTTCCCATCCAGTGGCAATCAAATCCTGTTCACAGTAAAAAAAGCAGTTCAAAATGTATTTTATATGTACATTTTTAGTATAAATCTGACCCTAAAAGAAAATAAATGTTTTCCTAAGGATGCAAGATAATGAAAATGTTTTCCTTTATGAACTCCATATGCTTTCTTTTGTTTTCCGTTACAACCCAAGTTTAATCCACATTATTATGATCGTAAATATAACAGAGCTTACTCATTTGAAAAGGCAAAAGCTGTGCTTGTGAGGTTTCACCACAGCAGATTTATTCTTTGATGTAGCATGACCAATGGAACATTGAGTCGTTTTACAGCTGTGCTTAGTCTTTGTTGTTAAAATAAAAGCTAAGCTATATATATGTAGAATACACATTTTTCACAAAGCTTGTTGAGTTGGCATTCTTAAAACAACAAAACCAGTGAGCCAAATACACAGATGACAATATCATTCCGGAAGTGTGGATCAGATATTTATTTAAAATGCTTTTAATTTACTTCTTTGTTTAAAATACTTAATTAAAACCACATTTTCAAGATTAAATAACTAATTAATATGGCTTAAGTATTTACTACACAAGATACTAAATCATTTAATTAAATCAATTACATTTGGAAAATTACCAGATTTCAACAAATTCACGTTAACTGAAAATTATGAATAAATAGCATTAAGATTGTAATTTGCAGTGCAAATAATGTCCCAACTATAAAACAAGTTGTAAATATTTACCTAGCACAAGGAAGAGACAGATTATATGATAATTAAGCATTGGCAACTCTAGGGACAGTAAATAGGTGGGCACATAAGATACCACAGCTAAAACTGAGGGGGGGCTCTAATCAGGTCCACTGGAAGGTGGGATAATGTGCCACCACTGTCTGTCTGGCTTCAGCATGCTGTACAACAATATTGGGGTGCTGTGGGGTGGTGTTGGGCTTGACACACTGTGACCAGTGGTGGAACTAACGTGGTTGCAGGGGTCGCAGCTGCGACCGGGCCCATCACTCCAGAAGGCCCAGCTGCCTTGTGGACACCTGCGCCATGGTGCCCACTGGCTATGTAAGGCGGCCCCGGCCCATGCTGTAGAACCATAGGGGCCATGCATTCAGGGGCCCATCGGGTGGCCCATGCTGTTAGGCCCACTCGATGCAATGTATTTCCAGGGGGCCTGGAAGCTCTTTAGTCAGAAGCTATGGCACTGTTAAAAAAAGGTGTGATAGAAAGAGTGCCAAGACATCAGGAAGGAAAAGGGGTATATTCCAGATTCTTCCTGGTCCCAAAGCCAGATCAGTCTGTCAGACCTATTCTGTACCTAAAGAATATCAACAAATATATTCCATACCAGAAATTCAGGATGGACATAATTCACTCTGTCACTCACTTATTGAACAAAGGGATTTTATGACAATGCTAGACCTGAAGGACACCTATCTTCACATTCCCATGGCGGTTACTATGAGGAAGTATCTAAGGTTTGCAGTACACTCCGGTTCTAGTATCCATCGCTTCCAATTCAAGGCCATTCCCTTCTGGCTCACATCAGCCCCAAGAATTTCTACCAAAATCCCCAAGCCATTAACTGCAAGATGTGTTTCTTTAATCCGATACCTGAACGACTGGCTTATCATAGCCAATTCAAAAAGTCATCTGGAAAGGGATCTTCAATCAATGATGCGCATGCTTGAAAATGATGGTTGGATTATCAATTTTAAAAAATCCCAGCTATTGCCAACCCCAAAATTTAATTTCTGGGTTTCATCACAGATGCCAAGAAGTTTTCTTTGCACCTCAATCTGGAAAAAAGGCAAAAGATAGAGAAAGAAATTTTGTTTTCTTTTCCAAGAAGTAAGAAAGCCTATGTGATACACTAGAATAGAAGCCTTCAAGTCACACACAGGCATTCTACAATTCCTGTACAATTGCAATACGTTTGGAGCAATGGCTTATGGCACCCATGTTTGCACTCTTCACTAAACCTTTTATTTTATATCCCTGTAGATGTATAAAAGTCTAAATAGATACAATCATTTTTCAGAAATTGATTATTTGCAGTAGCAGCCAATTCAGGCACTTTAGACACATTCCTATATTGTTGGTTGAAATTGTATTATTAAATATTTCACTTAAAATATCCATTATATATACTAGTTTAATGGCGCCCCTTTAATGTGACATATGTTATATTTAATCCATGATTTTCCATAGTAGTGTGGATCTGTTTGCAGTTGATGGTGCCATTGTGTTAAATGCTGCCTGTAGTTTTTTATGCCTTGTATTTTTATGCTGTCAGTAGATATTTGCCATCCTGCCAAGACTAAGCTGAATGCAATAAGTCCTATTCCTTTCCAAGTTTAGCTTTCCAGATTGCCCAATAATTTAATAAAGGTATTGAAGTATATGTTGAGATACATGTATACTTCATATATATATATATATATATATATATATATCCTTATCACTAAGTAAATAATGCACGAGGATAACTGTAAACAAAACTGTGACAGACTGCCTGCCACGCCGACTGGGTGCCTCCATCAAACGTTGCTCCTAGTGCTCGCCAAGGACCATCAGTACCGCACTCAACACCATAACCACCACAAACACCACAAACTGCTGCAGCTTGGTTGGGGTTTCACTGTCCTCCACCCACCCTGGACCCAAGACCGGGCTCCAGCTTAGTCCTTGAACCTCTCCTTAGTCCAGAGAGTGAAACAGGAACAGGAACAGTTCTTACAAGAGCTAGTAATTATACTCTGGGGAGTATAGTGATTATAGTAATCCCCAGAGTGTAGTTCTCCAATCCCCTAAACATGAGCAAAGACTTCATGAAGAGGTCAGTTTAATGCAAGCCAGCACTCACAATTTATACAATTCCTCACTGCAGAGGCACACCTCCTGGACCTAATGGAACACAGGCACACAAACCAATCAGAACAATACAACAATGTCCGACACTCCCACATAAGCACACAAGCACTCCCCTCTGCCTGTGATACAATTAACTAAGACAATGGACTAACTCAATTAACTCTAAGCAGAAAAAACATACATTTTTACAAACCCCAAAAAGTACCCCAAAATACAACATATCCCCACCCAGATCGGTTCAGGAATTTCCTGGAAGTCTTATTTTTGCCCCACCGTGCACATGGTCCCATAACCAAAACAGTTCCATGAACTCGACGGCAAAACACTGCTGGAAAATTTAAGATGGCAGCCGCCACATGTTTGAATTTGTTCCAGTTAAAAGTCAAAGGGGCAGAAACAGCGCCTTTAAAATTAAATATACCCAAAGAGTGTTTTTAAAGGGCAATATATCCCAGGGGCCATAGTCACAAGGCAAGAGGCTGGCAAGCAGGCCTCTCCAAATCCCAGTGATGAAGGTGCTTTCATCACAAAAACTGAATTGGAAATGATAATAATAGAGAGTAAAAATAATGGCATGTGCAGAAGAAATGATAGTCATATGGGTGCATGGGTATTTGGGAAGCATTCCACAGTAGCTGGATCTGTCCATGGTTATATTATGTCTGCATACCTTGCTGAAAGGTGATGTGTGATAAAACCACCAAAAATATCCACAGGGTTATTTACTAAATTTCTAATGGCCCCAGTCTGGATTCAAATAATAATCATCCAAAATAAACTGCAAGATTCTGGCCAGAGTCACTCCCAGATTTTGCAAAGTAGTATCTAAGTGAAATAATAATAGTGTCCGCCAGGTTTCAGCCTGTCTGAATGTAACTGAACCACTGAAATCCAGCTACAGATGTAAACTGGATACCAAATTGTTAAACTGAATACTATTTATCTACTGGCAGAGCGAACAGCCAAGCACCAAAATCATTACAGCTCATGAAGGATTGCTAATGGAAGCATTCAGCTCTCCAGAGTTAGCAATGGAGGTGGGAGCTGTTTTCCCATTATGCAGATAGACTCCTGCCTAATGGTGCTGCCCTGTACAGGGTTCCTGTATTAGTACTTATAATGTTCTCTTTGGGATAATCATAACTAAATAATAAAATAATAATAAAAATAGCTGTAACATTCATTTTAAGTATGATTTGAAAACTTTCCAGGGGAGTGTGGCATGTCATTTAAAGTGAGTTGTTCACCATGTTGTGTTTTTTGTTCCACTCGTTTTATAACAGTGTCCCGCATACAAGTTTAATATGAGATTAAGAGTTAGTGATAGAGCAGCTATATCACACTACATATTCCTATAATGCTAGCTCATAGCCATCCGCAAGAGTTGTGGTTACAAATATAATATGCAGTACTGTCTTATTACCTTGTGTCAGTAACTGTCCACAAATATCACCAAAACTCCGAAATATGGAGTTCAGTCAGCTTTTTATTTAGCTTCAAACACATATCCTCAGTAACAACTCAAAATAGTTTAAAACTGTCACACAGAAACCTAAGCATTCCAGGAGGCATGGCAAGATGCTGTTCAAGCTTCAGTCATCTCTACATCCCATCATTGCATTAGATGGATGTTTGGGATTATCGTATTGGGTATAAAATACATATTAAAGTAAACCTGTAGTAAAAAAAAAAAACCTTACATTAAATGCTCCCATATATATTGAATACATCTTTTTTTTTTTTACAAAGATACATGATGTATTCAGTGCAAAATATATAGATTTATTCACCTTTTCTCCATTCCAGTGCAACTTTGATGGTGTTACTTTTCATGTAACACCCAATTCCAAGCCATCCTCTTTACTGCCTACGTTTTTCTTTGATTTGCCCTGGCCCAGTGTGCCAGCATCGAAACAGAGTGCCATAATGTTACTCTGCTGTACTGAACTTCTGTACAGATTGTCTGTTTTGGGTCTTCTTTGGGATACATTTTGGACTGATTTTATGGCCCACACAGGGCAAATACGTCCGAAGCAGAGAACATAACTTTCCAATCTTCTATTTGTGCCTTAGAAGGGTGAGTGCAAGTGGCAGTAGTAACAGGCAGATTCTGAATAGTATGGAGACATAAGAGGATGCAACAGCATTGTAAATAGTGTGCAGAACTGAAAAGTAAGTGTGCAAAGAGAGGATGTAAAGTGAGGGGAAAAAGTATTTGATCGTTTGTCCACTGACAAAGAAATGATCAGTCTATAATTTTTTATGGTAGGTGTATTTTAACAGTGAGAGACAGAATAACAAAAAATAAATCCAGAAAAACACATAAAAAAGTTATAAATTGATTTGCATGTCAATTAGTGAAATAAGTATTTGATCCCCTATCAATCAGCAAGATTTCTGGCTCCTAGGTGTCTTTTATACAGGTAACGAGGTGAGATTAGGAGCACTCTCTTAAAGATAGTGCTCCTAATCTCAGCTCGTTACCTGTATAAAAGACACCACAGAAGCAATCAATCAGATTCCAAACTCTCCACCATGGCCAAGACCAAAGAGCTGTCCAATGATGTCAGGGACAAGATTGTAGCCCTACACAAAGCTGGAATGGACTACAAGACCATCGCCAAGCAGCTTTGTGAGAAGGTGACAACAGTTGGTGCAATTATTCGCAAATGGAAGAAACACAAAATAACTCTGTCTCCCTCGGTCTGGTGCTCCATGCAAGATCTCACCTCATGGAGTTTTAATGATCATGAGAACAGTGAGGAATCAGCCCAGAACTACATGGGAGGATCTTGTTAATTATATCAACGCAGCTGGGACCATAGTCACCAAGAAAACAATTGGTAACACACTACACCGTTAAGGACTGAAATCCTGCAGAACCCACAAGGTCCACCTGCTCAAGAAAGCACATGTACAGGCCCGTCTAAATTGCCAATGAACACCTAAATGATTAAGAGGAGAACTGAGTGAAAGTGTTGTGTTCAGATGAGACCAAAATCAGGCTCTTTGGCATCAACTCAACTCACCATGTTTGTAGGAGGAGGAATGCTGCCTATGACCCTAAGAACACCATCCCCACTGTCAAAAATGGAGGTGGAAAAGTTATGCTTTGAGGGTGTTTTTCTGCTAAGGGAACAGGACAACTACACTGCATCAAAGGGACGATGGATGGGGCAATGTACCATCAAATCGTGGGTGAGAACCTTCTTCCCTCAGCCAGGGCATTGAAAATGAGTCGTGGATAGGTATTCCAACATGACCATGACCCAAAACACACAGCCAAGGCAACAAAGAAGCACATAAAGATCCTGGAGTGGCCTAGCCAGTCTCCAGACCTTAATCTGGATGCATGGAATAGGCTTCCAGCTGAAGTGGTAGAGGTTTACACAGTAAAGGAGTTTAAGCATGCGTGAGATAGGCATAAGGATATCCTAACTATAAGATAAGGCCCGGGACTAATGAAAGTATTTAAAAAAAATTGGGCAGACTAGATGGGCCGAATGGTTCTTATCTGCTGTCACATTCTATGGTTATATCCCATACAAAATCTGTGGAGGCTGCTGAAGGTTCGAGATGACAAACGTCAGCATTCAAAACCTTACTGACTTGGAGAGGATCATCAAAGATG
Source organism: Pelobates cultripes (assembly GCA_933207985.1). Classification (NCBI taxonomy): domain Eukaryota; kingdom Metazoa; phylum Chordata; class Amphibia; order Anura; family Pelobatidae; genus Pelobates; species Pelobates cultripes. Next base: position 137,749,264 of record OW240915.1, on the reverse strand, counting down.
AGTAGGACAAAATCCCTCCAGAGATGTGTGCAAGTGTTTTTCCTTCGAGTACTAAGTCGAAGGGGTCCAATACTTATTTCACTCATTGACATCCAAATCAATTTATAACTCTTTTGACATGTGTTTTTCTGGATATTGTTTTGTTATTCTGTCTCTCACTGTTAAAATACACCTACCATTAACATTATAGAGTGATCATTTCTATGTTAGTTGGCAAATGTTAAAAATCAAATACTTTTTTTCCTCACTGTAGTTTTGGTTTGTGATTCAAATACTGGAAGACAAATGAAACATACATCGCATAGGACTTTATGAAATTACTCTTGAACTTAAATACTGCACACAGTGACTGATATATCTGCACTCAACATAGAAACTATGGAACTTTATTAAATAATTAATACCTAAATGGGTATGTGGGTTAATTAAACTCTTGAGCTCACAATGAACAGTCTTACATATGTTAGTCCCAGTTAGCTTAATTTGTTTAATCTCTTTCTTTCATCTTGCATAAAATCAATATAATTCATCTACTAAATGTGACATCTGCACTCCTGCAACCTTCTTTTTGGATGGAAATTGGCTTTTTGTAAGATACTGTACCCTCAAGTTGGACTCTATTTTGTGAACCTCTAGCTGAAAACTGCAGCTGCCATGAGCCTTGCCCAAACAAAAATAAATTTAAATGCTATAAAGCTTTACAGTTGTATTTCACCAATAGCTAGAAGTCAACGATTTGGATATATGTGTTGTAGGTGATAAGAACATTCTATGGACACCTCTATAGCAAGGGATTTTTTCTTGGTACTTGGCTATAACAAATATAATTACTGTATGGATGCATCAGCTACAAACAAAATGTTTATTTTGATTTCAACACACCTAACACACTCACTATTTGGATATGTATTGCACATTTCTAGAAATTCTTAAGTGAAAACTAAAGTGTTTTTTTATTTTTTTTGTAGTTGGCACTCTATCTCATCCTTACAACAGTGACTTTAGCCCATACTAAGTCAGGAATATTTTAACTTGACCTACATTTAGAAAGGCTATTTGACTGGAGTGATTTAAACAGGAAGTGGACCAGATGACACTTCGTTTTTTCATGTGTAGTCCGTTCTCTATTAGAAAAATAATTTTGAATATCTTCCAGGCCTTGTTTATGTCGTTATTTTACAATGAGCATCTTGTGTTGAAAATAGAATGTTGTTAGAGACATTGCCTCCTGTTCATTACTGCAATCCCTTTATATTTTCTAATAACATGTTTTTTTTTTTTATAAAAATAATTACATAGATGCTAAATGAAGCAAAAAGCTTTGTTTCAGATAATCTGTATTTTTAATCATTATTTTAGTGATTGATACATTATGCTGTTAAGACTGTAGTTATTTGAAAAATTTATATATTATGTTGTTCTTGTGCATTAAAATATTTTGTGTTCTGTGCATATTTGTTCCTTTCTCATGTCTTGTATTCTCTCCGTTGCTTTTCTTGTATGCTGATATTGCTCATAAGTTTGTACTGACTGCATACCCTATAGTTAATAATATTATTCTTCCTTTCTTATTTGAAGACTATTATATTTCTGTGTTATAGTGACTGAGCTCTCCACAATTTAGTCTTCCAGAATAAAAAAAAAAAAAAAACTGTGTTATTAGATGTGCTTTAAGCTTGTGTAGCATATTGTTAGTGTCAGGTAGTGATGCACCGAACGGTTCGCTGGCGAATAGTTCCTGGCGAACATAGCATGTTCGCGTTCGCCACAGCGGGCGAACATATGCACGGTTCGATCCGCCCCCTATTCGTTGTCACCTTTCGGGGACCCTTGGTGTTGTACGTGGCTGGGTGGAGGAAGAGACCTTCAATGACATCAGTGAGGACAAGGAACGGGACATGGCTAGCTTGGTATCCAACCTTGTGCAAATGGGGAGTTTGCGGTTGTGCAAATGGACTGTTTGCGGTTGTTTGCAGTGCGTTAAACGGGGAGTTTGGTCTGTCAATGTGAAGCGGGCGTAACCCTTACACTACCTGATCGATACAATGTCATACAGTAGGTCCTCATTATTTTTATGGCCCCCAGCCACCGCTCACGGGTGGGGGCGGGAGGACAGTAGGTCCCCCCATTGAGATTTATGGCCCCCACCCACCGTGCAGGGGTGGGGGCCGGGGGGGAGGACAGTAGGTTCCCCCTTATCCTTATTTACTGAATATTCCCCTGTATAACAATGTTTGGCATTTAGTGAATATTCCCTATTCTGCTCTGTGTCAGTGTGTATCAGGGATCTTTAGGATAGGTGTCAATCCATATCTGCCAAGTGACCCTATGTAGGGGGAACAGTCTCTATTCTGCTCTGTGTCAGTGTGTATCAGGGGCTCTGAGGACAGGTGTCAATCCATATCTGCCAAGTGACCCTATGTAGGGGGAACAGTCTCTATTCTTCTCTGTGTCAGTGTGTATCATGGTCTCTGAGGACAGGTGTCAATCCATATCTGCCAAGTGACCCTATGTAGGAGGAACAGTCCCTATTCTGCTCTGTGTCAGTGTGTATCAGGGATCCTGAGGACAGGTGTCAATCCATATCTGCCAAGTGACCCTATGTAGGGGGAACAGTCTCTATTCTGCTCTGTGTCAGTGTGTATCATGATCTCTGAGGACAGGTGTCAATCCATATCTGCCAAGTGACCCTATGTAGTAGAACAGTCTCTATTCTGCTCTGTGTCAGTGTGTATCATGGTCTCTGAGGACAGGTGTCAATCCATATCTGCAAGTGACCCTATGTAGGAGGAACAGTCTCTATTCTGCTCTGTGTCAGTGTGTATCATGGTCTCTGAGGACAGGTGTCAATCCATATCTGCCAAGTGACCCTATGTAGGAGGAACAGTCTCTATTCTGCTCTGTGTCAGTGTGTATCAGGGGCTCTGAAGACAGGTGTCAATCCATATCTGCCAAGTGACCCTATGTAGGAGGAACAGTCTCTATTCTGCTCTGTGTCAGTGTGTATCATGGCTCTGAGGACAGGTGTCAATCCATATCTGCCAAGTGACCCTATGTAGGGAACAGTCTCTATTCTGCTCTGTGTCAGTGTGTATCATGATCTCTGAGGACAGGTGTCAATCCATATCTGCCAAGTGACCCTATGTAGGGGGAACAGTCCCTATTCTGCTCTGTGTCAATATGTCATATGTCAGGTATCAATCCATATCCATTGTGATTTAGGAATGTTAGGTGATTTCTGCCCTTTATGGATTAACACCAGACTCTGCATCAACTGTGTAATTTTCCATGGGAGTTTTGCCATGGATCCCCCTCCGGCATGCCACAGTCCAGGTGCTAGTCCCCTTGAAACAACTTTTCCATCACTATTGTGGCCAGAAAGAGTCCCTGTGTGTTTTAAAATTCGCCTGCCCATTGAAGTCTATGGCGGTTCGCCCGGTTCGCCGGTTCGCGAACATTTGCGGAAGTTCGCGTTCGCCATTCGCGAACCGAAAATTTTGTGTTCGCGACATCACTAGTGACAGGTGTAGAGGTTAGTGTGGTGAACAGCCAGTTGTTAAAGGTTATGTATTCTATTGTAAAATAAGGGTTTAAAAATGGGTTTGTTATTTTGATTCATTGATCCTTAAGTGTCTTTTGTTAGGAAGAGGAGCAAAACCAGTGAGTCACTCATGGACAGCTGTTTCGTTGTTAATGCAACTCATCGACATGAAGTTGTTAAAGGACCACTATAGTGCCAGGAAAACCTACTAGTTTTCCTGGCACTATAGTGCCCTGAGGGTGCCCCCACCATCAGGGTCCCCCTCCCGCCGGGCTCTGGGGGGAGGAAGGGGTTAAACTTACCTCTTTCTCCAGCGCCGGGCGGGGAGCTCTCCTCCTCCTCTCCTCCTCTTTGGCTGAATGCACATGCGCGGCAGGAACTTTACTGGTGTGTGTATTTGTGTTTAGCAATGTATTATCTATCCACTTACTTCAGGTGTAAGGGGTTTTCATCCACACTTTTTTCCCCACCACAAAGTTGGTATGTACTTTACAAGTAACCATAGCAAGCCAGTAACCAACCTCATGCTGATGAGTTGCATTAACAACGAAACAGCTATCCTTGAGTGCTTAACTGGCTTTGCTCCTCTTCCTGAGTTGTATTTCAAAGCTGTTGTATACAGCATATACATACTCCAAGGAATCCATGTAGTGGAATTACAAGGCAAAAAATGTTCTTTGTTGAGCTCATTTGCATATGCCTACCAAGAATCCCTTGCAATAGTGAGAGCACTGTTAAAGTGAGATTTCCGCGGGAAAAGCAAGTCTTATGGCTTGACTGGTGTATGTATTTGTGTTTAGCAATGTATTAACTATATATATATATATATATATATATATATATATATATATATTAAATACAATCTATTTTTTGTGACTTTATCCTAGTGGAATCCGACAGACTCTAAAAAAATATATATTTTTTAATATATTTACAGTTGCAAGAAAAAGTTGCAAGAACCCTTTGGAATGATGTGGATTTCTGCACAAATTGGTCATAAAATGTGATCTGATCATCATCTAAGTCACAAGTAAAAGACATTTTGCATGAAGATGGGTGTTGCAACAGGACAATAACCCAAAGCATAGAAGTAAATCAACAACAGAATGGCTTAAACAGAAGAAAATACGCCTTCTGAAGTGGCCCAGTCAGAGTCCTAACCTCAACCCAATTGAGATGCTGTGGCATGACCTCAAGAAAGCGATTCACACCAGACATCCCAAGAATATTGCTGAACTGAAACAGTTCTGTAAAGAGGAATTGTCAAGAATTACTCCTGACCGTTGTGCACGTCTGATCTGCAACTACAGGAAACATTTGGTTGAAGTTATTGCTGCCAAAGGAGGTTCAACCAGTTATTAAATCCAAGGGTTCACATACTTTTTCCACCTGCACTGTGAATGTTTACATGGTGTGTTCAATAAAAACATGGCAACATTTCATTCTTTGTGTGTTATTAGTTTAAGCAGACTGTGATTGTCTATTGTTGTGACTTAGATGATGATCAGATCACATTTTATGACCAATTTGTGCAGAAATCCATATCATTTCAAAGGGTTCACATACTTTTTCTTGCAACTGTATTTATTTTTGGCTTTCTGAACACTTCATGCACAGCTGACCCAGGAATGCTGGACTTGCATAGGAGCCGGAAAAACTTTTTTTTGCATTTTTTTTTAAAGGGTTTGAGCTCACCAGTACTAGTAGCTAAATGAACACACTCACAAAAAAGCATTTCTAAATGTAATCAATAAATATTATGTGCTGTATGATTCAGATATTTTTTTAAAATTTGTTTTATTTGATAAAATATACGTAAGACAGAACAAACTTTAATACAAACTATTAAAATATTTTACCATTTTAAAAGTTTATACAAAAATTTTAATAATAATTTAAACAACCAGCAACTGGCAACAGGCTCCCACCCTGACTGGCTAACACAAGGAAGAACAATATTTGTCATGAAGGACCCTTACAAGTGAATAACACCATAGAACTATGGACCAATCACCTGCCTCTCCACATCATGGAAGGTCCTGTCAGGCATCATACCCTTCAAGATCGATTAGCATATGAGTCCATATATGAGCAATACTCAAAAGGGGATTGGAAAGAGCATCAGAGGATAAAAACACCAACTGCTGGTAGACCAAGCAGTCACATGGGATTATAACATCAGACAGATAAATCTGTGCACAGCCTGGATTACTACAAGAAAGGCTATGACAAAATTCCATGGAATGCTTGGTCAACAAGTTTAACACGACAATAAAATGTTGCCATGTTCAGCTGGAAAAAAAGTAGATACAAGGTCAACAGAACAATAAAAGCCATCATCAAGAACTTGATGCACAAGTAAAAAACAACTCTTGAAGCCAATTCCAGAACAGTAACGCAAGTGAACATCAAATGAGGCTCTATCCCCAATACTTTTCTTAATAGGCCTCAACCCCATTAGCCAGATCTTAATGAAGAGAGGATACAGATACAGGTACTCCTCACTTACCAATCGGTACCCATTCTTATGACCCGGTCGTAGAACGAATTGCTCTGTAAGTGAGGAGTTGAGGGATTCCCTCCTCTAGTGCGTTCGTCTATTTTTGTGGAAATCTGATGGTAAAGAGGTGCCTGCCACCAGTTTTTCAGACAGAGTGCAGTATGATACTACAGAAAGGTAGGAAGGAAGCAAGGGACACTTCAACCCCTTAAGGACCAAACTTCTGGAATAAAAGGGAATCATGACATGTCACACATGTCATGTGTCCTTAAGAGGTTAAAGGAGCACTATAGGGTCAGGAACACAAACATGTATTCCTGACCCTATAGGGTTAAAACCACCATCTAGCCACCCTGGTCCCCTCATGCCACCCTAAATATAGAAATCTTACTTGTTTTCAAGTCTGGAGCTGCTGGCTCTGTACCTGTTTCCTTTAGACCTGCCCACTGCCTTCTGACATCAGCAGAAGTGGTAGCCTGATCCAATCACAATGCTTCCCCATGGGATTGGCTGAGACTGACAAAGAAGCAGATCAGGGGCAGACCCAGCACAATTCAAACACAGCCCTGGCCAATCAGCATCTCCTCATAGAGATGAATTGAATCAATGAATCTCTATGAGGAAAGTTCAGTGTTTGCATGCAGAGGGAGGAAGCACTGAATGTTTGGATGCATTTTAGGCAGCCATGCCCAGGAAGGATCTCTAACAGCCATCTGAGGAGTGGCCAGTGAAGTTATCACTAGGCTGTAATGTAAACACTACATTTTCTCTGAAAAGACCGTGTTTACAGCAAAAAGCCTGAAGGGAATGATTCTACTCACCAGAACAAATTCAATAAGCTGTAGTTGTTCTGGTGACTATAGTGTCCCTTTAAGCTCAAAGGCAGGCACCCTGCCACCAGTCTTAGGGATCAGAGTGCAGAAATTTTCTGTAAGGAGGGAGGGAGGGCGCCAGAGAGAGAAATCTTGGCTTCAGACACCTGATGATAAAGTGGTACATGATGTTAGTGTTGCTGCTAGTGTTGGAAATTTCCACGAAAACAGATTCCTTGCTCTGGTGCATTTCAAAGCAGGGAATCACTCTAATCCCCACGTTGGCTTACACTTACCACCCGACTAGAGAGCTGGTCCTAGGTGCGAGCCATCGTAAAATGAGTACCACCTCTACAGGTTCAAGAGTACAGCTACTGTCAGCCACCTACTCTACATGGCGACATCAACCTGTATACGAAGAATGAGCGGACATTGACTCATCGATCCAGCCACAGCAAGGACATCGGAATATCATTCGGATTAGATGAGTGTGGGCAGATGATAGCAAACCAAAGGAAGATGATCAAGACAGAAGGATCTTAAGTCCCAGAAGGTCAAATATGAGATATAAAGAACATATACAAGTATCTGTGGGTATCACAAAGACATGGAAACCATGACATGGCATGGTAGCTCAATGGCAAGAACAAGAACCAAGCCATCAACACATATGTCCTACCAGTCATCGTCAGGTGAAATAATAACCTGGCCCAGAGGAAATCTGGTCACTATAGATGTCAAAACCCAGAAACTGCTTACTATGATTGGAGGATTCCACCCAAAATCCAGCACCCAGAGACTGTACACAGCGACACTAAGGGAGGTCAGTGCTTGATGATTGGCAAGGCCAGTATTGGATGAAACACAGAGCATCTATTATGAAGATGGCTCCCAAAAATGAACTGCTAAGGGAATTAACATAGAAACATAGAATGTGACGGCAGATAAGAACCATTCGGCCCATCTAGTCTGCCCAATTTTCTAAATACTTTCATTAGTCCCTAGCCTTATCTTATAGTTAGGATAGCCGTATGCCTATCCCACGCATGCTTAAACTCCTTTACTGTGTTAACCTCTACCACTTCAGCTGGAAGGCTATTCCATGCATCCACTACCCTCTCAGTAAAGTAATACTTCCTGATATTATTTTTTAAACCTTTGCCCCTCTAATTTAAGACTATGTCCTCTTGTTGTGGTAGTTTTTCTTCTTTTAAATATAGTCTCCTCCTTTACTGTGTTGATTCCCTTTATATATTTAAATGTTTCTATCATATCCCCCCTGTCTCGTCTTTCCTCCAAGCTATACATGTTAAGATCCTTTAACCTTTCCTGGTAAGTTTTATCCCGCAATCCATGAACCAGTTTAGTAGCCCTTCTCTGAACCCTCTCTAAGGTATCATCCTTCTGAAGATACGGTCTCCAGTACTGTGTACAATACTCCAAGTGAGTTCTCACCGGTGTTCTGTACAATGGCATGAGTACTTCCCTCTTTCTACTGCTAATACCTCTCCCTATACAACCAAGCATTCTGCTAGCATTTCCTGCTGCTCTATTACATTGTCTGCCTACCTTTAAGTCATCAGAAATAATCACCCCTAAATCCCTTTCCTCATATGTTGAGGTTAGGACTCTATCAAATATTCTGTACTCTGCCCTTGGGTTTTTACGTCCAAGATGCATTATCTTGCACTTATCCACATTAAATGTCAGTTGCCACAATTCTGACCATTTTTCTAGTTTACCTAAATCATTTGTCATTTGGCTTATCCCTCCTGGAACATCAACCCTGTTACATATCTTAGTATCATCAGCAAAAAGACATACCTTACCATCAAGACCTTCTGCAATATCACTAATAAAAATATTAAAGAGAATGGGTCCAAGTACAGATCCCTGAGGTACCCCACTGGTGACAAGTCCAAGCTTCGAATATATTCCATTAACTACAACCCTCTGTTGCCTGTCACTCAGCCACTGCCTTACCCATTCAACAATATTTGAATCCAAACTTAAAGATTGCAGTTTATTGATAAGCCTTCTATGTGCAACAGTGTCAAAAGCCTTACTGAAATCTAGGTAAGCAATGTCTACTGCACCACCCTGATCTATAATTTTAGTTACCCAATCAAAAAAATCAATAAGATTAGTTTGGCATGATCTCCCTGAAGTAAACCCATGTTGTCTCTGATCTTGAAATCCATGTGTTTTAGATGTTCATCAATCCTATCCTTTAACATGGTTTCCATCACTTTCCCCACTACTGAAGTAAGGCTTACTGGCCTACAGTAATTGCCCGACTCCTACTATTACCTTTCTTGTAAATGGGCACAACATTCGCTAACTTCCAATCTTCTGGGACTACTCCTGTTAACAATGATTGGTTAAATAAATCTGTTAATGGTTTTGCTAGTACACCACTAAGCTCTTTTAATAGCTTTGGGTGTATTCCATCAGGTCCCATTGACTTATTTGTCTTTACTTTTGACAGTTGAAATAGAACCTCTTCCTCTGTAAACTCACGTGTAATAAATGACTCATTTATCCTTTTTCTCAACTGAGGTCCCTTTCCTTCATTTTCTTCTGTAAATACAGAACAAAAATATTCATTGAGGCAGTCAGCCTGACCTTTATCCTCTTCTACATACCTTCCTTCTTTTGTTTTTAATCTAACTAATCCTTGTTTTACTTTTCTTTTCTCATTTATGTATCTAAAAAATGTTTTATCCCCCTTTTTTACTGACTGTGCTATTTTCTCTTCTGTGTGTGATTTGGAAGCTCTTATAACTTGCTTAGCCTCTTTCTGCCTAATCTTATAGATCATTTTGTCTCCCTCACTCTGGGTTTTTTTATAATTCCTAAATGCTAACTTTTTGTTTTTAACTATTTTGGCCACATCTGCGGAGTACCACAGTGGTTTCTTGAATTTTTTGCTTTTACTGACAAGCCTAATGCAATTTTCTGTTGCCTTCAATAGTGCAACTTTTAAATAATCCCATTTCTCTTGGACTCCATTTAAATTGCTCCAGTCTGATAATGACTCCTCTACCCATATTCTAATTTTAGAAAAGTCTGTTTTTCTAAAGTCTAAAACTTTTGTTTTTGTGTGGTGTGACTCAGTCACTATTCTTATATTAAACCACACTGACTGATGATCACTGGATCCTAAACTTTCACCTACAATTCATGAGATAACCACAGATAGATGATGCAGAAAAGGTGGAGGCTCCATGGAAGACAAACCTCTCCATGGGGTGTACCACTGGCAGATAGTGAATGTGGCAGATAGTGAATCCTACTAGTGGTTGTAAAATGCAGGACTGAAAGACAGCACTAAGGCTTTTCCTAGCAGGTCAGGAACAGGTAGTCAGCACCAGCAGAATAGAAGTAGAGGGTCTACAACAAAAGACAAGACCCACAGTGCAGACTGTGTAAAGAGGCCTCTGAGACAATTCAGCACATAGTAGCTGGGTGTAATATGTTAGCAGGGACATGATTCACTGAGAGGTACAACAGAATTGCTGGGATTGTGTACCAAAATATCTGCACAGTATATGGTTTGGACCTGCCTAAGTTCAGATGGGAGATACCTCAAAAGGTAGTTGAGAATGACAGGGCTAGGATCCTGTAGGACTTTCAGATCCAGACAGGAAAGCAAGTAGTGGCTGTTACGGTTACCTCCAGGCTAGCTGGAAGCTGGACCGCTTGGATGGTCTGGATCCCAAAGGCAGAGAAAGAGGAGAGCCACTTCGGTAGTTATTCCATACAAAGCCTGTAAATGTAGAGCAATCCCACTAGCTATCATACAGCTAGGATACCCTTTTCCTCACAAAACAAGTCGAGGCTGTGATTTGAAGGTAAAGCAAGAACTGGCTTTAATGACATACAGGGAACCGTATTTATGCAAAATCTCAGGCCCAGGGACAGCCCCCTCTGGACCTGATGGGATACAGGGACAATACAAGTGGGGGACCAATAGAAATGCAATGCATCGTTTGAAATCGTCACCGCCCAGCTTGGAGATAATGAATCCAACGGTTATTATAATACAATTATCTCCAAGCGCCCAAAACCCAACGTGTTTTTGCCACATAGAAAACAGAATAAAAATACATTACCCAAACAGTTTTATACATAATTCGTGTCTTCCACCATTCATTACATAGCCCCGGTTGAGGCGAAACAATTAACCGAAGAGCACTCAGAACCCACGAATGGTATGCGGTATTTCCTCGAAACAAAGTCTGTTCATGTCTTTGGGTTCTGAGCGTGTGATGGCGGCCATGTTTTGAGGTAGACTAATAGGCCGCGGGACTTCACTTTCAAACTTGTGGAACAGGAACCAGCTAGAAGTCTGCACGAATCCCCGCTCCGTCACTGGAAGTCTCCGGTGTTCGGGAGGCGAATGAAGACCACCGGGAGGGGGTACTTAACCTGCAGTTAACCGCAGAAACCAACATTCTGATCGGAGCCACACGCCAGGCTGTAGGTGGCCCTTTGTTCGGTACCCGTTCGGTAGTTAGCGTATCGGGCGATGGGGCACGAACGTGGATGCCCTGCTGCCGTCAATTAGGTTGCGGTTCACTGCAGACCACAACTCTCTGGGCGATTAAGTGGAGACACACTCTGCTCGTAGGGTGGTCGGCCGTTCGGTTGTTCCAAGGATGACCAGGGTTAAGTGGCGGCACACGCCAAGATCCTGGTGGTCTGCCGTTCGTATAATGAATAGTCAGCAGGCCCGTAGTTCAGGAGTTAGGTATCAAATCCCAGTACTGTAGTCAAACTCTGGGTGAAATGTAACAATGAATAACATTCGCTTCTGAGTTGTAGAGATCCAATAACAGTAACCAATAGTTTGGAACAATGGCCAACCAACCTGACATCATGGTGGTTGGCAAGGAACAAAAGACTGCAGTTGTGGTGGATGTAGCAGTACCTAGTTTCTATAACATCAGGAAAAAATAACATGAGAAGGTGGACAAATACCAAGGACTGAATGAGGTGCTTTAAAGGATGTGGAAAGTAAAGCCAATTTGTAACAGGATCAATCAGTGATGTGACCCCCAAATTGAAAGAGTGGATTCAGCAGATTCCAGATCGGATATCTGAGATCGATCTCTAGAAGAGTGTAGTTCTAGGAACAGCTAAGATACCATGCAGTACCTCAGATGCCTGAGCCTGTGAGAATGAGGAATAAACACACAACAAAATGAAATAACATTTATTTAATTTATTTTTTATATATGTGATCTTTTCCTTCCAATAAGTTTGTCGGTACATATTTATAGTTAATACTATTATAACATATCTAGATACATTTCTTTTTGGAATTCTAACACTAAAATGATAAGATGCAATATAATAGAAAAATAATATCATTCTATTTTCTCATGGGTAATATAGTTATGTATTTGTGCATTGAACATCAAGCAGAGATTAAATTTACCCTTTGCCAATTGGTTGTTTCTTCAACGGTCTGAAATAAATATGAAATACATTAAGCCAATTATGCTTATTGATGTTTTGTCTTCCCAGATGGTTATTTTTGGATGTTTCAGTTGCTGCTGGAAAGTATTTATTTTAATGAAATAAATATAGTACAAAAGGGCAATGAATAGTGAAGTAAAATTTTTACTCCAAGTAACAAAGGGAAACTAAGAATATAAAACAAAACATTATATAAACATTACATTTTCTTTGAAGCTATTGTTTGTGTATATATATATATATACATATATATATATATATATATATATATATATATTGTAGTCCAGTAGACAAAATGTCAAAATACTAGAGCTTTGTATTTAATGTTTAGTCCAATAAAAAAGGTATCATACTATAGAGAAGAGAGAGATAGAGAGGGAAAGGTGTTACAAAGGATGGAAAGAGTGATTTTTCTACTTTTAAGGGTGAAGGAAGCTTTAGATAAATTTAAAAATGAGGTGATGGAAACCACTTACTACATACTGCTCAATAGGGAAGGGATTGCCTTGTGGGTCTTTCAGCTGAGACTAGAATGTTTTATGCTCAGCAGAAAGGTCACCATTGTTCTCTTAATGGTGAAGATTTGAATAGACAGTGGGTTACTCCAGACAGCAATCTTCAGCCCAAAAATTACCACGTTAAAGGCTTATTATACTATCTGAATAGCATTGGCAAAATACCTGTGCCTACACATTTCCCAAGTTATGTGAGAGATCTGGAAGATCTGAAGTTTTGCAGCCGGTAGCAAACTGAATGGTGAAGACTGTACACCGCAATCATTTGAAGGAAGGAGGTGGAGTGGGGACTTTTTAAAAGTGCAATGGGAATAAAGATTTGCAGCTGTACCCCTGGCTGGCATCCTCTCCTGCATCATTGACCCTATTTGGGGTCTACACACGCTGAAAGTTAGAGCAGGCTCACCTGCTCTCTATTTGTGAGTGCTTTTTTATATTTTACACCTATAATATTTTTTATGTTCTTTTTCTGTATTTTATTCTTTGAGTTCTTGCTCAGATAATACATAGCTGCCTGCAATTTTAACAACATATTGTTGTAAGTGTTTTATACAACTTTCTCGCTGGAAGCACTTTTGCAAAGGAGTGCACATCACTAAAATGTATGTCCAATATCAATCTATACATTGTGCTGGCCAGAAAATATATAGCTATTGTAAATATATCACTAAAATGATATAAACCAATAAAGACTACAATTACGGATTCCAGGGGCCTGACATTTTAGCAGTTGTTGGTCCTGCAGTTGTTGGTCCTATCTTTGGTCACTGCCTTTCATTCAAAGGAATAATATCTCACCCTCCATCCGTGCATTAGTTGGTTTAATTTGATATTCAATGAGGAAGGTGTGGTCTCACCATCCTGGTTCTCACAATATCTTTGTATTTACATGCATTGCTTCTTATGATGGTTTGGCAGGTGTATTTTTTAAAAGATTATTAGATTTTAAAGGAACTCACTCAATTCTGTTCACCATAAAAACAAGTTAACTTATCTTTAATCCAAGATGATAGAGGAAACCTCTTTGCAGCTGCACTATGCCATTGTTAGATCATCGCTATTTTCAGCCAATCCAATGCTTTTCTATAATAAACATTGAGAGGCAGGGTACATGCAGTTGCACTACAATCACCATGATCTGTCAGCAGTTCTTATCATAGAGAAGCATTGAAACCAATGCTTTTCTTTGAGATACACTCACATCCACTTTGTGCTAGAACATAAGGTATCTGGTTTCTTGCTGCCTGGTTTCTCTTGAAATTTGCATTTTTATAATGTGTGAAAGAGAAGACACTGTGTTAACCCCTAAAGCACTTGAGCAAGCAAAAGTAAAGTTAGGGATTTAAAGTGTTCCTTTCAAATAAATAATTATAACACTGAAAAAATATACAGTTGGGTTATAACATTTAAAAGGGAATGGAATGTTCAGTTATGAGATAAAGCAGGAAAAATGGTTAAAACTGGTTTGAAATTAAATATGTTTTGCTTTATAAGCATCAGCATCTGCAGCAGTAATGCATAAAAGATTGAACTCCGAAGGCATGATTCTTTTTATGCTTTAGTCATGTCTAACTGTGTTCATTCAAAAGTACCTTAACTGTTCAATCAAGTAAAATTTATATTTTTCAATCTTTTGGAGTTGAAATTTTTGAAGACTGAATCACATTGGTCAGTTTTAGTTTTATATTTTAAATATAGTCATAAAAATTATAAAATTTGTTTCAAAAACAAATAGTAGATGGTATAGTTGATGATATATCTAGTTTCAATCTTGTCTGCAAATTATAGAACTTTCCGTTTATAACTTGAAAACACTATTGTAACATTTTTCTGAAGATCTCTTAAGTTCTTAAAATCCTTCTTGAAATGTGGAGGTAAATTCCATTCTATGATTAGAGACTCTTAACAAAATCTTTCAAACAGATGTTTATGGCTAAAGAGCCCAAGGTTAGCATTCTTTGAACTAACAATGGCAGAATGTAAGCAGGTGATAAGAGATTTAGTTGTGTCCATCTGTATTATTGCTACAATGTTTAATCCCAATACATCAGTCATCATTCTTGCTTGCAAAATGATCTATCTAGTTTAGGATTTTCTCGATTTTTTTTTTCAATACTCATGTAAATGATTTAAAGGCACACTGTAGTGTCACAAATAGAAATATGTATTCCTAATACAATAGGGGTAGAATGACTGTATAGTTGGCTGGACCCCCTCAAAGTGCAGTTTTACTCAACTGTCCTCCCTCACCATGCAGGTCTCGCCAAGGCTGACCTCACCTCCATGGCTAAGTGATAAATCTTGATGATTTCAGCCAACCCAATGCTTTCCCATATGAATGCATTAAGAAGATATTTCACATGCACGGCAAAAAGTCTATGCTGCGCCATTCAGCATAACCTCATAGAGATGCATTAAATAAATTAGATAAATGCATCTCTATGGGGATTGTCCAGTGTCTCCATGTAGATTGTGCAGACACTGAACATAGGTGAGATAGAAAGCACCTATAGTGGCCCTCTGAGTGACTAGGCAGCAATGTAAAAACAGCCTTTTCTCTGAACAGCACAGTGTTTACATTGAAAAGCCTGCATGGACAGGCTAATGACACCAGCATATAACTACATTTAGTTGTAGTGGTTCTGGTGACTATAGTGCCCCTTAAATTATCCAAGTTTATATATATTTATTTATTATGAAACGTGAATACAGAAAAAGGTGCAGCACCTACAGAATAAAAATGTTCACCTTTTAATACAGCAGAGTGAATATTGTCAACACACAAGACAGAGGAAAAGGGAAGATTGTGTTTATCCTTTATTCTTTTTTTCAGAGTACTTTTCACACTAATAATGAAAAATAAATGCAAATGGATGCATGTATTTTAGGATGATTTATTTTCTGATTTGTGTTCATTGTTTAGTTAGAGATTGAAAATACCTGGATACCTATGCAGTACTATTACTAAGAAATGCATGTTTATAATTCAAATGGAACAAGTAAAAGTTTTGTATTTTTATATTTTAGTTAATAAGATAAAATAAGATTACACCCTACAACTTTTAACAGAAACTAAACACACGTTGACCAAAACTGGACAATTAAAGATGCCTAAGATACATTTTAGGAAGCTAATAATTGCTATCTAAACATCTTTTCCAAATACTAACATTCTGCAATTTTGTGCTCTTACTGAAATTATTAACAGAGTCTTTGGAAGTATAACACAGCATCTAGTAAATACAACATGAAGCATAGAGTGACACATTGTGCTACAATCAAAGAGTTAGAGGTAGACTTGTGCATTCAGTTTCACAATTTATGGGTAATGGTCGATTTGTCTGTATTATGAAGCTACAAATTGCAATATGCTGACTTAGATAGGTATTTAATACTCTGCATTTATTCAAGGGTTTAATGTGTCATAGAACATGGGTGTAAATTGGGTGTGGGAGGTTGGGAGGATTTAAGTCAACATATGCAAGAGGTGCTATAAAATGTACTTCTGAGCTAAAGCTGTAATCTTTTTTGCCAACAATGCCCCATTTGTCCTCTATTGATGTACTCAATGCTACATGAAGAACTACCACTGAATGCATTGTCAGGACAACTAAGGCAACTCCATGAAAAGGAGTTTCCATTACCAAATAGCCACTCTCACATTACTAAATTTCAAGATTAATTTTAATATTGCCATCATTGGACTTTGGAGCAGTGCAACATGTTTATTGTATGATGCATCATACTTTACCACCTGCCATCATGCTTTGCTATCTGATATGACTTTGTTTTAGGAGATTAGAAGTAAGAACTACCTGCTTGTCCACATTATCTCAACTTTCATGGAGGAAGAATTATAGTCTAGGACTGTTTTTCATAGGAGAGCAAAGTCATTGACTTAATTAAAGAGACATCTTAAAACTATGGTTGCAGTGGCATTCTGGGCAATACAATGGATGAGTTTTGGTATAGCTATGAAAAATCTTTAGACAAAAATTGTAGCAATGAAGATCCAATTTCTTGACTTTTTACCAATATAATATCCATGTTTTTTTATACTTTATTTTCTTCTATTTTCATTTTTGCACTTATTGTTTATAATGTTAGTTTTAATTTAGTGTTTTTATTATTCAAATAATCCACCCTTGCTGGTATATTTATTTTATTAAATTTATCAAAATGTTCTATTCATTTTCAGTATTATTTCCTGTTTTTGGACCATTTCTGGATATTTAAAAATGAACAGAATCTAGAACTGGCTTTGAGAAGCACACTGAAAATGGCCACAACATAATGTTACCAAAACAAGCACATATAGGTAAGCATTCTGAAAACTAATCCTGCCACTTTACATAAATACTAGGATATATAAAATGATGCACAAAAGAAATGTATATTTGTATTACTGTGACTAATTACATTCTAGATGTTCATATATTAACCTGCCCACGCTTTGTTATGGAAGTAAATATTTGGCTCTGGTGTATCAACTGTCATATTAATTACAATCACAATCAAAAGATAGTCATTCATTCAAAAGATACATCATTTTTTCATCAAGGTTATTTCACAGCAAAACATTTCCACTCAACAACAAATGGAACATGCATATGTTTTATTAATTATTCATTATATATTCAGTTTACTGATCCAGACACTATTTCATGAAGAGTAAATCATATTCTGGAATATTTTAGGACAATAATTAGTCCATTTAACTCTATGTATGTGTTATTTTTTTTTTATTAAGTTATGTTGTGATTACAGATTAAACAGATCTGGGTTATGAAAATATTGCAAGAAAATTTAACTGTCTGTTTGTAGACCTACACTTGTGAATGAAACCTTCAGAAAACAAAATTACAATTTTAAGCCTTCAAAAAAAGTTATATAATTTGTACAATAATGCTCGACTCCAATATTGATTTTTAGTGTGGTAATAACTGATTATGTTTAATTTTTGTTAATAGGGATTACTGTTGTTGCTTCCATCATCAGTTCATTGTAATTACTCCTTTGTATTCTGTGTACTGAGATAAAAAATTATTTTGTAAAAGAATACGGTTAAAGGACCACTCTAGGCATCCAGACCACTTCAGCTTAATGAAGTGGTCTGGGTGCCAGGTCCCTCTAGGATTAACCTTTTTTTTTTATAATCATAGCAGTTTCGGAGAAACCGCTATGTTTATAAATGGGTTAATCCAGCCTCTAAAGCCTCTAGTGGCTGTCTCATTGACAGCCGCTAGAGGCGTTTGCGTGCTTCTCACTGTGAAAATCACAGTGAGAAGACGCCAGCGTCCATAGGAAAGCATTATGAATGCTTTCCTATGAGATTGGCTGAATGCGCGCGCAGCTCCTGCCACGCATGCGCATTCAGCCGAAGAGGAGGAGAAGAGGAGGAGAGCTCCCTGTCCGGCGCTGGAAAAAAGGTAAGATTTAACCCTTTCCTCGCCATCCAGCCCGGTGGGAGGGGGACCCTGAGGGTGGGAGAACCCTCAGGGCACTATAGTGCCAGGAAAACTATGCCAGGAAAACTAATATGTTTTCCTGGCACTATAGTGGTCCTTTAACTATGGACTTGTCGAAAGGGGTAAGGAAAAGGCCATCTATTGATCTTTGTTGAGGATGTCATAAAACTGACCAATAGGATGGATATATTGTGGGGAGATATGATAAGAGTTTATAGCAGATATGTATTTGAGTAGCTCATTATAATTGGTGAATCGCAATGGTTAATAATCCAAACAGTATGCTCTCAGTGAGTTAAAAAAAGACAAGAGAGTGGTTATTTATTTGTTCTTTATGAATATTCAGCTAATTTTAATAGTAGCTGGATTGCTGCTATTAGTGGTTTTGCTAAAATGCATTTTTGCCAATATGCACTATATGTTTAAAAACTAGATGTTATAATCAAAGTAGTCTATCTCATATTCTGGTGTCATATTTATTGAGGATTTCAAGAGATGCCATTACATCTTTGTGTGTACTGTTCATATCAACCACCACAATTATCCCTCCCCCATTGCTATCATAATGTCAGTTGTAATTTCATTGATTTGCCTTACCATAGCAACCATTAAAAGAGCAGATAAATTCTCACAAGTTTGAAACCAAGAAGCACGTAAAGCAGAGCGTGCAACTCTAGGGAAATTATTTAAGCAGTCCTATACATAATCATTATATCCATATACATTATCTGTATCTGAGCTATTCCGCTGCCGGTACTGTGTAATTTTCTTTTCGGATTTACCTAGTCACTTTTTTTTTCAGACATTAGGTTATATCACATCTATGTGTCAAAGATTTATAAATTGTCATGTATACTTAAGATTTTACAATCTTCCCAATCCCCTTATATGTACACTTCTACATTTCTTTGAGTTCTACTGGGAAAATAAGCACCATTAAAATGTCTTAGATTATTATTCAGTATTTTTTGCCAAATGGTTTGTTACAACATACATATTTCAGATTCAGTAATATATATTTGTTGCTATTTTAAAAAAAAAGTGTGCATCCTGCAATACATGTAAATTTTTGTTTGGTTAGAAAAGTGTAAGATTTGTATCTGTGGCACTCTATTATATTCATAATTCATATATGAAACACTGTTGTTCAATTATGAGTATTATTTGCTGCTCTCATCAAAATACACCCAAACATATACGAAGAATCATACAATGATAAAGCATGCCATTTCTGAAATACTACTATTATTTTAACAATAATGCTCTAGATACATGATATAGCAGATAAGAGGAGAAAAGAAACTACAGCTGCTTATGATTAATTATGGATTTGCAGATAGAGGCAATGAAAAAGCCACCTACATGATCTTGGTTGAGGACATTATGAAACTGACCAATAGGACAGACAGATTGTGGGAAGATATGATAAGGCTTTCTAGAAGATATTCTTTTGCATAGCTCATTATAATTGGGAAATCACAATGGTTAATCATCCAAACAGAATGCTCTCAGTGAGTGGAAATGTAAAGATAGCATTCTAAATGGAATGTGGGGTGATACCAAAGGTTTATGTTTTGTATCTTTAAAGATGGATATTCAGCTAATTTTAATAGCAATCAAGTTGGTTTTTTTTAATACTGATGCATTTTTGTTTCAATATGCAAAATTAAAACCTATAATTACATAACTCTATCTTATCTTCTACACATTGATGTACTTAGGCTAAATCTTGTGTGGCATATTTACAGAAGAGACAGCAACATATGCCATTTTTGCCATTTTTCCTCCCTGTGTACTATTCTTATCAACCAAATTTCAGTTTGGTTAGAGAAGTGTAATATTTTTCCATTTTATCTGTAATGCTCTACTATATTTTTACAATTCCTTTCAGCTACTTTTGTTTAATTATTGGCATATTTGCTGCTCTCATCAAAATACACACAAATATATACAAAGAACCATTCAATGAGTAAGCATACTATTTATACACTGCTACTGTTGTTTTAATAACAATGCTCTAGATTTGTGCTATAACAGAGAAGAAGAGTAAAGAACTCAGTGCTCTAGATACATGCAATAACCGAGAAAAGGACAGGAAAAAAGCCACATCTTCGTCAACCACTTTTATAGAACCATTGGTGTACCATCTAAATGTGGGTGTATTACATGGTGAGTACAAGTATCAGCATGAAAGAGAAAGGAAGGAAATTCAAGGAATTGATATGCAATATATATGGGAAAGTATGAGGTGTCTTCAGAGAAGATAAGAGCTACACTTGTTTTCGGTATGCTGGAAGTAGCAAGTTGTTTGTGCAGTATATCTACAGGAGATTGTTATTGGGAGCCAGGGAATGTAGAAATTACATTAAAATTACACTAAATTATTTGGGGACAGGCTATAAGTCCCAGAATAAGGTGAACAAGTTCTTCATAGTATAAAGGACAATTGTCAGGATTACTAATTGATCCCACACGCAGAATTGTATCACACCTAGGACTAAGAATAACGTCTAACCGGACCTTAGAATGGCCAGACTTAACGCATCCAAGAATAGTCAGAATACTTGCCGAGTTCAGGGATAGAGAATCAGACACAGAGATGAGAAAAAGCCAAAAGGCAAGGATACCAGAAATCACGGAAGTCAGCGCGAAGCCAAAGTCAAATACCAAAAAATCAAGATCAGGAACGCACTCTCGGATTACAATCAGGCAGAAACCATAACAGGGCAATGATAGAATGTAAAAAATAACCCTCCTATTATTCCGATTGTCTGTAATTGGCCGTTGACACCAAAACATGCATGTGCATGTGACGTTGTGCGCACGCCGACGTCATTCTTAATGTGGGCGGTCATGGAGCTATACAGTGGCATAGATCCACAGCGGCTGGCATCCCTAGACATGCTGTGTTTATCAGGTATCCAGGCCGTTGGCTGTAGATGGGCACAACTATTCCTGTCAGGATGGTAAATACCATTAACCACATTACCAAAGGCGGATGAATTCGTTACAACAATGCACCATTAGGTGCATTTTTTGTTTTCAAGAAAATAAAGCCTGCTGCTGAATTCAGATCCCAGAAAGTACAGTAGTGTACCATAGTACTGTAGTGTATAAATGGTGTGCTTACTCATTGTACGATTCAAGGGTAATATTTTTGTAACTACACTATAAAAAGTTAATTGTCTATGAACTAGGTTGTTGAAAACCTGTAATTAGATATGAATATTATACAATATTATTGTGAATACAAATAATAAAGAAAAATGCTATGTTGAACTTGGTGAGAAACTGTTATTATCCATTAAAAGAGTGCCTATGTAAAGAAAGTCACAAAGAGGAATACAATTTGTAGGGCTTAGGGCAACACATAATTTATTTATATCACTGTCTTTTTCCTTCTATATTTAGTAATTTGTTTTTTAACCCCTTAAGGACCGATGACGGTTCAGTACCATCATCGGAAACATCCCCTTGAGGACTGATGATGATCCTGAACCAATTACTTACCTGATCACCACCGTTCCCCCACCAGCAATCGGCGTTGCACCGGGTTTGGGGTGACTGCCTGACAGGCCAGACAGTCTCCCCTTGGCAAATTAGGTCCCGTGGGCCATGTGATCACTCTAACAGAGATGTCACATGGCCGCAATAGGTGTCCAAGTATCTGCCTGCAGGGGGATTGCCTGTCAGGCAGTCTCCCTGCTGCTGGAAAATGAAAATATAAATAAAAATGGTGGTAGCCCGGACAGGCTCATCTCGGCTATTGCATTTACCTTTGTTAAAGTAAAGAGATTGAGTGTGACTTTTTGTCGTGTTTTTGGCCCTCCCCATTGTGGCGGGGTTGTTAACAAACTTAGGAGTGCTTTGGGGCCCAATTTAGCAGCCCTGTCCATTTTGACCAGATTCGGTCATACTTTGTTAAAGTGCCCTTAATCGTGTGTGATATTTTCTCAAGTTGCTGTGTGTGGTCGACCTTGCTAATAACTAGCGCTATTTCTGGTGCAGTGGTTGATTTCCAGAGGGAGGCTATGCAGTTTTTGGCTGCTAGTGTGATGTCGGTGATTAGCACTGCTTCGGGGTGTGAAAGAGTTTTGGGCATCATATGGAGTAAGTAGGTCTCTGGTGTGAGCGGAACTCCCTTCCCAAGATTTTTCTTTTAATAATTGTACCCGCTTCCAGTATGTAACCAGAACAGGGCAGTGCCAGAATATATGGCTCAGAGTGCCGACTTGTTGGCAGCATCACCAACATATCTGCTGTGCACCTGGGTATATAAGGGCTTGTCGCAGCGGGGCTGAGGTACCATCTCATCCAGAGTTTATAAGCTGCCTCCACATGATCTAGGCAATGAGTAGCTTTTTTCACAAGTGCCATTGCTGCAAGCCATCTGCTCTTATCAAGTGTACACTGAAGCTCAGTTTCCAACTGCACCATGTACCTTAACTTATCTGGTTTGTCCACTTCTAATAATCTGCAGTAGCATAAAGAAAGCGGATTTGCCTGAATTCTATGGTTGTGACATAGCGAGTCAAATGTATTTTACTCTTGGGCATCGGGTGCATAGCTTTCATGTTAATGCAAATGGAATGAATGAATATATTAAATTAATTACCCCCAAAATATGATTACACATTGCATAATAATATTTTATATACTGCAGAGTTTGTTTTAAGATGAGTTTCAATTATTTTTTCCCCCCCATCTGTTGTGGGCAAAGGATCAAGACAACAGTTTCAACTTCAAATCCATGTTTTAAGCAGGTATAATATTTGTCTAATACCCATAAATAAATGTTTATGAAAACAAAAAAATATATAAATTAAACATGAACCAGTTTTTTGGCAAATGGTAATTTTTGTCTGAAAAAAAAAAGCAACTAAAACCATCTGGATTTTTTTCATTAAAATGTAAGCTTGAATTTTTCTCGCTAATAGTTACCATCTGGATCTTAGTTCCACATCTGTGTATTCCAACTTGTGACACTGAAAGCTCTCCACAATCATTCCTTGCCAGCTAAGTCATCTTGGGTATTCTAATCCAAATGTTTAAAAACACATGGGCATGCTTTTGTACATGAGCCAAGTTGAAATTCCAGTTACAAAATTTTTAATATATATTTATTCAGAGGATATTTTGCTGTATGTATGCAGTGTGCTAGGGAACAATGAGGAAAGATTTTAGGACCAATACATTTTTATCCTTGTTTTAAAATTATTTTTATTGTTTTAAAATGTATATAAATTATTTTCCACCTTAGTAGGATTAGTGATAGCGATTGTACAGCCAGTCAGGACCACATTCTCCTATTGGCAAATATCCATTTAAACAGGGCCTGTATAAAAATCACAGCGCAGTATGGTAGGTATGGTTACCCCTTTGTCACTGGTGATTTAAAACTCATAAGAGGAGTTTTTAGAGTTTGAATATTCATTGCTGTCACTTCCTTCAGTCATATCAATTAGTCATGTTGGTTGGAGTCTGTATGTGCAGCATTTTTCAATGGAATCTTGCACATAAAGAGTTAAAGTACAGTGCTGCCAGAGGTCGAGTTACACCCCTGGCCGCACTGTGCTTTAACTCTTTATGTGCAAGATTCCATTGAAAACCTCAACCTCTGGCAGCATCTTCAGCCAGCCTGGAATGAGAGTTCTGGGCTGGCATATGTGTATTCTGTGCATATTTGATGCATAGCATACAGACAACAGCACACTGTTCTCAGTTTGAGTAAACTTTTAAATCTATTAATTTATAGGCGTTTGTCTCTCTTAGTCAACATCTGTATCTGATATGTAGCACCTTCTATTGGAAAGTAGGTATAGAGGGTTTGCTAATTTGAGATAGTTATCCTGAGTTACAATATTATTTATTTATTTATAAAATATTTTACCAGAAAGAGAATTGTCCTTGTGAAAGTACACATATATAATTTATAATATGTTACTATATCTATATTAAAATATAATATTCCAGATTTCAATATATCTGTAGTTATTATTTATTACAATTACAAGTTATATGTGTTTTTCTACTTAAAACAAGTGACATTCAACAACAGTCAGATTGTTGGAGAGGTTTTGATGGTAATATTTGGTTGTTGCATCTAATGCTTTTACCACTTTGGCTTGAGGTTATATAACCGGATCAGCGTATTCACTCACTTTTATATCCACTGCTAAAACAATGCTATGTTTCTCTTAAGAATATGTAACCCACACATGCATATATCTGGTCAAGAAAAACAATAGGAACCAACTATGAAAGGAAAGATAAGATACCTTAAATTATCTAGGATTAGCCTAAAAACCCAACGGGGCGAAATACTCCTGCAAGCCGGTCCGGCCGAAGTCTGAATAACAGTAGAACGACAATGCCAAGGTCAAGGTATACAGAGAGTTAGATAAGTTAAACTAAGTCAGGTCAATAACAAGAAAATATTAAAATTGGATATAAATCTCAGGAAGCAAGAACTGCAACAAGGCACAAACTGATCAGAAGAGTGGAATTATATTAGGTGTTATGAACTGCTCTTATACAGCATCAACACTGCAGCACCAAATCTCATGGAAGGTGTGTTAGCAAGAAGAAGCACTAGGGAATGTCTCCTGAATATGATGAAATAGATATTGAAAGGCACGTGTTCTGTTTTTTTCAGGACACGTGTATGATGTGCGAGGTTGCCATAGTTACTTTGCAACCTGCTCAATAACTGCCTCCATCTCAAAGCATCTCCCATTTCATGAGAATGCTGTGCAGCATTATGGGGAACTGAAGACCACTGGAATGCGTACTCCTGAACCTGCAGCAGAAGAACTACACAGGATCTCCCAAAGTCAGAGAACGTCATGTTGCAACCTCAAATATCACAGTTTCTTCTTTCTTTCACGTTTCCAAAGGAAATTTCTATGTCCTCTATTCCCAACTACAAAAAAATACATTTCTAGACTTTAGAAAGCCTAAAATGTCTAACATGTACTATATCTATAATTACAAAGAAACAAAAAACATGAGAAGATGACACAAAAAATATTCTACCGGTATTCAGAAATTAGATGGAATATGGTATCACTGTAGAATATTCCATTATTCTTCTGCAAGTTTCCCAAACTGAGAAAGTTTAGCTCTTCTAAAAAGAAAAGGGGTTTTGTATGTGTTATGTTGCCATAGTTACTGTACTGTATGCAGATAAGTCGACTTTTGAGCTGTACTAAAATCTGAGGTATGAAGAATGATTAACCTCTACCTCACATACCTGTCTCTTGCACTCTCCTAAAGAGCAGCCCACCTTATTTGACTGCAAATTCCTGTCCTATTGTGTTTTACACCCCACCTCCTATAGAATGTTAGCTCGTTTGAGCAGGATCCTCTCCAACCTATCGTTCCTGTAAGTTTTTTGTAATTTTTCTATTTATAGTTAAATCCCCCCTCTCATAATATTGTAAAGCACTACGGAATCAGTTAGCGCTATATAAATGGCAATAATAATAATAATAATAATAATTACATAACATTGAACTGCTCATTTGAAAATCAGTCTTATTATGCAAATGATGTGCCACATTGTAATCCTTAATGTAATGTATTTTCTGTAAACCCCTTTTTTTCTTCTCTTTTGAGTTTTCATGTTTAAATTTGTAAACATAACCCATAACAAAATGTAATAAATATACATGAATATTTAAATTTTAACAAACCAATCTTTTTGTTTCAGTAGTTTATTTAAATGGATTACAATTTAAAAATAAATTCATTCAGTGATATTTGTTCATCTGCATGAGAAGCTAAACATAAGATATATGTTGTTAAGTAATATCACATAAATCTGGCCTGTTTTGTATTTCCTTTTTTTGAATAGTAGCCTTTGATTTTATTAAATATAAAATGCTTTATTTTGAAAAATAATAGCACACTAAGCTTGTTGCAGTATTGAAGTTTTAAATTGTAAATATTATAAAAGGAATATCTGGCACTAAGATTAACCACAGTCAAGGCAAAAAGACAGGAATCCTACAGCAAAGCAGAAAAATAGATTGCTGCAATCAGTTTTTTAATTTTCATTTATTGATTTACCTTTAACTAATCCTGCAAAATAAATTTCAAACCTATCTTTCTCAACAAAAGCTAGACTCAATTAGACATTCCCTTCCAATGACATTTCAAGCTGGGATTGAGCCATTTTATTGCATTATTGAGACAATATCTTAGAAAATATAAAAATAAAGCAGAAATATTCTCCTCTGAACACTCATGCATTGCTGCACATCTGGAACATCTTCCTTGACTTGTAATTGGATGATTATTGATGACTCTCTGCCTCTTCTTGTCCTCTTATTGTACAATAGTATTCCATGATATGTAGTTTAGCTGTCACAAGTAGTTTAATACATTAAAAACATGAATAAAATGAATTGGTAACTTAATATAAGCTTTTCTAGGTTATTAAATAGCTTTGTTCCTGTCTTTTCATGAATTTGGTAACTTGTACACATGGCTGAAATACTATTTATTAAAGAAAATTACAAGAGAGCCTGTGAAAGATAAAAGAAAGTTGATGTTATTTTCTTTCTCTTTGTTGTAATCCATCAGCAGTTTGGATGAATTATTTGTGACCTTGGGAAAAAAGCTTGGATGTGGGTGTAGGGGGCTGGGAAAATTTGACATCAATAATTTAAACATGCCCAAATTATATTATTTAGCCAGTTGCAAAAAAAAGTGATGCAAGTCCTAAATGGCAGAGAACTGATCAGT
Source organism: Pelobates cultripes (assembly GCA_933207985.1). Lineage (NCBI taxonomy): Eukaryota > Metazoa > Chordata > Amphibia > Anura > Pelobatidae > Pelobates > Pelobates cultripes. Next base: position 137,722,196 of record OW240915.1, on the reverse strand, counting down.
AGAACTGCAGGAGCATGATCTAATATTATTATTATTATTATTATTATTAACACGCCAACAGATTCCGCAGCGCTGTAAAATGGTTCTATATACCAAAACTGTTTGATTAAGATAGGTGCCTTAAGCTTTCATACCTCGTACTTTAATTTTAGGGGTGTGAGTGGGAATGTGGCTTCAGGAGGGCCAATCTGAGAAATTGTTGGTGATTTACTGCTACAATTTTAAAAAATAAATTTATTTTAGAACAAGAATAATCTATCTAATTTATACAGACTGATTTCTAAAGACATGTATTATATTCCCAATATATGAACTGATCCTCCAAAATAGGCACTCTTGGGAGGTGTGTACTTAGAATACCCCTTTAATACTGCCATGAAATTGGAGATAGGGGTATTGAAATTTGGGGATATGAGAGCAGAGGACGGGGCAATAATATCCAGAACGTGAAATATGAGGAGTAGATAGTGAAATGGGTTTTATGGGATTGTAGAAATGTGTAATTAAATGTCAGGGGGGATATGAAAAGGTAGAAATGGGCACTGAAATTGAGGTTACATTTCTTTGGCTACATACATAATGTTTTGTATGTTAAGTAAATAACTTAAGCTATATCATTACAATGGCAAGGAGTGGTATATGTTAGGCAGCAAATGAACAGCCAGTTCTTGAATTTGATGTGTTGGAAGCAGGAAAAATTATCAAGCGTAAAGAGCTGAATGACTTTGACAAGAGTCAGATAGTGATTGCTAGACAACTGAGTCAGAGTATCTCCAGAACAACAAGTCTTGAGGGGTGTTTCTAGTATGTAGTGACTTGTACCTACCTAAAGCAGTGCAAGGAAGGACAACTGGTGAACTAGAATCAGGATCATGGGTGCCCAAGGCTCATTGATGCACATGAGGAGGGAAGGCAAGCCCCTGGGTTTCGATCACACAGAAGAGCTACTGTAGCTCAAATTGCTGAAAAACTTGCTGGCCATGATAGAAAAGTTTCAGAACACACAGTGCATTTCAGTTTACTGCGTATGAAGCTGCGTAGTTGCAAACCAGTCAGAGTAACAATGATGACCTCTGTCCTCTGCCAAAAGCGCCTTCAGTGGGGACATGATTATCCGAATTGGATCATGAAGCAATGGAATAAGGTTGCCTTACCTGATTAATCACTTTTCTTTCTAATCAGATGCATATGCATCATTTACCTAGGGAAGAGATGGTGGATGTACTATGAGAAAAAGGCAAGCCGGCAGAGTGTTATGCTCTGGGCAATGTTATGCTGGGAAACCTTAGGTCCTGGCATTTATGTGGATGTTATTTTAACTACCTAGAGAATGTTGCAGACCACTACACTCTTTATGACAACAGTGTTTTCTGGTGGCAGTGGCCTCTGTCAGCAGAATAATGCACCTTGCCACACTGCAAACATTTTTAGAAATGGTTTGAGGAACATGACAAAGTGTTGTATCCTTGGCCTCCGAATTCCTTAGATGTCAGTCAAATTGAGAATCTGTGTGATGTACTGGAACAACAAATCTAATCCATGAAGCACCACCTTGCAACTTGCAGGACTTAAAGGATCTGCTGCTAATATATTGGTGCCAGATACCATAGGACACATTCAGAGGTCTTGTGCAGTCCATGTCTCAAAGCATCAGAGATGTTTTGGCAGCACAAGGGTGAACTACACAATATTATGCAGGTTGTTTTAACATTTTGCGAGTGGCTAATCTTTTATATTTATATATGTGGTAGAGCGCGTGGTTAATTTAGCTGGGTGTAGGGTAGAGTAAAATATTAATACATCCGTTAGTAATGTGAAACTAAAATCAAAAATAATCTCTTTGAGCTTAAATGTGTTGCCTAAAGCTTAAAATATCCTAATTAAATTGTACCATTTGTAAAAATGGTTGTAACGTTCATGTCTACTTATATCTCTATCTCTAACTTTGAGAAATGCCTTGTACTTAAAAAATCTAGAATCTTTGAGCTCTAATCAATATCTGTTTAACTCAGAACATCATGTGTTCCTAAATCGATCAGATTCAACAGAGCCTGTGGAAGTTATTTACCTTACCTCTTTACATCATTAAGAGGGAATGGGTTTGAGAAGTACATATGTTTCATTGTATCTATAATTTCATTCATTAAGCTAGCTGACTGAAAGATACATGTCAACAAATGATTTATTTCATTTAAAAAGTGGACATATTTTAAATATTGTGAAGTTTGAATGCAAAATCTGCACAGAAACAATAAAGGAGCATAGTCCAATTATAGTTTTGTTATGGCTTTATGCATGGTCAATTCTTTAGGGCCAGGATGTGGTTTAGGAAAATGGAAACTTTATTCACATGGTCATTTCATTTTCTGCACGGTACCAGATCTATGATTTGTTTTTGGCCTTCAAGTAACATTTACTGCAAAGCAGGGCAGTGTGTTATGTGAACAATTAAAATTAGGTCATCAAAGAAAGTGTTTATATTGCAGGTCTTGATAAAAAAATACATGTTATATGTGAATTATATTACTAGCAGTTAAACTTTAGTTGAAGTGGCACTCTTGCAACATTTTTTCAGACTATTGCTCTGTGTGAAGGAAGAGTCCAAGTTTCACCTGGGAAGAGCCAGGCAATGCAGTTAGAGACCCTGTGCACAGATAAGGCACATTTTTAAATGAGGGAGGGGTGATAACTCACAAAGGGTGTAAGGGGGATGGTATGATGTTACAATGATTTCAGTTCCTTAGCACCAGGAAGCACTAAGCAAATAACTGGGATATACAATTTAATAAACTGTAAATATAACAAACAAATCATATTTTGGTTACATTTATCATTAAAATTAATTCATCATGTATGACCTGTTGCTCTATTGATATTCTAGTCCAATTGTTCATTTGTTGGTTTATTCAATTGTACTGAACAAAGCCATAATAAAATGATAACTACAAAATTAATAATACATTTGGTAAAAAAAAATTAAAACTTCTAATCATATATCATTTCAGTTGTATCACAGTTGTGTAGGCCAGGCATGTGTTGTATACATATTAAAGGAGCACTATAGGGTCAGGAACAAAAACATGTATTCCTGACCATGGAGGGTTAAAACCACCATTTAGCCACCCTGGTCCCCTCATGCCTCCCTAAAAATAGTAGAATCTTACTTGTATTCAAGTCTGGAGCTGCAGGATTTGTCCATGTTTCCTGTAGACCAGCCCACTTCCTGCCAAGATCAGCAGAAGTGGTAGTCTGATCCAATCACAATGCTTCCCCATAGGATTGGCTGAGACTGAAAAAGAGGCAGATCAGGGCAGAGCCAGCACAATTCAAACACAGCCCTGGCCAATCAGCATCTCCTCATAGAGATGAATTGAATCAATGAATCTCTATGAGGAAAGTTCAGTGTCTGCATGCAGAGGGAGGATATACTGAATATTTAGATGCCTTTTAGGCAGCCATGACCCAGGAAGGATCTCTAACAGCCATCTGAGGAGTGGCCAGTGAAGTTATCACTAGGATGTAATGTAAACACTGCCTTTTCTCTGAAAAGGCAGTGTTTGCAGCATAAAGCCTGAAGGTAATGATTCTACACACCAGAACAAATTCAATAAGCTGTAGTTGTTCTGGTGACTATAGTGTCCCTTTAAGTATACAAAAGCAGGTTGTGCTTAACAAACAGTGAAATAATACAAGGGAGGTAATAAATATTAAAATAGTAAAATTGGATCTAAATTGTCTTCAAATAGCCTTGATTCCTATGTGACTTGATCCTACCTTGGTGTAAAAAGTAGAAAGGAAAAGACCAATAGTATTGTATGTCTCAGGAAAACAAACAACAAAGTGTTTAAGTGCCCACTCACATGGTATGAAGCTGTCAATCATACTCTGATTCTAACAGCATATTGTGGTTAGGGCCAGTGCAAGGATTTTTGGGTACATAGGTGAAGATGCATGCCCACTTCCCCTCCCCCCTGAAAAATAACATCTTCACCTATATGCCTCTTAACCAGCCCCTCTCCCTTCCCAGTCCACTAGTGGTCCCCTCCCTTGCCTGTCCCTTAGTGTTCTTCTCCCCCCCCCCTCTTTCCCCTGTTCCTTGGTGTTTCTCTCCCCTCCCTTTCCTTCGGTGCACCCCTTAGTGGCCACACTCCCCTTCCTGGTGTGCCTCCTACCTCTCTTGTAGCGTTGCTGACAGGGACGGCTCTCTCAGTGATGTGTACACACTGACAGTCACACACACTCAATGACAAACACACAGACGTCACTGACAGACACAGACTCACTGATCTGACACACACTCATTCATTGACACACACACACTGACAGACACACACTGATTGACACACTGATAGTCACACACAGAGTCAATGACAAACATACTCTCACTGATTTGACAGACAATCACAAACACACACTGACAGCCACACACTCATACACTGACAAACACACTCATACACTGACAGACACACCTATACACTCACACATACACTCACATGCACACACACTCATACAATCACTCCCAGACACACACACACACACTCACTCACACATACACACTCAGAGTCAGACACACACACTCAGTCACTCACAGACACACACACTCACTCACGCATACACTCACACATACACATCACATCACATACACTCACTAATTATTATTTTTATAAATAAACATTTTCCACCCAGCCTCCCTACCTGGAGGGCTGGCGTGGATCTGTCCCTGGAGTCCAACAACTACATTTCACTAGTTAGTAACTACACCTGATATCTTCTAATTCATATAATAAATGGAAAGTGAATATACCATAAAAAAAATTAAAATAAAAAAATAGCAGGAGTCTGAAAACATGGCAGTTATTGCCAATTATTAAATTATTATTATTATTATGATTATCATTATGCGGTAATTGTTAAATGCATTTATGGTTTGATTATATCATGTGCTGTACAGCGCTTACAATTCATTGAAGATTATGCATGCTTTGCTTACATACACATTAGCTATTTTTTTTCCAAACATATGTAATTGGTTGTATAAATAATATCTTGCATAGCTGTGGGCATTTTATTCAATTATTAATGCAGTATTACCTCTCATATCAGCAGTTGTTAATGATATCAATTCCCGAGGCTTCTAATAGTCAAAGTTGTTTGCTGTCTCACAATCTGTAATTCTAATTGTTGTTGAAAAAAAATGCTGATATCTTACTACAAAATATTTACTGCACAACTCTCTGACAGATTGTCTTTATTTTAAACTTTGTTAATCTTTGACTGATAAATTAAAAAATGCTGAGATGTTTAGGCATTCTTAATATAAGTGCTCATCAACTTTAATGATTAAATATGTAATATCACCATTATATATAACAGTTACAGTTTTAAAATATGTCTTGACTGTTTTTCAGTAGGAAGGCACATAAATCAGAGGCTGAATAATTAAACACAGCAACCTTTGCCTAGTTTCTAAATTTTAGCAATGCTGACCTAAATCTGTGAATTTGGTTGTCACATCACCATTCTTTGCAGCTACGTGAATAAATCAAGGTCAGGTGTCATAGGAAAAAAGGAAGACCGCAAATCCCATTAAATCAAATTTGCTCTTTCCTCCAGTTGTTTCACTTACAGAATGTTACCTGGATGTATAGCACATGGATCAGTCATGTAGAAAATTTACCTTTTTTAGCATTACTTTGGGAGGTATTTGAAGCATTGCAGTAAAAAATGTAATACTTTCTGTAACTGAGAATTTAATAATGAATAGGAAAGGGAATTGATAGGGTACCAGGCCTGGACTGGCCATCGGCCAAACTTGGAAAATGGCAGGTGGGTTACAAAGGTCATGGGTCAAGGCTGACAGGGGGTCTCAGAGGATCTCCCCAGTTGTCCCATTCTGTGTGACAAGCCAGTTGGGAGATCACCTCACCGGGCCACTGTCACTTATATCCTGGACAGGAGAAAGGAGGACCGGGGACACTAGCCTCCAGCTCTGCCGGGTGACCATGGCAACGCTCCAGATCTTGTGAGAGTGAACTCTAGCCGGAGATGCTAGAACCATACCACCAGGGTTTACAATGTCTCCTCTCCAGTGCCAAAAGTAAGAAGGGAGGGGTGGGGAGGGGGATATAAAGTTTATTTATTTAAAATAAATACACACAAACACATATTTATTTATTTTAACAATTTTTTCAATGGATATACAGGTGATACTCAAAAAATTTGAATATTATGCAAAAGTTCATTTATTTCAGTAATGCAACGTAAAAGGGGAAACTAATATATTAATATATTACATGCAAAGCAAGATAGTTCAAGCCGTGATTTGTCATAAGTGCGATGATTATGGCTTACAGCTCATGAAAACCCCAAATCCACAATCTCAGTAAATTAGAATATTACATGCAATCAATAAAACAAGGAGTGTACATATAACAATAACGGACCTCTGAAAAGTATAAGCATGCATATGGACTCAGTACTTGGTTTGGGCCCCTTTTGCAGCAATTACTGCCTCAATGCAGCGTGGCATGGAAGCTATCAGCCTGTGGCACTTCTGAGGTGTTATGGAAGACCAGGATGCTTCAATAGCGGCCTTCAGCTCTTCTGCATTGTACGGTCTCATGTCTCTCATCTTTCTCTTGGCAATGCCCCATGGGGTTCAGGTCAGGCGAGTTTGCTGGCCAATCAAACACCGTAATCCCACGGTCCTGCTGGAAAATGAAGTCAGCATCCCCATAAAGCTCGTCTGTTTTCCCTTCCACATAAGTTTCTATTAACGCGCTTTTATACAGCACTTTGGGAACATCCAACTTCCTTTGCAATTACCTTTTGAGGCTTTCCCTCCTTATGGAGGGTGTCAATGGTGGTTTTCTGCACAACTGTCAGGTCAGCAGTCTTCCCCATGATTGTAATTCCTACTGTACCAGACTGAGAGACCATGTAAAGGCTCAGAAACCCTTTGCAGGTGTTATGGCTTACTTAGCTGATTGGAGTGGGACACTGTGAGCCTACAATATTGCACCTTTTCACAATATTCTAATTTACTGAGATTGTGGATTTGGGGTTTTCATGAGCTGTAAGCCATAATCATTGCACTTATGACAAACCACGTCTTTAACTATCTTGCTTTGTATGTAATGCCTCTATCTCATATATTAGTTTCCCCTTTTATGTTGCATTACTGAAATAAATGAACATTTGCACAATATTCTAATTTTTTGAGTATCACCTGTAAATATATATATATATATATATATATATATATATATATATCTGCCTCCATTTGCCCCCACACACAATAAAGGCCTGCATCATTCCAAACACACATACATAGCACCCCTCACACACACACTGCATCCTTCACACAGCAAACCCTGCAAACCACACTGCACCCCTCAAACACACACACTGCAACATTCACACATACCTTGCACCCCTCACATATAAAATGCATCCCTCACTCCCTCAAACATACACTGCATCCTTCACACACTCTACAACTCTACACACACTACATGACAGATACACACAAATCTCTTAAATACACTACACCACTTGCACACACTACATTCCAGAAACACACTATACATCCCATATGCACACTCTGGATTCTCTATACACATTCCGGATCTTCTATACACACAATAGATCTCCTATAGACACACACTGCACCATCTACACATGCTAGATTCCTAACATACACACTCTGGATCCCCTATGAACACACTCTTGATCTCCTGTATGCAAACACACACTACATTCCCTAAAAACACACATTCTCTATAGCCTCTGCACACACTATGCACCCTGTGCACACACTACACACCCTGTGCACACACACACTCTCTTCAGCCCCTAGCCACATATATTATACCACAAACACAACCTGACTTAAACCAACCTTTTTACACAAAGCACCACACCACAATCAGGTCATTTTACACACGCAATCCCACAAACAGTCTCCAGCAGCAGAGCAAGCATGTCATTAAATCAGCTTGTTCTGCACGGAACAGGAACAGAACAGAGCTTTTTTCTAATGCTAGAGCTCTTCAGTAGGTCTCTGGAAGAGCACTGAACCAACATGCTCACTTTGAGAAGGGGTGGGATTGGTCTCGATCTTTCCCACAGGGATGCTGTAATTACATATTTCCTGGGCTGATTTTTTTTCTCAGTCATGCCCTATAGCGTACACATAATATTGATGGGAGGGAGTGGACGTGCAGTCAGTAATTATAAGTAGGTAGCAAAGAGCTTCAAAACTGCATTATAATTTTGATTCTAGGGTCAGGTGAATGAATTTCCCTTGAATCCTTACTTAGAGTGGGATGGTTATGTATTGGGTCAGATGTCTTAGGACAATTTTGGAAGCTGTTGTTAGGAACAGTGAACTTGAAATGCCTTGGTGCTTTTTTAGGCTTGGGACACCCTAGATAAATATTAATTATTAACTCGTATCCTATAGCTCACAATGTGATGTGTGCGCTATGAACCAGTGTTCTTGTCCCTATCTAGCTTTATTGCCCTCCATCCCTCTGCACATGATGGTGGAAGAAAATGGGTTATACATTAGGTGCCTCTACTAAATGCTGGTTGCCTTTCCTTTGCACGTTGGTTGTAGTGAATGCTTTTAAACTCCCTGTAGAACCATTGTCAATAGTAAATTAAATATACGTCTGTATTTACTGTGCATTCTAAGCTTCTGTTAGTTAATACCGTAAACACCACTGTTGGAATTTTTCCAGCATGGCTGTCCATGCCAAAAGTACCACTGATAGAATCATTTTATCAGTCTACCGGGACAGATTAGAGCAGATCCACCATTCGGTAGGTTGTGCCTGACATTGCTGATATTGCGGAGGCACAGGCGTCTCCACAAATTTCAGGTCCTCCTGAAGCGTATAGCCAAATTCTGCTGCAAAGTATGCAGTGTCACATGATCAACATTGTCAAAGGCAGCATAGAGGTCTTGAAGAATTAGTTTTGAGTATTGTTGGCCTTTGGATTTAGCAGTGATTAAATGGCTAGTTACTTTAATTAGAGCCATCTTTTTTTACATTTGAGATTTCAAGATATAAAGGAATGGGACAGATCATAGGATTTTGTTAATTTATGTTCACCATTTATGACTTTTACCTAAGTGCAATAAATCTAAGACTAACAAAAATGAACAAACATTTAACAAAGCAGTTGAGTTGAGTATAGAAGGTACAATAGTTTTTGATTAAACAGTAATACTATAGGGGATGGAGGCTAAGAGGAATGCAAATAACAAAAGAGAAATAGATCAATAAAATAAGTAAGACATGTATTCTTGAGTTGATGTTCCAGAAATGCTACCACTGCATATGGCTTTGCTGCACAACTTGTTAATAGATTGAGATGTGTATGTTAAATAAATATATACTTTTTGTGTCAATTTTGTTTTCCTATGTTTTAGTGCAATAAAATAAAAAGATAGAAATTGCGGTTAAAAACACACATAAGAAAAATTGCTTTGGTCCTTAAGTGAAAAACAATGGAGAGCAACAAACAGGTCGCAAGAGTATTCTGAGAATGGACAGCAACTGAAATAGCCTGCCCTTCGGTGGGTCCCCGCTCAGAACTCAAGCTGGTTTTAGCTCATCTTGTGCCATTACAGAGAGAAAATATCTGAAGCATTTCAGACTGGTCCCATTCATACGGGCAGTCCGAAATGCCAGCAAGTTCTCTCTGCACGAGAGACACAGCAACCCCAGACGATTCTTTCAGCCTTGTTAGGCATCATAAGTGAGGCATAGCTGATATCTCTCTAGACACTGTGAACAAGGGGTCCACATCTGGATTACCCTTTAAACTTATGGAGAGCACAAAACAAGTAGCAAGAGTATTCTGAAAATGGACAGCAACTGAAATAGCCTGCACTTCAGTGGGTCCCCGCTCAGAACACAAGCTGGTTTTAGCTCATCTTGTGACATTACAGAGAGAACATATCTGAAGCATTTCAGACTGGTCCCATTCATACGGGCAGTCCGAAATGCCAGCAAGTTCTCTCTGCACGAGAGACACAGCAACCCCAGACGATTGTTTCAGCCTTGTTAGGCATCATAAGTGAGGCATAGCTGATATCTCTCTAGACACTGTGAACAAGGGGTCCACGTCTTGATTACCCTTTAAACTTATGAAGAGCACAAAACAGGTAGCAAGAGTATTCTGAGAATGGACAGCAACTGAAATAGCCTGCACTTCGGTGGGTCCTCGCCCAGAACTCAAGCTGGTTTTAGCTCATCTTGTGACATTACAGAGAGAACATACCTGAAGCATCTCAGCAGAATGGAGGAGGCTTAAGCCAGATTGAAGAGGGTTGAGGAGAGAGTTGGAATTTAAAAAGCATGTCAAATGGGTAAAGGAAAATAATTCCATAAGTTTTGAGAAGAAAGGAATCAGAGATATGGGATAGTAGTTAGAAGGGGAGACAGTAATTAGAAGGGGAGACAGGTCAAGTGATGTTTTTATTAAAATAGGTACAACAGTAGCATGTTTAAGGAAGGTGGGGAATATGCCAGAAGAAAGAGAGCAATTGACGATATGCATTAAGGATGACAAGGGGAGAGAGATCTGATAAGGTGAGATGGGACAGGAACAAGTGGACAAGTGGAGGGGTGAGAGGAAAGGAGAAGCACAGCCTCTTTCTTTTCAGTAGCTGGAGAGCAGGCCTGAAGGAAAGGAAAGTACGGTTGAGAAAGTGAGGGGAATTCATACCTTGACTGGTAATCTTCTTAGTAAAATAGTATACAAAAATATCGTATGATCCGTAGTTTTTGGGTTAGCCACAGCAGGGCAAAGAGGAATGTTAAAAGTCTCAAAGAGATGCCTGGGATTGTGGGAGATTTAACTAATGAGAGAGGAAAAGTAGAATTGTTTATCAGTGGAGGGCTTCACTGTAGGAGTGCATGATGAATTTGTAATGGAGAAGGTCTGACAAGGTGTGAGACTTCTTCTAGCAGCATTCATCTGAATGGGAGCATATCTGCAGGTAGCAGATCAACATAGTGTGTCATAGTTGGAGGCGTGTCCTTCTTGTGGTGAATGTTTGGAGTGGAGCTTCAGTGTTTAGAGAAGGTGAGGGTAGTGTTATATGAGGAGATAGCCAGAGAAAAACAGGAGAAGGTAGAGGTGGATGAAAGTTGAAAACAAACATCAGCTGACAGTTGCTGAAGGTCAAGAGAATTCCGGTATCTTCTGAATTGAAGATAGTAGGGTTAAGATTGTGGTGGTAGGGGCTACCAGGAACAAAAGATAAGAGGTGGTGATCTGAAAGACCAAACATAATGTTAGAGAGATTAGAGATCATGCAATCATCTGAAAAAAATAAGATCAAGGTTATTGCCAGTTACTTCTAGAAGTGCCACTTTTGTACATGGCGTTGACTACAAGAATATTGTTTGTGGCACAGGCTGTGAGAGAGAGTCTGGGTTTGGATAAAAAAGCAATTATGGGTGGAGAGGAATGGAGATATTTTGGTGAGAAAAAACAATCAAGGCAAAAGGCAGAGGAGAAAACATTTGAGATTTCAAGATATAAAGGAATGGGAGAGATCAGATAGGATTTTGTTAATTTATGTTCACCATTTATGACTTTGTTCACCAATAACTCTAAGACTAACAAAAATGAACAAACATTTAACATAGCAGTTGAGTTGAGTATAGAAGGTACAATAGTTTTTGAATAAACAGTAATACTATAGGGGATGGGGGTTAAGAGGAATGCAAATAACAAAAGAGAAATAGATTAATAAAATAAGTGAGACATGTATTCTTGAGTTGATGTTCCAGAAATGCTACCACTGCAAATGGCTTTGCTGCACAACTTGTTAATAGATTGTTTTCCTATGTTTTAGTGCAATAAAATAAAAAGATAGAAATTGCAGTTAAAAACACACATAAAAAAATTGCTTTGGTCCTTAAGTGAAAAACAATGGAGAGCAAAAAACAGGTCGCAAGAGTATTCTGAGAATGGACAACAACTGAAATAGCCTGCCCTTCGGTGGGTCCCCACTCAAAACTCAAGCTGGTTTTAGCTCATCTTGTGCCATTAAAGAGAGAACATATCTGAAGCATTTCAGACTGGTCCCACCCATACGGGCAGTCCAAAATACCAGCAAGTTCTCTCTGCACGAGAGACACAGCAACCCCAGACGATCTTTTCAGCCTTGTTAGGCATCATCAGTGAGGCATAGCTGATATCTCTCTAGGCACCGTGAACAAGGGGTCCATGTCTGGATTACCCTTTAAACTTATGGAGAGCAAAAAACAGGTCGCAAGAGTATTCTGAGAACGGACAGCAACTGAAATAGCCTGCCCTTCGGTGGGTCCCCACTCAGAACTCAAGCTAGTTTTAGCTCATCTTGTGCCATTACAGAGAGAACATATCTGAACCATATCAGACTGGTCCCACCCATATGGGCAGTTCAGACCCGAAATGCTGAAATTAAGTGAAAAACAAGCAAATTAAGCTTGGTCCTTAAGAAGTTAAAACAGAAAATTAATAGCTGGTAAGCAAAAAACAAAACAAAAAAGCAGTTACACTAACAATAGAGTTACTAGAACCCCACATATATTTGCAAGCATACAAAACCAACCCTTTTATTTTGTACAGCTATAATTTTAGATTATTAGCTACATAAGGTATTTCGACAGAGTTATATTCTAAGGCAGGGGTAGGCAACCTATGGCACCAGTGCCATGCACAGCACATGTGGTGTCTTTGCACAGCACTCATGGCTGCTAGAGCCAAAGAGGCTCTGGTCTATCAGGAGTCACAGTGAAACTTCAGATATCTGCTAATATGAACAGGTGGTGAAGCTCTCTCCTGGTGCTCCTCTTACCTCACCCAGCACTATTTTAGTGTTTCTTTCTCTGGCTCGGCCTCTTCCTCCCAACCTCTCTCTGTTAGTGTACCCCAAGGTTCAGTGCTTGGTCCCCTACTGTTCTCAATCTACGCTGCCTTCCTCAGTAAACTCATCAACTCCTTTGGCTTCCAAAATCACTTCTATGTAAATGACATGCAAATCTATCTGTCCTCCCCTGATCTCTCCCCGTCCCTCTTGACTAGTGTCTCTGACTGCCTCTCTGCTATTTCTAACTGGATGGCTGCCCACTTCTTTAAATTCAATTTGTCCAAAACAGAACTTATGGTTTTTCTTCCCTCCACGTTATGCAGGCTTGCTGCCTAGGTGTTCTCTTTGATTCCGACCTCTCCTTCACCCCTCATGTGCAGTCAATCGCCAAATCCTGCTGCTTCATCTCAAAATCATTGCGCGCATTCGCCACTACCTAATGCCAGATGCAGCTAAGGTGCTGGTCCATGCTACTGTCCTCTTTTGCCTTGACTCCTGCAATCCACTTCTCAATGGTCTTACATGCTCCCAACTTGCCCAATTGCAGTCTATAATGAATGCGGTGGCGAGGCTCATCTTCTTGTCCGCCCGCACCTCCCATGCCTCACCCCTCCGTCAGTCCCTGCAGTTCCCATAAGATATAGGGCTCAACATAAAATTCTGGTTCTTGCTATTCCCACCTATATATCCTCCTTAATACACAAGTATGTCCCGTCTAGGCCCCTACGCTCTGCCGAAGACCTGCGTCTATCCTCTGTTCGTACTCCCACCTCTGATTCTCGCATTCAAGATTTCTCTAGGGCTGCACGTTCCTGTGGAACTCCCTTCTCTTCTCCGTTAGATGCTCACCCAGTCTCCACTACGTCAAAAAATCATTAAAAACCCACTTTTTCACAAAAGCATATCAATTAAAATGTTAATGGCTACTAAAAACCCCACACTAAGTCTTCAGTGAATATGATTCTACCTATCTACTTTCCTAATACTTCCCTTACCTTTGTGTCACTTTACCCCACTTCCTCTAGCATGTAAGCTCTTGTCTGGTTACAATTACATGTTTGTTAGTCCACCCATTGTAAAGTGCTACATAATTTGTTGGCGCTATATAAATAAAATAATAATTTAAAAAAATGACAATCCTCAATTTATGCATTGCAGCATGTAGAGGAAGTGATCTCAGGTCACTTCCTCCCAGCACTTGTGAACTCGAAACTACACTGTAATAGAACATCCTGCAGCTGCTATTGCACCCCCTGTCCTTGAGCTTTACCTGGCCAGCCTGGTCCCAACTGGAACACAGGGAAGCCACCCACACTGCTAGATATACACAGCAATGCACAATAACCCTCCCCTCATACAAATAAAATGATCATCCCACACACAAACATACACACAATCCACACAAACCCAACACCACTAACAATCAAAATACAAAATACAGGCAGACCCGCACAGCACTGGAAATAAGGTACATTTTAAACTTTTATAGGGGGGCTAAGGGAAGCAAGCCACCTAAATGGTGGGTTAAACACTGTAGGGTCAGGAATACATGTTTGTGTTCCTGACCCTATAGTGTTCCTTTAATAAAAAGATGTTAAAGAAAATGTAACAAATATTAATAAACATGTTCGAGCTAAACACTCATAATACTAACTAGACAATTATCCTTTGCATTACTAATCGTATATTTCTTATGACTGCAGTTAAAACATAACAAAGGCAATTTAATCTAAACACAAGTATAAAAGCTATAACAAAATTATACAGTTTTATACTTAACGTCCCAGGATCTTAGATGAATGGAGATAAAGATTATCTGTTGCTCTGGATAGATGAAATGTCATGTCTCAGGATAAAACATATGGGCCTAGAGCGCATACTTGCAGCCTTAGAAAAAATTAGTAAGGCTACCTGTGCCCTCGTACTGCTACATCGCTGCTTTTCCTAACGAACTCAAAAAAGCAACTGTCAAACATCCACAAAACAGCTTCACAATAACATAATATGTCCCTCCTTCCAGCCTATTTTCTACCCATCAACCTACCTCCTGACTCTAAACTAGTTAAACTAGTTTGTTAATTAACCTTTTCAGTGCTTAAGATGGGCATTTTTGCAGGGAATATCTGTTAAATGGTGAACTAATAACTTTGAGAGTTATGGGCGTAAAATAACAAATTTTGTGTTAAAATGGTAGTCATATTTCATGTCCATAACAACCACACAGTCAAACCTCTTAAAAAGAAGTGAAAAAATGTACTCCTATGCTTACTGTTCACATGCATTTGGAACATGTGGAAGACATGATATTTTGACATGATTTGTCCTATACGGACAGAATCCAGTGATTGATCTGATACAGGGGCTGGATAAACAATGATATAATGGTCGAAAATATTCATTTTGATTCTCATTTTTGCATAACCCTGGTGGTGCCATAATAAGATATAATTGCTGGGAAAAAAAAGATGATTAATGGCAGGGGACAGTCAATAAATGCTAATTCACAGATCAAGCGAGAAGTGACCAACAGAAGGGAAAAAGGAGGAGTAGTAAAAGAACAACAAAGTAGGTAAGCGCCTCCTATTGGATAGTTACTGCATGGGCATTTATCTTTCAGCTGGCAACAAGTTATTTATTCCCAACTGATGCAATGAGTAGCTTCTCCTTTCTTAAACAACCATGTCGAAAGATGCATCCTGTGGTCGTGGAAAAGATGTTAGTCTGTTTGAGAAGGGTCAAATCATTTGCATGTATCAAGCAGAGAAAACATCTAAGGAAATTGCAGAAACGACTAAAATTGGATTAAGAACTGTCCAACACATTGTTAAAAACTGAAAGGATAGTGGGGCACCACCAGTGATGGGCACATCAGGGTAAGTAGAGAGGCAGATGAAGTGATGCACCCATTATGCCTAGTGCCTACTGTACAAGCCTGTGGGGGCAGTGCTATGATCTGGGGTTGCTGCAGTTGGTCAGGTCTAGGCTCAGCAACATTATGTGCCCAAAGAATGAGGTCAGCTGACTACCTGAATATACTGAATGACCAGGTTATTCCGTCAATTGATTTTGCTAGGATTCATTGGGCTCAAATTGTGAAAGAGTGGTTCAGGGAGCATTAGATATCATTTTCACACCACAGAGTTCAGACCTTAGCCCCATTGAGAATCTTGGGGATAAACTGGAGAAGACTTTGCGCAGTGGTCCGACAAGATCTTGGTGAAAAATGAATGCACTGGACGGAAATAAATCTTGTGACATTGCAAAAGCTTCTTGAAACCACGCCACAGCGAATGTGTGCCATAATCAAAGCTAAAGACGGTCCAATGAAATATTAGAGTGTGTGACCTTTTTTTTTTTTGGGATGGTGACCTTTTTTTTAAACCAGAAAGTGTGTGTATATATAACCAGGATAGGGAGATGACCAGCACTCAAGGACTTTTGAAGATAAAAGTATATTCTTTATTGAAGACTCATTAAAACAGGATCAACCTGATCCTGATGAAAGTCCCCCGATGGGGACTGAAACATTGCTCCTTTTTTACTTTAAATTTTATTCAAATGAAAGAGGATGGACAATGATGTGTCAAAGTATACTTAAGATATGTATCTGGAACCTCTGGAAAGCAATGGAATTTCATATTAACAACAAATATGTTTGTTTAAATCAAACTGCAAGATATCCTTATATTCAACGTAACAACAATATATGGCACATTTGTATTTTAAACATTCTATGATCCTAGCCTTGTCAATTTCTATCACCCCCAAAGCTGTTGTACAAGCAACAATACCAAGGGTATTATGTATAGGATGATTTTTGGATTTAATACTAATGAATGTCTGATTAATATTTTGTGAGATCACTGACATACTCAGTCAGCTGTCTTTACAAAATCACTAAAGGTTAAAGGAAGGATCACTCCTAGGGTACTGGATGTTAATGCAATAGCAAACATTTTCATGGACACAGTGCAGAGTGTTTTAAAATCAACATTTGCTAAAAATTAGTTACCATTATTTGGAGAAAAGAATCAAGTTAATATATCATTTGTTTTTTTCCCTGCAAAAAAAAAAAAAAATCATTCCTCCTGAATTTATTAGCCAATATAGTCAAAGGCCTCATTTGAGATCTTATATTGTCTCCTGTTATGTCCAGATTTATTATGGTAAAACTGAAGATTTGTTTTTCTTTATTTGACTGAGTGGATGGTGTAGATTATTTGTTTAATGGAATAATCTGTCGCTAACAACACCACCTTATTATTTTTTATGATGTGGAAAAATGCCCCACTTTTGTCTTCAGGTCAGTAGGTGATTAATAAACCTTTGCAATTTTGCTGGGAATTTGTTCTCAGCTTTTAATAAAGCTATTCCAATGCTGAATATCCAAAACACATGGACATCTGCAAAAAATGTTGTGCGTCTGTTGTCCTTATGTTTTTACCAGCTGTAATTTCAGGGACAGTTCCAAACTGTTTAGGATGCAGCTTTAAATGTACAGTCTATACGTATGGCAACATTACTGTCCCATTCTCTCTTTTAAAAATATATGACAAAATGCTCAGCATATCTAAGTAATATTTTCAGTATGTTACACATTAATAAGATGCTCTTTTTAATTCAAACATTTTAACTACTTTAACTTAAATATTCATATTAAAATGTGTATTGAAAGCATGGTACGGGACGTGTAGTCCCACTATTATTCATGTTTTGTTTATAACATGAATATTAGGTTCATAAAAAATGGAAACAATGCTTACCTTTTAAAGTACATTTCAATAGTTGTACAGAATTCCAACTATCTAGATTCGCAGTGGTCCCCAACCCAGTCATCGTAGACCACCAACAGTACAGGTTTTGTCAGTATCTGCATTTGAATAATAAAGGGAATAATAAAGGGAAATACATAAATCCTGGACTGTTGGTGGTTGACTTCTAGGGTATCTGATAGGTCATAGGGTACCTGAATGTAAATGCAGCATGTTGGGGACCACTGATCTAAAGCATATCAGCAAGACTGTCAGGTTAGGAATAAGGAAAATAAATAAATCAGGTGAACTATGGTAGGATCAATGGTATTTATAACAAATGTATTATTGAGAAATATTTTTTTTTAAAAAGAATATGGCTACGTTTGTATGCAATTCACAATAAGTCACCATTAAGTGAGTAAATCCAAGTTGAAATGGTTTTGTTGTACTAACAAGCATTAAAAACTTAAAGAACCACTACAGTGCCAGTTAAACTCCTTTTCCTGGCACTATATAGTCCTTAGGTCCCCCCACCCTCAGGGCCCCCCTTCTGCTTGGCTGAAGGGGTTACAGCAATTTACCTTAATCCTGCGACAGGCTCCCTCTGCGTTTGCAACCTCTCCTCCCCCTCCGACATCAGCTCCCCCTCCAAACCCAGACCCGTGCGCGCATTCAAACCGCCCATAGGAAAGCATTACTCAATGCTTTCCAATGGACGTTCTGCGTGCTCAATGCGATTTTCTCAGGGAGCGCCTCTAGCGGCTGTCAGGAAGACAGCCACTAGAGGCTGGATTAACCCTGCAATGTAAACATAGCAGGGTTTTGGAAATGTAAACATAGCAGGGTTTTGGAAACACCTGGGAGAATCAGTAAAGCCTCTTTTTGTTTGTGGATTCATAAAATGTATTTTATGTTTCCCAATTATTAAATTAAAAAAAAAATCACATTATTTCCCCCTGGTACACTACCTGAAAATTGAACAATTCCCTTGAAAGAATTGCATGTTATTTCAGTTTTCTGCATATAATGTATTTTTTTTTTTTTAAATTCATAAACTACATTTACTATATATAAATTGCTTCTGGAATAGGGTAGTTGTCAGCTACTATATTAACGTTATAACATGTATAGCCCTAGCCATATATCCACACATTGTTACTCATAATCTTATGTAAAATTGAACAGATGCATTGCTTTTTCACTTGTGCATTATACATATGTTCTCCATCTATAAAAAAAAAAAAAAAAGTTAACACAACAAACTGTTTATGATAATCTGCTGTCCTGCTCAATGACTGCTCTATGTAGCAAATAACATAAAATATCTATGCAATAATATGCAATATAGGAATAGGCAACTCAACCTAGAATTTTTGTCCTGGGAGCTACAAAAAAAAAGTAATATATGCATAGGATGTTTTAGTTACATGCAGCTTATAGGTTCACATCTAAGTTTTGTTCCACCTAATCATACCTACGTCCAACCAATAAGAGGACTGTTGTTTCTTCTAAGTTGGTTGCCAGGAATTTCAAATACATTAACCTATAACTGGGACCTATTGAAGATAATGCATTAAAAAGGATTTTAGATCATTTTGTATCCATGTTTCTAAAAAATGGATCTCAGAAAAAAATCAAAACAAGCACAGTTAATTTATTTCAAAATCGATTATATATCAGGGTATATGACAACATGCAAAAAATGTGTTTTCTTAATTGTTGCTTATTTCACATATCACTTTTATTTAAAACTCACTTGTTTTTGTAAATTGAGATATATTATTCAAAGAATACTGACATTTGCATCGTTGCTATGTATGTAGTGTTGTGTAATAAATGTCATTTGGAGGCCAAATTTGTTAGAGAGACAGAGAAAATAAATAAAATAAATAGAATACTTGTTTGCTAAATATTTTAGTTTAAACTGTATCCCTGTCTTGAGTTTAGATTTATGTTACAAAATGTTATGTCAACAGTTAAGAAATGTTTGATAAATCTGTTTTAAAATTTTAACGGCTTAAGTCTTGGGTTCATTACATGATAACAGTTTATATAAATAACAGATTTTCAAACCTGTTTACTAAAAATAGAAGCACATAAGTGTGTATATTATATTACTTTAAACAATAACTTCAAACATAGATTGCACTTCATTGTTAGATGAAAATAATCAGGAAGATTGGGCAGTCTGGAGATAGCGCTATCATTTTTTTTTTTTTTTTGCTGTTGCTCGAAATGGTCCAAAATAAAGCTACAATAGACTTGTTTAATGTAATGATAACAGTGCCTACATTATTTAGCATTAAACGAAAGCACCATTCTTTTTTTCTGTAATATATATGAATAAAACCAATTGTCTGTTTATGGGATCTATCCACAAAGGTCTGGGTTTCCAGTTACTGAAAATGAGTACTTGGAGCCAACCTGTATGAGAGCTATCTGCAAATTGTACGGTGTGGGGGGAAAAAGAACAAACTTCTAACTTAAAAGGCAGCAATATAAATCCAAATTAAGCAAAACCTTTATTGGAGCCAAACCATGATTCAACATATATGTGTGTGTTTGAAAGAGTTGACAGTAGACAGAGCCGTAGATAGTTGAAAACTGGTAGTAATATCCTTTGTTTCCTGTTCTCTCTAAGGGTCTGATCTTGTAGTTAATTCACTGTTTCTGTTTTAGTAATTGTTCTGCAATCAATTGAATCCTGTAGAGTTTCTTTTAGCAAGTATAACTTACACATTTTCAGAATAGGATATGCTGAAATAAACCTCTAACCATTAGATAAAATGGGATGCTGCTTAAACATAAATCAGATTTGCACAAATAAGAGGTGTGAACTGCAATCAGATGCTGAAAGTAACAAGATAAAAATGGGAGGTGGGTGTTCAAGATAGAAATACTTGTCTCTTTGTGCAATGTTTTGTTAGTGTCAAACTAAGATAAACCAGAAAAATAGGACAGACACACACTAGAAAATCCAAACAATTAGAAGCCCCCAAATAGAAAAGGATCTAATTCCTTTTCAAAATGATCATGCGAGAAAGAGTGCATGCACTGATTGCAGAACCTTGGAGTGTCCAATTTTAAAAATGAATCATACACGCTAATGAACCTGTATGAGATGAAGCTGGAAAGAAAAAAGTCAGGAAAGGAATGAACATGTAAATCTAATGGGAGAATGAATAGAAAGGCTAATACAAGCAGGTGAGATACAAATGGCATTCATGCAGTGGCATTATTTATGCTCTGCCTTCCAGAGTCATTTTGTGAACTCACAAGTACTCTAGAAACTTGCCTTAGGTCAGAACTTACACTAGATTATGCTAAAGGCAAAGGGATTGAGGAACAAAACTGAAGTAAGGAATATATATATATATATATATATATATATTAATTTTGCTGTAAGAAGTAAGACATCTGAAAGGAATAATCCATGTTCAAATTTGAGTAATGAATGCAAGTGCAAAGTCAAATCAAAAGAAATAGTTAAGATAGGCACAAAGGTGATCATGCTTTTACCTGTGCCACACAGAGTTGGACCACCAAAACTCAGAAACCAATGTGCATGCTGCATTTAGTAATTTAAATATTTTATAATTATATATTTTGCTAGCTGGGGTGGGTGGGAGATATGATAAAATGGGGAATTTACTTTTAGTGCTGCTTACTGTTAGTTAGGTGTTAACGGTAAAGAAACAAGCTTAGAAAAATGTTAAATCTATAATAAAAGTTTTAAGAAAGTTTAGGAAAGTTTTAAAAAATTAATAAGCAAAACAAAAGTGTAAAAACTAGTTTTTAAAAGTAAAAAAGTTTCAAAAAGTTAAAAAATACATTTAAAAACGCTCATTACCACTACACCTGGAACAAACTAGCTAAAAAATGATCCCACGCCAAGGTTCAAAATATGCCTTTTGAATTACCCCAGGATGTATTCTTTAATAAATAGTATGTGTTTGTGGGGAAGTTTCAATAACCAACCATCTAAACTACTCCAAATTGGAACATGGACACAGCGTAAAACTTCAAAGTTAGAAAGAAACTGAATGGGTGCGTCTCAAATGTGCCCCTTCAACATCCACATATACCTGGCAAAGGTACATACGAGGGTATTGCTGTACTCAGACCACATAGCTGAGCAACATATGAAGTATTATACAGTCGTAGCACACACAAAGTGAGTTTGCACAGTATATTTTGCAAACCTTGTATGTCAAAAAGGCAGAAAAAACGCTTATTACCACTACACTTGGTACAAGCTAGCAGAAAAATTATCCCACGCTAGGGTTCAAAATATGCCTTTTAAAATACCCTGGGATGTCTTCTTTAAGAAATGGTATGGCTTTATGGGGTATTTGGATTATATCGCCTGGTAAAATACTCTAAAATAGGACACGGGCACAGCGTAAAAATTGAAAGTTTGAAAAAAACTGGAATGGCTGTGTCCCAAATGTGCCCCTCCGATGTCCACATATACCTGGCAAAGGTACATACGGGGGTATTGCTGTACTCAGCCGACATAGCTGAGCAACATATGAAGTATTATACACTTGTAGCACACATAAGGTTTGCAAAATATACTGTGCAAACTCACTTTGTGTGTCAAAAGGGCAGAAAAAACGCTTATTACAACTACACCTGGTACAAGCTAGCGGAAAAATGATCCCACACTAAGGTTCAAAATATGCCTTTTAAAATACCCTGAGATGTCTTCTTTAAGAAATGGTATGGCTTTATGGGGTATTTGGATTATATCGCCTGGTAAAATACTCTAAAATAGGACACGGGCACAGTGTAAAAATTTAAAGTTTGAAAAAAACTGGAATGGCTGTGTCCCAAATGTGCCCCTCCGATGTCCACATATACCTGGCAAAGGTACATACGGGGGTATTGCTGTACTCAGCCGACATAGCTGAGCAACATATGAAGTATTATACACTTGTAGCACACATAAGGTTTGCAAAATATACTGTGCAAACTCACTTTGTGTGTCAAAAAAGCAGAAAAAACGCTTATTACCACTACACCTGGTACAAGCTAGCGGAAAAATGATCCCACACTAAGGTTCAAAATATACCTTTTGAAATACCCTGGGGTGTCTACTTTAAGAAATGGTAGGTCTTTGTGGGGTAGTTTGAATTTAAAACCTGCGAAGATGCTTGGAAATTGCACATAGGACCAGCGTCAAAATTCAAAGTTCGGTAAAAACTGATATGGCTTGGTCTCCTATATGGCACTGTAGCTTCATGTAATAGTGCCAAAGACATTCATTGGGGGTGTCTTTTTACTCAGAAGACTTAGCTGAGCATAATGTGGAGGGGTTGGAACTTAGTGGCACATATGAAATATACAAAATGCCCAGCAAAAATGCAATCTGTATGTAAATAATGCACAAAAATATTTTTTACCACATACTTTGGCATATATTGGTGAAAAAATGGGGGCCTGTTAAGGCACAATATGCACCTTATGAGATACTCTGGAGTGTCTACTTTTACAAATGGTAGGCCTTTGTGGGTTTTTTTTTTTTGAACAGTCAAACTATTATAATAACCCAAATGGAAGCAAAGGCTCATTGAATCCGTCTCTCAAAATTCTACTGTGAATACTGAAAAGGACAGGTCTCCTATATGGCACTGTAACTTCACGAAATAGTGCCAAAGACATACAATGGGGGTGTCCTTTTACTCAGAAGACTTAGCTGAGCATAATTTGGAGGGTTTGAACTTAGTGGTATTTTCTCTTACTGAGAGATAAACATATAAAACATAGAAGGGTATTTTCTGGCACGGTAAATGCACTATTGATGAGGTTGAATTACACTTAAATAATACCTGAAGTAAAATTGATAAAATTAATGTGATATTTAATTAAAATTTATGATAAAACTGTAAATAACAAATTAAGGGTGCTATTGATACGAAAATAAGTTATAAGGTTTTTTTTTTTTTTTTTCTCTGCTATAATATTGATCACTATGGAGAGATAAACATATGAGACACAGAAGGGTATTTTTGAAATTGTATGAAAAATGCACTATTGATGATGTTGAATTACATTTAAATTATACCTGAAGTAAAAATAGATAATAATTAATTCGATATTCAATTAAAATTAAGATAACACTGTAAATAACAAGGTTCCAAAGATAAGGAAATACGTTTTTTTTTTTTTTTTTTATGACTAAAGGCTTGCAATAATATATTGACACAGAAGGATAATTTCAGAAGGTTAATTTTAAAGGGCAGACTCTCTTACACAATAGAGAATTTACAAAGAGTACATAAAAATGAATTGCACTAAGGTTGATGTTGATTTGTATTTTAGAGATGGTGGTATAAATTAGTTTAAAATTAAAGGGAATATCACAAGATAGGTAAATGTCAATTTGTTATTGAATTAAAATTCAAAACACGACTGTAAAACAAAACGGTTAAATAAGAAAAGGATCACCCTAATATAGTTGAAAATATAAACGATGAATTGATTGAGTTATTAGGTATAGAACCACCGCTAATAAAGACCTAAAGCAATTTAGGCAAAAATGTATTACGTGGTTAATGAGATATAAAGAAGGATAATACAGCATAGAGGCACCTTCATTTCATTACTCCATTTAAGGTATGCCCCACTTTCTGTAGTAACACTACAGTTTTCTCTGTAACTAAAATAGTTACAAAGGTAAAAGAGGAAGTATTTCCCAAAAAGGTTATGTATGGTTCAGGACTGCAGACTATTCTTGGGTCTGTCAGCCTGATATGAATGTTTTAAATGTTTTTTGTGAAATTGTACTTAAAAAAGGGGGAGAGGGATTGTTGAACATTGGTTGGCTTAAATGTTCAGGATAATGTCGGTAAATGTTCAGGGGTTGAACACTGTTGTTAAAAGAAACAGGTTATATCATTCGTTAATACAAGAAAATATTCAAATCAGTTTTTTACAAGAAACACATTGGTTACAAAATAAGCCGCAAAATTGGGGAGGAGATAGATTCCCTCTAATCAAACATGCATCTTTAAATAAAAAGAAAAGAGGTGTTGCAATAGTGTTCTCTAGAGAGATTGAAGTAGATATTAAATATCAGTAATCTGATGAATTTGCCAGATATCTAATTTTGGTGTGCGAAATAGTAAAGACTCCTTACACTTTGGTAAATATATATTTACCAAACGTGGATCCAGTTGCAATGTTAACCAAGATAATGAATAGGGTACAGAACATAATGAAAGGCACATTGATTATAGCCGGGTATTTTAATTGCGTTATGGACCCAAAGTTAGATAAAATATCACAGGGCAACCCAAAGAGTGATAACAGAACTAAGAAACAATCTAAGAGATTGACGGCCCTCTCTAAAAGGTATGACCTATACGATGCATGGCGCGCCAGAAACCCTATGGAAAAGGATTAAACCCATATATCCAGCTCACATTTGAGAATAGATATGTGTTTGGTAAATGCCAAGACGATCCCGATTATTAGTAAAATTGTAATAAAAAAGAATTTTTGGTCCGATCATAATTTTATATTGATTGATATAGGGAAATCCCACAGATATCCAATGAACTCTTGGAGATTAAAAGATAAGTTAATTAAAAACGACATAAATAAAAAGTAGTTATCAAATCTTTTAAAATTGTTTTTTGAGGAAAATAAGCCTAATGAGACTTCACACACTATAAACTGGTGCGCTCACAAGGCGGTAGTGAAGGGTTATATAATCAAAATGGATCATATACAAAGGGAAAGAACAGGGAAAACATTAACAGATTTACACATGGCTTATTATAATCTTTCTAAATTGAATAAATTGCAACCAAGACAAGAAGGAAAAATAAAATTAAATAACTTACAAAATTTAATTAACGCAAAAATAGAAGAAAAAATAAAAATAAATATAAATAAATTGAAATTAAATACTTATTATACAGGAAATCGTGCAAATAAAAACTTAACTAGGAAACTGCAAAATCAGAGATCTAGAAACAGAGTCGAAAAATTTGAGGATGATCACATGATCTATACCTCTCCAGAACAAATTGGACAAAAATTTTATAAATTCTATCAGGAACTATATAATTTAAATTTAAAACAAAAAAATATAGAAATACAAAAGTATTTAACTAATACAAAAATTACAAAGATTTTAGAAGAAGATCTCTTAATATTAAATCAAGCAATTTCTTTAGAAGAAGTTGACAAGCAAATTAGAACTAAATAAAACTCCAGGACCTGATGGATATACAAATTTATATTATAAAATGATGAAATCCATACTGATCAAACCCCTTATAGATTTTTTTAATGAGTTTGCATTAAATAACAAAACTCCTAAAGAATTACTCCAATCGAATATTCTTCCCATTGTAAAACCAGGTAAAGACAGTAGATATTTAGAAAATTACACACCAATTTCACAAATCAATGTCGATGTTAAATTATATGCCTCCATTATTGCCAAAAGACTGAAAAATATAATCCAAAAATAATACATACAGACCAAACCGGTTTTGTACCGAGAAGGTCTACAACCAATAGTGCTAGGACAATTTTGGATATATTAGATCAATCAGGAAAGAGGCAGATTCCCCTGCTGACCTTGTCATTAGATGCAGAGAAGGCGTTTGACAGGGTCGGCTGGGGATATATAATGAGTCTTATGAGCATATGGATTTAGTGATATGATTTTTAATTGCATTATAGCACTCTATTCGGTTCAATCCGCTAGGACTGTTGGAACCAATATATGCGCAGAGTGGTTTGAATTAAAGAATGGTACAAGGCAGGGGTGCCCTTTGTCATCTCTGCTATATATATTATCATTGGAACCATTAGCAACTAATATAAGGGATAATTGTAATATTAAAGGCTTTCATACCGCCATAAGGGAAATCAAAAGTTCGCTATATGCGGACGATACTACAATTATAATGACTTCTCCTGAACAATCTCTACCAGAATTAATAAATATGCTTTGGTTTCAAATTATAAATTAAATACACTAAAATCCACGACAATGTATAAAAATATGGATAAATCAATAGTAGAAAAATTGAGAATGGAATATAACTTTATTTGGACTAAAAAAGTAATATATCATTTAGGAGTTTTAATTCCAGCTAGAGTGGAAAATACAATGGAATTGAATGTAATGGAATTATTAAAATATACTAATAAAACACTAAAATCATGGAGAAATGTGCAAACATGATGGTGGGGGGAAATAAATGTTGTAAACGCATATATTGTACCCAAATGGTCCTATTTATTTGCAATGATTCCTCTCAAAATTTCGAAGAGCTGGCTAGATTTGATTAAAGCCAGTTTTTCATCTTATATCTGGAAGAATAAAAAGCCCAGGATCAGATTAAAGACACGTTCTAAAAAGACAAAACAAGGGGGTTCCTAACGCAAAACTCATATATTATGCAAATGTAATTAAACATATATACAAATTACAAGAGCAACATGTGAATGTAGACCCTTGGTACATCATTGAAGCAGAAGCAACTAAAACAAGGAATTTGGAGTACTATCTATGGTTAAACTGTGATAAGAAACATATAGAGGTTTGGGAGGAGATAAAACAAAAGCTCTGGGAATTGCCAAATATATACCAAAAACCTGTAAATTAACTGTACTAGAACAAAATATGAAAGACTTATCATTAAAGAATTGGCCAAATAAAGATACAATTTTAATTTCACAAATAATGAAAGATGATAAGATCATTTTATTTCAAGAAATTGTGAAAAAGTTTCAAGTCCCAAATAGGGAAATTTTTAAATATTTAAGAATTGAAAATTTCCTAGATATCAATATTTTAAAATCTTCATTTCAGTCAGCAGGTCATATGGAAAATATATTTGGCAATATTTATGTTAATAAAGTAATTTCTAAAGCAAATTTCCTTCTAGACTTACTTAATGATAACCCAACGAAAATAATAAATTACTGGGAGCAAGAACTTGAATTAACAATAACACTGGAAGAATGGTGTTCCTGTTTGTCATATACTTCTAAAAATATACATTGCTTGAATTTGATAGAGTGCCATTTTAAAGTTATAAACAAATTGTAGCGGAGCTGCAATATTAAATCCCAAGATCTCCGCTGGTATAGAAAGTAATCCAAAGTAAAGCGCTGGAAATGAAGGCAATATCCCAAACCCCCAGTAACCGGACGAAACACAGTTCTGGGAGTCAACTGACAATTTTATTCACAGCTCCAGTATTTATGTGATTCCCCATGCAAGGGGTTTCCTTAGTCACTTTACAGGGGTATAACAGTAGAGGACTACATGGGGAACTGAATATACAGAGCCTTTCTCCCACCATGCACTGCTGTACATGAGGGATACTCCCACTAGAATATCCTGTTAAGTGGATTATCCCTCCATATAGCAGAACCGGGTTTTAACACAAAAATCCATAACTTTAATCTTATTCGTGTGATTCCCTTAAATGACCGTTCGGTAGATAGCTGGGGTCTGAGCGCACACTTCATGAAAGTATCGCTCAGATGCCAGCATAAATAACCGAACGCCGCACGAAACACACTTTATTTTACATTCTCATTAAAAGTACCGAATACACATTAGGCAACAAACTACCAAAGGACCGGTGCTCCCGAACGGCCTGGAAGTCCAGCGGTGTTCGTGCCGTTGAGTAGCCGATTTTAGTTCCATGCGCTCGACGACCAAACACCGATGGGCTAACAAAGGATCCAAGATGGTCGGTGGACCGCCGCGTGGTCGGTAGCCGAACAACGGCCACCCAGGAAAGCACTACCGATTGCTACAATGTTGCAATCAGTTAATGGGAGCCATACAACCCACTGTGTGTGGGCTCCCATTCGGTACTTTATTCGTTTCACGAACAGTGTCTAAAGTCACTGTTCGTGAAACTACCATATGAATCCTAGCGGCTTTCGGCCGTTAGCATACGAATACTCTTTATTGCAAACACACATGAATACATAGTTACATAGTTACATAGCTGAAAAGAGACTTGCGTCCATCAAGTTCAGCCTACCTCACATTTGTTTTTTGCTGTTGATCCAAAAGAAGGCAAAAAAACCCAGTTTGAAGCACAATTTTGCAACAAGCTGGGAAAAAAATTCCTTCTTGACCCCAGAATGGCAGTCAGATTTATCCTTGGATCAAGCAGTTATTACCCTACATTGAAAGATTATATCCTTGAATATTCTGTTCTTGCAAGTATGCATCTAGTAGCTGTTTGAACATCTGTATGGACTCTGATAAAACCACTTCTTCAGGCAGAGAATTCCACATCCTGATTGTTCTTACAGTAAAAAAACCTTTCCTTTTCCTTAGACAAAATCTTCTTTCTTCCAGTCTAAACGCATGGCCTCGTGTCCTATGTAAAGTCCGGTTTGTGAATAGATTTCCACACAGTGGTTTGTATTGGCCCTGAATATATTTGTATAATGTTATCATATCCCCTCTCAGGCGACGTTTTTCTAAACTAAATAGGTTTAAATTTGTTAACTTTTCTTCATAGCCGATATGTTCCATTCCTTTTATTAGTTTTGTAGCCCGCCTCTGCACTTTTTATAATGCCATAATATCCTTCTTTAGAACAGGTGCCCAAAATTGCACAGCATATTCAATATGGGATCTTACCAGTGATTTATAAAGAGGCAAAATTATATTCTTGTCCCGAGAATGAATGCCCTTTTTCATGCATGACAATACCTTACTGGCCTTGGCCACTGCTGATTGACATTGCACATTGTTGCATAGTTTGTTGTCGATAACAATTCCCAAGTCCTTTTCGTGTGTTGTTATCCCTAATTCGCTTCCATTAAGGGTATACGTTGCTTGTGTATTCTTTACGCCGAAGTGCATAACTTTGCATTTTTCAACATTAAATTTCATCTGCCATTTGAGTGCCCAGTCCCCCAGTCTGCAGCAAAGTAATATCTTGCTCACATTGTATTGTTTTACCAAGTTTGGTGTCATCTGCAAACACTGAAACATGACTTTCAATGCAGTCTTCAAGATCATTTATAAACATGTTAAATAAAAGGGGTCCCAGGACAGACCCCTGAGGGACACCACTTGCCACCTCTGTCCAGCTTGAAAATTTACCATTAATGACAACTCTTTGTACTCTGTTTTTAAGCAAATGTTCTACCCAAGAACAAGCATTTTCATCTAGACCGATTTCCTTGAGTTTGAACACTAATCTATTGTGTGGAACTGTATCAAATGCCTTGGCAAAATTCAAATAGATCACATCCACTGCAACACCCTGATCTATACTTCTACTTACTTCTTCGTAGAACGCAATCAAGTTAGTTTGACATGACCTGTGCTTCATAAAACCGTGCTGATTTTTGCTGATAACCATGTTCTTCTCAAGGAATTCTTGAATATTATCCCTTAATAACCTTTCAAATATTTTACCAGCCACAGAAGTTAAGCTCACAGGTCTATAATTTCCAGGCAAGGATTTTGAACCCTTTTTGAATATAGGAACCACATCTGCCTTCCTCCAATCCTCCGGAACACTTCCTGAAAGAAAAGAATCTTGAAAGATTAAAAACAGAGGTTCAGTTATTTCTGCACTTAGTTCCTTAAGTACACGTGGATGGAATACCGTCAGGCCCTGGAGCTTTGTTTATATTAACTTTCTTTAGTTGCTGCAGCACCTTGTCTTGAGTTAACCAATTACAATTATTCTGCAAGTTTTTAGTAGCAATCATTTGCACATCTATTGCCATGGGTTCTTCCTTAATATATACGGAGGAGAAATAGTTATTTAAAATTCCTGCCTTTTCCTGGTCTTCATTAATTAACACCCCGTTTCAGTTTTTAGTGTACCTACACTTTCATTTTGGGTTTTTTTTAGAATTTATGTACTTAAAAAATGCTTTGGGGTTGGTTTTGCTCTCTTCAGCTATCATTATTTCATTTTGAAGTTTAGCAAGTCTAATTGCCTTTTTGCACGCATTATTTGCATCCTTATATCTTTTATAAGATGCATCTGATTTGTCCGATTTAAATGCTTTAAATGCCCTTTTCTTAGTTGTAATCTCTTGTTTTACTTCTCTACTAAGCCACATTGGTTTTAATTTGTTTCTTTTATATTTATTTCCCAAAGGTACTGAGAAATGTACCTTTTTAATATTTGTTGGAAGATGATCCATTTATCCTCAGTGTTCTTTTCACTAAAGAGTTTATGCCAGTCAATATATTGTAAAGCTTCCCTTAACTTATTGAAAATGGCCTTTTTAAAATTATATGTTTTAGTATTCCCCATATGCTTTTGGTTTTTTTGAGTTTATTTCAAAGGACACTATATTGTGATCACTATTTCCCAAGTGCTCACCTACTTGAATGTTGGTCAAAAGATCAACGTTGTTTGTTAAAACCAGGTCCAGACAAGCATCCATTCTAGTTGGTGCTTGTACAAGTTGTGACATGAAGGTGTCATTTAACAAGTTTAAAAACCTAATTCCCTTTGCTGAGGCACTAGTCCCTCTGTCCCAATTTATATCTGGGTAATTAAAATCTCCAATAATTAAAGTGTTACCCAGATTTGCAGCTTTCTCAATTTGCTCAAACAGCTGTTGTTCCTCGTCAATATTAACATTAGGTGGTTTATAACATATCCCAACCAATAGTTGGTTTCCCTTCTTTTCCCCCAAGCAGATATTTACCCATAAAGCTTCCACATTATCCTCCTCGCATTCCATTTGCTTAACATTTGGCTTTAAATCATGTTTGACATACAAACATACCCCACCACCCTTCTTGTTTTTCCTATCCTTCCTAAATAACATGTACCCATTTAAGTTAGCTGCCCAGTCATGTGTCTCATCCCACCATGTTTCAGTTATGCCTATTATATCATATTGTTTAGTGTATGCTAATGCCTCTAGTTCCCCCATTTTGTTATTTAGGCTCCTTGCATTAGTAAGCATACATTTAATATTATGCATCACTTGTATATTTTGTGAATTTTCACCATTACACAGCTTCTCTGTTCTGAGCTTGCCCCTCCCCCCGTTTCCACCCCCCTTATACTGTGCTAAAGCCCATCTCCTTTCTGTCCTATCTCCATTTTGTAGATTGCTATGACCCTCCCCCCCTACTACTAGTTTAAAATCTCCTCCAACCTTCTAGCCATCCTATCCCCCAGCACTGCAGACCTTCTCCCGTTTAGGTGCAATCCATCACCACTATAAAGGTTGTACCCAATCGCAAAGTCGGCCCAGTGCTCTAAAAACCCAAAACCCTCCTTCCTGCAGCAAGACTTCAGCCACGCATTGACCTCTCTAATCTCCCGCTGCCTTTCCACTGTAGTGCGTGGCACAGCTAATATCTCAGAGAATACCACCTTGGAGGTCCTTTTCTTAAGTTTGCTACCTAATTCCCTGAAATCATTCTTTAGGACCTTCCATCTTCCTCTTACTTTGTCATTGGTACCAACATGGACCATGACCGCTGGGTCATCCCCAGCCCCTCCCAATAATCCATCCACTCTGTCAGCAACATGCCGGACCCGAGCACCCGGGAGACAGCAAACTGTCCGGTTGAGCCGATCAGAGCGGCAGATTGCCCTATCTGCTCTCCTAATGATAGAGTCCCCTACCACCACAACCTGTCTTGCCTTCCTTACATTTTGCCTTCCAATACATCCTTACATACAATAAAGCAGACAACCTTCCGATGTTATACATAAGCCTTAAAGTGACTAGGTTTGCCACGCAAATAGTATTTAACACCAAATATATTAGCCAAAATGTATCAGAATTGCAACCCTACGTGTTGGAGATGTGGTAGTAGTTTGGGTTCATATATTCACATATGGTGGTTTTGCCCATGTGTTAATGAAATTTGGTCTTGGGTCTTTAAACTCTATTATGATCTGACAGGTATAAAACTAATATTTTCACCTACAGTTGCATTATTACATGTAAACTGGAATTTAAAATCACGAAATGATATCTGTATTGCTGTTCATTGTTTCATAGCTATGAAAATTATAATAGCCAGAAATTGGAGTTCCTCCTTACCCTTTCAAAAACAACATATACTCTTTCAAATGAAAACACAATTGAATATGGAAAAATCGCTTACGATAAATAATATTTCTCAAATAAAAAAAAATGTCATGTATGAAAATTGGCTAAACAAATTGTCAACTATGTAAGATCTACCCTGAACTTGAAGTTAAAAGATACTTGATATTCTGAATTTGTAAAAGTATTATCCTTGGAACCCCCCGATATGAATGTAGTACATTTATATGTAATGTGAATCATTATGTATTTGTGTTTGAGTGACTGAATATTTAAATGTAAACTGATATAAATTGTATTTGTTAAAAAACTTAAATAAAGAAATATTGAGATTAAAAAAAAAAATGTAAAAGTACATTTTGACGTTGTGCCAAAGAAAAGGCTCTAATGAATGTGTGTATGTATACATCAGAACATTATATTACAATCACTGTTTACATTCTTGTATATGCTATTTATGTTAACTGATATGTTTTGAGATATTCTTTGTCTTAACAATGTTGTATTGCATATATTGCTATAAGATATAAAAAATTTCAAAAAAAATATTTGAAAAGAATAGTATACATACGTGTTAATATTCTAGAACAACATTTTATTCCACTTCCCTTTTCTTTTTTTCTCACAATTCTATTACAGTACAAAGTAGAATGACACCTTCATAAGAACTATATGCTTGTATATTCAGAGCCCAATATTGGCATGTAATCCAGTGTAAATGTGTTAATTTTTATATTATTATTGTTTTTGTTAATATTTTTCTTCATTACACTGATATTATTGTAATTATTTTAGAACATCTCTCTATGTCATCAGTACTGATCAAAACAATTGTTTGCTAATCGGGTATTTCATTTTTGTTGTCACTAATTTTGGGTGAGGTATACTATAGTGTTCCACTTTCTTGATACTATGCAAAATGTATACAACTAAGTTATGTTAAAAAGTGGTGTTAGACAAGTATTAACTTTTGCTTCAGCAAATATTTTCCACACTTCTCAGTAAAAGAGCTTAACACAGTGTTCACCTTTACTACAAGCAAAACCATTCATTCAGTGTCTATACTTACTTAAAACAGCAAGGGTAATTTGAGAGTTATAGTTTGACTTGGCAGTAAAAGACAATTATTTAGGGGATGGCTTATATGTTCTGTATATTAGAACTTCTGCTGACCTTTATTTGTAGAAGAATATTATATGTATGAAACTTGCTTAGCCTTAACTTTGTGGGGATTGGAAAGGTTTGAGGAATTATTAAAATTATAGCATATAAGGCCTAAAGATCAGTAAAGGGTCAGACTAAAACCTTTAAAATACAAAACAAAATAAGAAACCTTTAAGATATAAAATAAATAAAAATATTGAATTCTGGTTACAGTGTTACCAAGAGCTATATGTATATTAGGAAAGTACTAAAATATTATTACAGCTGGGCCAATTTAAGATGGCTGCTAACTTGCCTTTTGGTTCTCTTTTTTACCTCTGTCAGTTGTTTGTGGGTTTTTTACGATCTATGGGCTGACATTGTGCAGAAGAGCTGGTCTTGCCTCTGACATATGTTTGCTGTTAGTTCGGTGCTACAGGTGCCTCTTACTCTTTCTTCTAACTGAAAGAAATGAGAAGCAGTTCTTTTTAGCTGTAATCTCAGCCTTCATCTCTCTTAAATTAATTCTCTCTTAAATGCTGTGGTCACATTGACGTGTATTTTTTTATATACTTAATCTTTATTTGTTCCTTTGCTGTTTGCCCTTAAACTGTGGATTGGACACGCCAGACTTAAGGTAATAATAAAAGGCACGACAACAATAAACACACTATTATATTTAAATACTTTAGATATTGTATATCAAGTTGTTAGCCTACACATAATATATATAAATAGTAATTAATATAAATAAAAAATGATTTACAAATTATTTATTGCAGCAAAGTAGTTATATTTTCCTTAACAGACATATTGCTAGAGAAAATGGAATAGTTACATTTCTCAAATTCTCCTTACAAATTTACATATGTTGATAAATTATGAAAGCATAATATCTATAGTTTAAGAAAGTCTTTATCTATTCAACTTGCTTGACAAGGTCCCCTTTTTTCATCTCAGTACAAAGAGAAGTTTTTCTGACACCAAAACCCTTTGCATTATTCCCAGAATTCACACACAGTAGGCTATGAGAACAATCAAAATATACACTTTTTACATGCTCAAATAATATTTCAGCAGACTTCCTTCACAATGATTTTTATGTCAATGCATGGCTTACAATATAAATATTCACTATTTCTACATTTAAGAGTCATGAACTGTTTAAAGAAGATATGCAAGGATAAGCATCAGTTTATACTTAAAATCAAATTAATTGGCACATTCATTTAATAGACAGGTAACATTTGTATGCTAGTTTGTAATGAACAAAGCCAATTTACTAATTGTCCATAAACAACCATGTGATGTGTACAGATTGACACCAATACAGGACTTTTTCTTTCCATATAAAGTAAATGTTTCAATATTATTAAATTTTCGTAATTAAGAAATCATGGTAAACATGGACTATAATTCCTTCCTGCCAATTTGTAGCTGATTAGAAACTGATTGCAATCACAATTTTACTTCTTGGCTTGTTCCTATGAACAAATTAAATATATTAGAAAAGATAACATAAAAGCTTTTTTGTACATGGGCCAACTCAAGGTGGTTTCATTCATAGCTGTTAGCTTTTCCACAATATTTTATATAGCTGTGTATTTAACATTTACAAATATAAAATTATTTTAGACTACATTTTTACATATAGAATCACAACATATATGTGACAAAAGTTTTAAACAATTAAACAATATTAAGATTTGAATATGTTTTGCTTTAATGTATATTTATTACATTTTATTTATTGCCTTCTTTACCCTCACATCCCTTATCACCTTTTCAATTGTTGATGATTTAAAAATATTGAATAAACAAAGAACACACATAAACCCTGAGGCAGAACTATAGGCAGTGTAGCTGGTGCACTGGCACTAAGGCATGACAGAAATAAGGGGCTTACTTCTCACCCCCATGAGGGGAGGGTGAGCAGTAAAGGCCCTGTTCAATGAGGGCTCAGATATGTTCCTGCAGGCTGATATAGTTTTGAGTCTGGTTATTGATGAAACCAGAGAAGTGAACAAGGTGTACATGTGTCTTGATCGTCCAAATTATGGAGGAGCAGGACTACAGGGTTCAGTGCCAGGAGGAAGCTGTGCAAGGTAGTAGTGACTCAAAGTGCTCCCTTGAGGTGCACACTATTTTGGAAGGCTGTTGGGATATCAGACATCACCCTGGCAGTTTAAATACTGCTACGCACAGCTGGAGCAAGAAAAGGAACAGCACACAGACACAGAATACCACACTGTCTTCTAAAAGGCTCAGTGCGGTCCTGTGTAAACTAATAAGTAAGAAAGAGTTGAAATGTGTGTCAGGGTTTGTGTTATTGACAGAGTGCATGTCAGTGAGAATGTATGTCAGTATGTGCCAATGATTTTGTGTCATTGAAAGTTGAGAGTTTGTCTTTGTGTATCATTGAGAGTGTGCATCAGTGAGTTGCTGTGTCATTGAGAGAGCAGTGACAGAAGGCTTTCGGGGATAATGCAGTGAGTGCAGTGCAAATAAGTGTGCCACAAATGCTTCAAAGATGGTCAAGAATATGTTAAAAGAGTGACTTCTAACTTTTCCCAAAACTAAAATCACCTTTGAAAGGGATGAGATTTCAGACCATTGTTGAGATTCAGGTAAATACGATGAGGCAACTGATGGCGATTCCAACAAAGGATATTGCATAGTGTTTGGAGCAGTGAAAGAGATGCTGGGAAAGCTCTGTGAGGCCTGAGGGTGCCTATGTTGAAGGCAACGGAGGTGTCATTGTCCTATTTACATTGTTTCTTGTATCTTTTACCATCTTCAATAAATGTCTCTATTTTTCATATTACATGGCTGGATACTTTCCAGACACACTGGTGTGTGTATTTGTGTTT
This sequence comes from Pelobates cultripes, assembly GCA_933207985.1. NCBI lineage: Eukaryota > Metazoa > Chordata > Amphibia > Anura > Pelobatidae > Pelobates > Pelobates cultripes. The sequence goes on along the minus strand of OW240915.1, from coordinate 137,685,504 downwards.
AGCAATGCATTATATATAGTTAATGCATTGCTAAAAACAAATACACACACCAGTCAAGCCATAAGACTTGCTTTTCCCACAGAAATCTCACTTAAACAGCGCTCTCACTGCTGCAAGGGATTCTGGGTAGGTGTATGCAAATGAGCTCAACAAAGAGACACATTTTTTGCCTCAAAATTTGTGGTTCTTTGTTGAGCTTATTTGCATATGCCTACTCATAACCCCTTGCAGTAGCAAGAACACCGTTAAAGTGAAATTTCTGTGAGAAAAGCAAGTCTTATGGCTTGACTGGTGTGTTTTTTTTTGTGTTTAGCAATGTATTAACTATCCACTTACTTCAGGTGAAAGGAGTTTTCATCCACTCTTTTTTCCCCACCACAACTCTGTTGGTATATATGCCAATGTTCAGCAACACTTGATATAATGGAACAGGATACCAGCACTCCAGGGATTTTTCTATTGATTTCTTTATTAAATATAATCCATCTTTACAGCAAGGTAAACGTTTCAGTTCCCAAACTGGAACTTTCCTCAGGACAACAAAGGATTGTCCTGAGGAAAGTTACAGTTTGGGAACTGAAACATTGACCTTGCTTTAATATATATATTATTATTATTTTTAAAGCGCCAACAAATTCTGAGCTGTACAATGGGTGGGCTAACAGACACATATTTGTAACCAGACAAGTTGGATACACAGGAACAGAGGGATTGAGGTCCCTGCTCAATGAGCTTAGCCCTGCTCAATGAGCTTACATGCTCGAGAGAGTGGGGTATAGTGACACAAAAGGTAAGTGTAGGCTCGAAAAGTAGGTTGTTAGGATAGTATTCACTGAGGGATCAGTGTTTTTGTTTTAATTACAGTTTGCAGGAGAGGAATCAATGTGAGGGAGAGAAAGCTGGAGACTGGGTGAAAGTCTAACAGAAAGGGTAAGGGCATTGCATAGGAATGGTGTAGCCCTATATAAGTCTTTAAGGGGAGCATCAGAGGTAAGAGTTAGATGTAGGTCTCTAGCAGATTATAGGGGCCTAGACATGACATACTTGTTTACTAGTGAGGATAAGTTGGCCAGAGCAGCATTGTGTAGAGATTTGTAAGTAAGTACCAGGATTTTAAATTGAGCCCTATATCTCACGGGAAGCCAATGTAGGGACTGACAGATGGGGAGGTGTGGGACGTGCAGGCAGACAGGAAGATGGGCTTCGCCGCCGCATTCATTATAGACTGTAATGGGGCAAGTTGACAACACGTAAGACCACTGAGAAGAGGACTGCAGCAGTCAAGGCAGGAGAGGACAGCGGCATGAACTAGCACCTTAGTCATATCAGGCATAGGGGCGGATGCGTGCTATGTTTTTTAGATGGAAGCGGCAGCATTTGGCGATTGATTGGACATGAGGGGTGAAGGAGAGGTCAGACTAGGTTGGTAGCACCATTGACTTGAAGGGAAACAGACATGGGAGTAGCAACACTTGAGGGAGGGAAGACTAGAAGTTCTTTTTTGGACAGGTTAAATTTAAGGAAATAAGCAGCAAATACATATAGTATTTGACATAAAAATATATATATATACATCTATTAATATATAATGTACTAGATAAAATGGCATAAATAAATATATTAATCACATAAATATATAGCATGTAGGCAATAAGATCTACAAATTCAGTCATTCTGTTTTGTTTCCTTAGTCCCAAAGTATACAAAAATCTATCCAATTTAAAGCAAGCAAAAACCTAACCCCTCCCCCCCATCATTTAACGTTTCAGTCCCATTAAAAGGCTTTTTTTCAAAGACATCACAGTATTAAGGCAGAAACATGGACTGTATGATGTTACATGTCTGGTTAAAATAAAGCAGTTCTTTTGTTTATTTTGAAATCCTATGAGTGCATTTCTTCATGGTACAGAATAATGTTAAATGTTAAGGTTTTTATTCACCTGTACATTTGTATAATATTTCGGTGCAATTCATTATACTACTGATATAGATTTTTCCTGGGGGTGCTCTCTGTTTATTTTTTCCCCCACTGAACAACTTTCCTGTCTTTCAGCCAAACCATGCAGCTTTTATCCATGACTGCATTGTTAAAGAACTGCTGGTGGTACAGAAAAAATATGTGATGGTGTTACAAAATAAAGGAGACCATAGTTACATTTATGCTGCTCCTTTTAATACCACTTCATAATCTATTTTTATACCTGCCTTCTTTCTTCTACAATGTGCCCTTTCCAATCTCTTCTGATTTCCTCCATCCTTAATTTCTCAGTCTCTTTTCATTTTTTTCTTTTCCCTCCTTATTTTATGTTCCTTTCTTTTCCCTTCCCTCTTTCTATTCACTTCTACAGCCATTTCCCTTTTCCACTTTCACTTTTCCTTCCCAACCTCTTTTAGGTTTAGAAAATTACAGCTAATTGAATTTATCATTTTGTTTTAGAATGGTTATATATTACATGTAACAAAAATGTATCAGTTGAGGTAGATTGTAAATGTGAAGGACAAAAGCCAAACATTTATAATATTTCCTGTCTTTACACTTGCTATAGTATATTTTCATTTAATTTTCTGAAAAAAGAATTAATATAATGGAACCATAATACAAATATAGATACTGTCTAACCTGCTGTTCCTTAAGAAAACAAGGTAATTATATTTTCTTTTTTTTTCCTTTGCTTGTTTTTGAATAATGATTAAATTACTGAACAAAACATAATGGATATTTAATAAATGCTGTTTGGAAAGAAGTTATGAAAATGATTATTTATTTATAAATTGTGTAAGGGGTTACTCAAATCATATGAGTATTTAAAGGGACACTCCAGACACCAAACTAACCTCATCTAAATTAAGTTTTATTGTGTCAGTAGGTCCCTAGTGGTGCTCTTACCTCTAGGTGTTAAACCATTTTTGAACGGTTTAACTCCAAGGTTCCCCCTAGTGGTGAAGTCCACTGCCCCCCAAGCGGCATCCTGCTTCAGAATTTTCGGATCCAGAAAGCGTGGAAAGCCGCTGGGCAGGGGCGCCACTGATTGTCTGATAGAAGTCAGCTGACACTGTCTGCCAATCAGTGACTCCCTATTTACAAAACTGGCTTGCAAAGAAACTTACCTTTTGCAAGCCAGTTTTGTGAATGGGGAGTCACAGATTTGCTGACTACTCTCAGCTAATCAGCGGTGCCCCTGTGCAGCGGCACTTCATGCTTCCTGGATGCGAAAATTCTTACCCCAAGACTTCATATTATGTATATTGCATTACTTGCTATTACTAATTATTACTAGCATTTTGTGGATCTAATATATTCCATAGAACTTTCCAATTACGCAATTAGAATATATTACACCAAGTATCATACAGACAATATAATGCCAATAGGAACAGCTTAAAATCTAGGAAACTGAGCTCTGTGACAAATTCAACAGCACTGATAAAGCTAGTTTAGTTCCGTTAATAAATTTGAATGCATGTCATTACTTGATGTCTGCATATATTTTCCAATATACTTGGTATCTTGCAGTTTCTTTCTAGAAGCTATAAACTGTAATTGTCATGTCTAGTCTATGATTGTGTGAGTATAACCTCCAGCTAACATCTGTTTTTACGGCTTATAAAAGGTGGAGAGCATTCCAATCTGCTCTATTTGGGGTTAGGGCATGCATTTGACATACCATATACTTTAGAAATCTGAGATTTGAGCAAATTCCTGTATTCACAAATTAACTATTATTATTATTATTATTATTATTGCCATTTATATAGCGCCAACAGATTCCGTAGCGCTTTACAATATTAGGATCCAATTAATCCTCAGATTAAACTAATTTGATGGTCAGTTAATGACATTAATGGCATTTTTTGTTTGTTTCCAAGACATAATTATATCAATTTTCAAATATATGACCAACAAACACTTCAGAATAAACATCAGACAAAATGTCCTAATTTTTTTTAAATATCTCAAAAATATTTAAAATATTTATTATATTTCTTTCAAAGTTAATTAGTATTGAATTTTTAAGCACACGTCACATAGCGGTGAGCTACATAGTAATGGGATATGTAATACCATTCTTTTAGTTGCTTTATTTGTGTTATTTTATTGAATGCATAATTATTTCTATTAATACCATATAGTCATATAACTTTAGTAAGCTTGAAAGGACACTCCAGGCACCCAGACCACTTCTGCCCATTGGAGTGGTCTGGGTGCCAACTCCCACTACCCTTAACCCTACAACTGTAATTATTGCAGTTTTCATAAACTGCAATAATTACCTTGCAGGGTTAGCTCCTCCTCTAGTGGCTGTCTACTAGACAGCCACTAGAGGGCACTTCCTGGTCTATAGCACAGGTTTTCTGTGCTATAGCGTCGCTGGACATCCTCACGCTGTGTGAGGACCTCCAGCGTCACTAAAATCCCCATAGGAAAGCATTGAAAAGCATTTTCAATGTTTTCCTAGGGACAGGTCTAATGCGCGTGCGCGGCATTGCCGCAAATGCGCCTTAGGTCTCCCCAGCCGGTGGACGTGATCAGTCCCCCCCACTGGCTGATGTGAGGAAGGGGAGGAGCGGCGGCGGACCAAGAAGCAACGACGAGGGACATCGTCGCTGCCTTTGGTAAGTGACTGAAGGGGTTTTCACCCCTTCAGCAACCGGGGATGGGAGGTGGGACGGAGACGGGACCTGCAGTGCCAGGAAAACGGATTGTTTTCCTGGCACTGGAGAGTCCCTTTAACAATACCAGGCATTAAACAATGCTTTAGTTCTATCTGCAAGATGACAGTGTTACATTGCTTAATGGGTAATTTACCAACTCTTCTTGCTTGCTTGTTGGTTTATTTTTAATTTTCCTCTGCATAAATAACCCTTCACTACCAAGCTTGTTTCGGTTGAAAATACAAGCATAATATTTATTTGAGGCAAGGGATGCATAGCTAGCATATAAACACACAGCACTTTTGTGTATGTGCTACTTTTTGATAAATGTATAAGTACTATTCCACAATTTGTATGTTTTAAATATTTAGTAATGTGGGGGAGTAGGATCTGTGGTGGGAGCACAAGGGCTGTGGTGTAGGGATAGGGGTTGTGATAGGAATAGGGGTAGTAGTGAGGGGAGATACGGGTGTGATGGGGGATAGAGGCTGTGATGGACAGAGCCTGATTTCACATTAAGCAGAGTAGGCACCTGCTTACAGGCATGTGTCATGCAGGGGGCACCTTTTCCAACATTTATAGTGTACCTCTTTGGAGCTTATGTGTGCTGGTGTAGAAAGATAAGTACCAGGAGCCATGACCAGTGTACTGTGTAGTCCACCCTGCTGTGCTTGCTAGCCAATCCACAAGGGCAATTATAGAGTGAGTAAAACTCACCTCCAGTGTGTGGGTGTGAGGCTGTAAAGGAACTGGAAGAGATCACTACCCATCTGCCTACTAACAGGCTCTCACATAGGAAATGTTTTGCTCAAAGACAGCCGCAGTAGCTACTGTTGGCGCTGCTTTGCCCCTTTGCTCCCAGAGTTGATGTGCTGAGCTGATAACATGTGGATCACAGATAGCGCTGACAGAGTCCTATGAAATTGAAGAGTCAAAGGGGAGCAGCCAAAAGATGTAATAATTCAACACCACTACTATCAAACAAAGAAAACTACTCTCAAAAATATCCACTTGGCAAACCTCCATTATCAGGGAGCATCACTGCAGGTATTTCAGGACCTGTGCACAGCTCTTACTAGAATGGCCAACTCAAGGCAGATGAGTAGTGGTGGCCTCCTGATGGCTCCTTGCCCTGCATCTTGGAGGGTCAGGGCCTTGTGGCATCAGGATAGCTCCCAGTCTTATACCTGGAAACTAGTGATTCAAGAGTTTATCTTTACCTCTTTTATTTTTAAGTTTCTTTTGTTGTTCTCAGTTTTGTTTTGTTTTACAATGGGAGAAAGCTTACATACCTACTGCGAGGCTGGGGGAACGAGAGACTACACAGACAATGACTAAATGGCTGATATACCACACTGCCGATGTGCAGAGAAATCACCCTAATGTGGAGAAGAAGACATGTAGACAAACCGAAATCAGTCTTTTGTGTGAATGATCAGCCCAGGTTAATTCAATACAGCATGTTGACGAAAGGTAGTTAAAGAAAAAAATGCTACCAATGCCATTTCTAATTGATGGGTTCAGACTTGGACAAGACTTTATCTATAACTATATTGAACACTGTTACATCCATTATGGTTAATGTTATTAAAAGAGGTGAGACATGGTATTTCACTCAGAAAAATTGATTTTAATCTAGATTACATTTCCAGTTGTATTTGTTTGTAGTAAATGTTCACTGAATGGTTTTAAATTGTAAATAGTATTCAAGTAAAATCATCCAAAGCAAATACATGATAAGCACATATATCATGAACTTATTTTACACTTCAACATTTAAACTGAAAGATGTTTTAGGGAACACAACAGTTTTTACTGGAATTTGTTTAAAGCAGATCTTCATACTTTTGTGAGCTATTTTTCCTGTAGTTTAAGACAAGATCCATTAGGTATGTCAGGTTTCTTGTAATTCAAAACAGAGTAATTTTTCTCTGCTGACAGATCACCACTGACATACCCCAGCTAATGAAGACATTCTGCCACAATAATTAGCTGAAAAATCTATTCTGCATTAATCTTAAAGAAGTGTTCCATGAGTACTTGGAAACAAGACATTTAGTTTGAACAAAATTAACCCTTATTTGAAGAGTTGCTTTTTTAACATTACATTCTGAACTAATTTAAATATATGTACTGAAGAGGGGCTTCCAGGGCTTTATTCATGCCGTCTGTTTATTAGATTATAATTTTTTTACTCTTTATGTCTCTTTGTTATTTAGCTTATTCGCTAGTTGGGTTAGACTTAGGTGCCCTTGAAGGCACGGGGGGTGTATTGATAGCATTAGTACAGCAACTCTTTTGAGTATCCACTTTACCAATATTGTGATATTTTCAGACAGTTACTCTTTATACATCCCTGCAGGGATGGCTATAGATCTTTAGCGCACTACTACTCCTTTCCTTTTAAGTGTATTACTATACAGTGGAATTCCACAACTTATACCGCAATTCTTTACTTACCAACTTTATTAGAATATATATTTCTGTGAACTTCATCCTGATCAACCACAGACAGCCATTCCAGCTGATTACCGAAAACACATCGGTTCAAAAACGATCTTTGTGGGCACTTTTTTCCATTTACCATTCCTACCAGGGACACAGCACGCTATTTAGACCTCCTATCACTAACAACATTAGTTTATTATTATTACTGCAGTATTCTCAATGGTATCTGATTCTATCACTATTTTTTGAATGCTAATCACTTTGCACGGATACTGTAGACAGCACATAGCACACATTTGCGACCTATACATGCAGGCTCCATTCTTACAAACGCAGAATTGTGCCTTTACCATACTCCATCACCCTCCTAGTATTATGGCCGCTTTTAACTAAATGTCTTCCCTTAATAGCACAGACGTGTGCTACAGCTCATTACTCTTATATATAATTTAAGACATTAGAGTTTACCTAAGTTTACCATATTGTATCTCTTTTGATTTTAACGTTATATCTTTTTTGTTGTATCCAGTTTTGGGTCACCATTTTTTGTATAGATACATTTCTTTGATAGTATTTGTTACTATTTAATATACAATAAATTCTTTTTTGTTTCTTGACCTTTCAGTCTTTTTATCTGCGTTCCTTTTCTTCATATTCTAATTATTTATTATGAAGTTCAGGCACACATTATTACCTCTTTCTCCCAGTTGATAGGTACACTACCTTCTAGTTTCTTTCCAGTTCTACTAGGGGATACCCCCCTGCATTCAGTGTACCTTATTTGGCTGTATTCAATTAGTCTCTATAATTTAAATATATATACTCTGGTAGAACTTGTTAAAACCAGGTTTGCCTCCAGTTATGCTAACCTATTCATGGCGGATTGGGAAGCTGAGGCAGTTTGGGGCAATCATGACTGGAGAGCAAACCTGGTCTCCTACTTCCATTACATTGATTACTTATTTTTTATTTGAAAAGGCACTGATAGCTCCTTAAAATTGTTTTTAGAACACCTAAATCAAAACCATAGAGGTATTGTTTTAACCACAGAATCCAGTAAAGAAGAAATCAACTTTTTAGATCTAAAAAATTTTATCAAAGAGGGAAAATTAAACACAAAGACTTTTTTTAAAAAGGTGTGCACGAATACAGTCATCAATCAAAAAAGTTGCCACCACACACCCTGGCTTGAAAGTGCTCCTAAAATCCAATTCTTGAGACTCAAAAGAAATTGCACACTCAATGATGATTTTAATGAACAAAGCAACATTTAAAAAAACACATTTTTAGAGAAACACTACCCAGAGGACAAACTCAACACTATAATCACCAAAATAAAATCTAATGACAGGAGCAGCCTTCTAAAATATAAAAATAAAAATAAAGAAACTCAAAACACTACTCCATCCATCCCCATCATTTTTGACTACAATAACAAAAATAAAGACATAAGAAAAACCATTCAAAAACACTGGCACATTTTATCAGAGTACCCTGTTCTTAATAAGATTATTTCTGAAAAACCCAATATTATTTTTCGAGGTGTTCCTAATTTTAAAACACTTCTAATGAAAAATTTCACTAAAACCAAGCTAAGCAAACCATCCACTTTATCCAATGTTAAAGGTTTTTTTAAATGCAGAAAATGTATCGTCTGCAAAACTACTCAAATGTCAGTTCCAAATAAGATCACTAAATTCAAATCAAATATTACAAATAAAAGTTACAATATAAAACATGTTATCACATGCTGCACTAAAAATGTCATATATCTACTGGAGTGCCCTTGTGGCCTCCAGTATGTGGGCATGACGTCCAGAAATCTAAAAACTAGGATATCTGAACATTGTCGCAACATTAGAAATGGGTTTGAGAACCACACAGTATCAAAGCACTTTTTAACACACCATAAAAAAAAAAACAATGTCCTTAAATTCACCCCTATCCAAATATGTACAATCCCATGGAGAGGTAGTGATTTAAAAAATATTTTGGGAAAATCCAAAATGGAATGGGTTTTTAATCTTAAGACACTTACCCCTAAAGGTCTAAATGCAGATTTTGACCTTTTTAATTGTTTGTAAACTAACATTTTTATTAATTAATATTAACTAATATTTTATAGATTTTACTTATTAACCCCTTTTATCTTGCTATATACTTCTCCTATTTCCATCTACATCTCCATATCATCATAAGAACCAATATGTTTTATAATGTACAACCAATTATGTATATACTCCATGAAAAGTATTTTAGGAAATAAAGAGATGAAGTGGTTCTTTAATTTTAATTTAATTTATATGCATTAGTCCCAGAAGGTATTAAGGCTGAGTTTAATTGTCTTATATTGTTTTCTAACTTTTCATAACTAAATACCTTCTGACTATATTCTAACATTCAAACCACCAAAACATATAGCTGATGTAAGTGTATGTATATTATACTTTATAGGTTAAAATGCTTACTTGACACATAAGTTTGTCCTTTATAAATATGCTACTACCCATAACTTATATGCCTGTCACTTTAAAACCTGTCCCCTGTCTTTTTTTTACAAGGAACTATATATACACGTATAACTTTCTACTCCCCTCCCTCACTTTGCCCTTAAACAAGATGGCCGCCACGTTAATATTCTATATAGATTACCTTTGTACTTTCAAACTATAATCTTTCCTTAAGCTATTTCACTCTTCTGTGAGTGATTCTACCCACTTTCATTCAGTATCTAATCCCCTCCAATTTCAGCCGTTAGGACCGCCCCCTTTCTGATCACATCCTGTATTTCGGACGTGATCAGCACTACATTTCCCATCCTGCCTCACGGCAATTGCCGGTCTTATCCACTCCTCCTCTAATATTCCCCTCCCACTCCTACACTTCATCCCCCAAGCCCTTTCTCTATTCACATCAATTATCAAACGGACGCGATCTCGCAACCTTTCACTCCCACATCTCTCTTTTCACTTTTCCTTCCACTCACAAAAATGTCAAATTTAAGCATAAAATATAGGTTCTACGTGGGATCTGAACCATCCCATGTCGAAGTAAATGTAAAATGATCATTATTTACCTTTTTCATGTATCTGTTGTATTTATGTATAATCATGTGACCGCTGTCACATGGTAATGACGTCATTTTGGCCCCAACATTCACATTTTATGCCATTTTAGCTGCCTATATAATGTAACAAGCCAGGATTATTTGTCTACACTTGAAAAAGCCTATTTTTGGCGAAACGTGTTGTTTTTATAATTCTGTTTAAATAAAAGTATTTTTAGACTACCTATCCTCCTGTGGTTAGTCCTCTTACTTTCATTTGTTGCTGTTTTACACCTCTAGTGGCTTTCTTCCAAACAGCCATTAGCGGCACTTCCATGTTGATTACTGAGTCTAACTCTGTTCTCAATCAAATGATTCTCAATTGATATGATTAGTACAGCATTTTGCCGCACGTGCACAAGAACCTACCAATGATTGGATTGGCTGACATCATCATACATTTATGTGAGGAGTTGAAAACCTTACAGTTTAAGGATAGAAATGTGATAACCATGCTACCAAGCAAGCCTTGTGAACTCACAGAGACCCCCAAAATTCACTCCTGACCCATCTGTGAAGCAAGACTCCTTTACAGAGTACGCAATATAAAATGATCAGATAGGTTAAAGTTCATAGCATCAGCTGGCAAACAAACAAAAACAACAGATTAAAAATAGTAATAACAATATATAATGTCCCAAAACAGATTGTAAAGAGCATTAATTTCAAATATGGGACTCCAAAATCTAGGAAAAGAGAAAGCTCTAGAAAAGAACTTGTCTATAACAATTATATACCAAATGAGAGGCAATAGTAGGAGTTATGCTGCCAACTTGGAAAGTGGTGGATTAAGAGTAGAATATCTACTCTGGATGAGAAAGTAAGAAACTAATCTCTGCATTCAACTAAGAATTGCCCAATTGGCTACCTGTGAGGAATGGCCCCAACTAGTGGACTAGAGAAGTATATAGAGATAGTTATTCGGGCCATGTTTAAAGACTTAGTATTTGATTCAAGTTGTAAGATTTTATTTAATAACTGAACAATATACCTGCTAATAAACCAGATTATAAAATATAAGCTGTGACAGAGGATTTAATATGCCATCTGATGGGACGTATACTAGACCAACATGAATTAAATATTTCACCTTTCAGATGTAAAACCCCAGGAAAATTGTCTTGTTTGTTAACTATAAACCATGTTCTGGGCCAAAGTATATGAAGAACAAGGTGAGCCAGTCTTCCAACTGCCATGAGCTCTCTAGAATTCTATTTTATGATTGGATCTGATAAGAAATTCAGTAGCCATGCAGGCAGCTAACTGACTTGCTGTTGAGTCTGTATTGGAAAGACCAAATAATGAACATGATTGTTGAACTATATTCTGGACAAGTTTGACAATATTTGCTGAGATGAAGAGGAATTGCATTTATTGTGCAAGAGAGCTGTTTTTTTGTTTTAGACTATTGAATGATTGCTGCTGTTACTGCTGCCTCTTGCTAATAAATAAAGGCTTTGTCGCTGAACTGAATTTGTCCTCTGCTTGCATTGACCCTTGAAGACTAGTGTTTTAAAGTCTGTGTCACAACACGAACAAAATTGTTTCAATTAATGTAAAACAATTTATTACAGACCTTTGCAAGCTAAGAAATAAGTTATATGTAACTTGTCAAAGTTTCAAAATGTAATTTACCTATTACTTTAAATAGTTTATGTTTTTATTGTAGTGGAAGAAAATGGTTGACTGAACTTTAGATATCCATACAGCCACTGTATACAAATCTTTTAAAATGCTTAGCAAATGAAATTACTTTTTCATTCATCCTTTTCCTTTTCTCATCACATATAAGTAAGTTGTATCTATAAGAGTTAATTATGTCCAATCAGTAGGTGTCCAATCAGAATGGTCTTAGACATGTCTGAGGTGTCACATACTGAAAGAGTTGAAGATCCTCTCCTGATATGTTGATGTTTGAAAAAAAAAATATATATATATATATATATACACACACATTGCATTTTTATTAGTTTGTAAAGGGCACAGAATACAGAGAATAGATTGTGATAAGACAATATTGCAAACAACATTTCACAGAACGTAAAGAAAAAACAATAAACTATTATGCAGTGAGGTAACAAGATGGGGTATTATCATCGGTGTGGAAACAAGATATACGAAAAGAGGGAAGTGAATCCTGGTTAAAGCAAGTGAGATATGCAGAAAGTCACAAATACAAACATGTAAATTGCATTATGTAAATATACAATTAGAGTGAGAACATTTACTGTAAGCCTTAATAGTCATACAGTTAAAAACATTCCCACAACATTATGCTACCATCATCATTCTTCACCAAGGAAATGGTGTTTATAAAGTGATGCTAAGTGATGATTTTCTCTCACACAGATCATTTTAAAAGCCAAAAGAATAGTTTCTGTATCACCAGATCTGAGAACCTTTCCCTACAAGTTTGTTTGCATTCTCCCTTGAGCCTTATTATCAAATTCCAAATAAGACTGATATGTTCTGTTTTTGTTGTTTGTTTTTTTGTTTTGTTAGTTTTGTATTGTTTCTTTTTTCAGCAATGGCTTTATCTCACCACGCGTCCATAAAGCCCAGATTTGTTTTACGATTATAGGTTTCCTAAGATTCTGATCTCTCCAGTTCCTTCTGAGTTTATATTGTCCACTTGGTTGCTTCTCGGACTAATATTCTCCTTATGCTGAGTTTCATGGACAGCCTCCTCTAAGCAGTGCTGCAGTTGTGCCATTTCATTTATTATTAATAATGGTTTTAACAGTGTTTTAGGGGATGTCTGGGATATTTTTTTTTTTAAATTAAACATGGATTAGTCTCAAGTTTATATTGATAGCTCCTTGGTCTTAATATTGCTGTTTTGAAGTGTTCTCTAATAAACTCTATGGCTTTTTAGAAACAGCTGTATATGCTTTGAAATCATGTGACACTTTAATATGCATACAGGAGGACTGTGCCAAATTAATTATCTGGCTTTTGAAGGCAATTGGTTGCACCAGAACATATTTACGGGATTGATAGGGGTGATTATTTCTGATGACTTAAAGGTAGGCAGACAATGTAATAGAGCAGCAGGAAATGCTAGCAGAATGCTTGGTTGTATAGGGAGAGGTATTAGCAGTAGAAAGAGGGATGTGCTCATGCCATTGTACAGAACACTGGTGAGACCTCACTTGGAGTATTGTACGCAGTACTGGAGACCGTATCTTCAGAAGGATATTGATACCTTAGAGAGGGTTCAGAGAAAGGCTACTAAACGGGTTCATGGATTGCGGGATAAAACTTACCAGGAAAGGTTAAAGGATCTTAACATGTATAGCTTGTAGGAAAGATGAAACAGGGGGGATATGATAGAAACATTTAAATACATAAAGGGAATCAACACAGTAAAGGAGGAGACTATATTTAAAAGAAGAAAAACTACCACAACAAGAGGACATAGTCTTAAATTAGAGGGACAAAGGTTTAAAATAATATCAGGAAGTATTACTTTACTGAGAGGGTAGTGGATGCATGGAATAGCCTTCCAGCTGAAGTGGTAGAGGTTAACACACAGTAAAGGAGTTTAAGCATGCGTGGGATAGGCATAAGGCTATCCTAACTATAAGATAAGGCCAGGAACTAATGAAAGTATTTAGAAAAATTAAAGACTTGGATGGACCCTAATGGTTCTATCTGTCAGCCACATTCTATGCTCTATGTTTCTATGTTAACCTCTACCACTTCAGCTGGAAGGCTATTCCATGCATCCACTACCCTCTCAGTAAAGTAATACCTGATATTATTTTTAAACCTTTGTCCCTCTAATTTAAGACTATGTCCTCTTGTTGTGGTAGTTTCTCTTCTTTTAAATATAGTCTCCTCCTTTACTGTGTTGATTCCCTTTATATATTTAAATGTTTCTATCATATCCCCCCTGTCTCGCCTTTCCTCCAAGCTATACATGTTAAGATCCTTTTAACCTTTCCTGGTAAGTTTTATCCCGCAATCCATGAACCAGTTTAGTAGCCCTTCTCTGAACCCTCTCTAAGGTATCAATATCCTTCTGAAGATACGGTCTCCAGTACTGTGTACAATACTCCAAGTGAGGTCTCACCAGTGTTCTGTACAACCAAGCATTCTGCTAGCATTTCCTGCTGCTCTTTTACATTGCCTGCCTACCTTTAAGTTATCAGAAATAATCACCCCTAAATCCCTTTCCTCATATGTTGAGGTTAAAACTCTATCGAATATTCTGTACTCTGCCCTTGGGTTTTTACGTCCAAGATGCATTATCTTGCACTTATCCACATTAAATGTCAGTTGCCACAATTCTGACCATTTTTCTAGTTTACCTAAATCATTTGTCATTTGGCTTATCCCTCCTGGAACATCAACCCTGTTACATATCTTAGTATCATCAGCAAAAAGACATACCTTACCATCAAGACCTTCTGCAATATCACTAATAAAAATATTAAAGAGAATGGGTCCAAGTACAGATCCCTGAGGTACCCCACTGGTGACAAGTCCAAGCTTCGAATATATTCCATTAACTACAACCCTCTGTTGCCTGTCACTCAGCCACTGCCTTACCCATTCAACAATATTTGAATCCAAACTTAAAGATTGCAGTTTATTGATAAGCCTTCTATGTGCAACAGTGTCAAAAGCCTTACTGAAATCTAGGTAAGCAATGTCTACTGCACCACCCTGATCTATAATTTTAGTTACCCAATCAAAAAAATCAATAAGATTAGTTTGGCATGATCTCCCTGAAGTAAACCCATGCTGTCTCTGATCTTGAAATCCATGTGTTTTTAGATGCTCAACAATCCTATCCTTTAACATGGTTTCCATCACTTTCCCCACTACTGAAGTAAGGCTTACTGGCCTATAGTTGCCCGACTCCTCCCGATTACCTTTCTTGTAAATGGGCACAACATTCGCTAACTTCCAATCTTCTGGGACTACTCCTGTTAACAATGATTGGTTAAATAAATCTGTTAATGGTTTTGCTAGTACACCACTAAGCTCTTTTAATAGCTTTGGGTGTATTCCATCAGGTCCCATTGACTTATTTGTCTTTACTTTTGACAGTTGAAATAGAACCTCTTCCTCTGTAAACTCATGTGTAATAAATGACTAATTTATCCTTTTTCTTAACTGAGGTCCCTTTCCTTCATTTTCATCTGTAAATACAGAACAAAAATATTTATTGAGGCAGTCAGCTAGACCTTTATCCTCTTCTACATACCTTCCTTCTTTTGTTTTTAATCTAACTAATCCTTGTTTTACTTTTCTTTTCTCGTTTATGTATCTAAAAAAATGTTTTATCCCCTTTTTTACTGACTGTGCTATTTTCTCTTCTGTGTGTGATTTGGAAGCTCTTATAACTTGCTTAGTCTCTTTCTGCCTAATCTTATAGATCATTTTGTCTTCCTCACTCTGGTTTTTTTTATAATTCCTAAATGCTAACTTTTTGTTTTTAACTATTTTGGCCACATCTGCGGAGTACCAAAGTGGTGACAAGCCTAATGCAATTTTCTGTTGCCTTCAATAGTGCAACTTTTAAATAATCCCATTTCTCTTGGAGTCCATTGAAATTGCTCCAGTCTGATAATGACTCCTCTACCCATATTCTAATTTTAGAAAAGTCAGTTTTTCTAAAGTCTAAAACTTTTGTTTTTTGTGTGGTGTGACTCAGTCACTGTTCTTATATTAAACCACACTGACTGATGATCACTGGATCCTAAACTTTCACCTACAGTAATATCTGATACCAAATCTCCATTTGTTAACACTAAATCTAGTATGGCCTCTTTACGAGTTGGCTCCTCAACAACTTGTTTTAGAGACAATCCCAGTAGGGAGTTTAGAATATGTGTGCTCCTGGCACAAGTATCTAATTTTGTTTTCCAATTTACATCAGGAAGATTAAAGTCACCCATGATGATAACTTCCTCCTTCATTGTCATTTTAGCTATTTCCCTCAACTAGTAGATTATCTAACTCTTCAATTTGTCCTTGGGGCCTATAAATCACACCTACACGAGTTACTGTGTGATTACCAAATTCTACCGTAGCCCAAACGGACTCTATGTTTGCCTCACTAACCTTTATTAGGCTAGATTTTATGCTATCCTTCACATACAGGGCCACCCCTCCCCCTTTCTTGCCTTCCCTATCTTTCCTATATAAAGAGTACCCTGGTATTGCTATGTCCCAGTCATTTTTCTCATTATACCATGTCTCAGTAACAGCGACTAAATCTACACTATCAGTTGCCATTATTGCCACAAGTTCATGGATCTTATTCCCTAAACTGCGAGCATTTGTAGACATGACTCTAAGCTTATCATTTTTTAACACACTTGCTACCGGCACCTTCTGTCCTTGTTTTGGGGGACAATTGGATTGATGTTTTATCACCCTTTTGCCCCCCTCCTAGTTTAAATACATCCTAGCAAAACCTCTGAACTACTCACTATTTTTTTTTTTTTTTAAATTAACATACTTTCAAATTTTTTTATTGCTTTATGTACATTTTTATTGCTTTAGTTACAATATGCCTATCCTTATTCCAATTGTATTGCTTTTGTTTGGCCTGTAGGGATGGGGGATTTGAACATGCAGCCCTCCAGGTTGAGCATATTCCTCTGGTGTTGTATAGGCCCACTGAGCTGGCATCATGGCACCTCCTACAGTTAAACGCAGCAAGCGCCCCCAACTACAACCCTGGCACACCAAGCTGACCCGTTACCTCCAAAAATGTTCCAGAACTGCTGAACGCTGCTGGAGAAAGTCTCGCTCTGCATCTGACTTTGTCCACTATAAATTTATGCTGCGCTCCTACAGCATGGCCCTTTCCTCTGCAAAAGTAAACTACTTCAACATCCTCATAAGCACACTGTCCCACCAACCCAAACACCTGTTTCACACTTTTGATGCTCTTCTTCGCCCTGTGACTCCCCCTCCTTCCACCACCTTGTCTGCTACAAACTTTGCATATCATTTCACTGAGAAGATCTCTACAATCAGGAAAGAGATCTCTAATCTCTCTCCTACCAGTATCAATGCATCACCCAACCCCACTCCCCCTGCCATCCTATGCTCATTTGCACCTGCTACAGCACAAGAGGTTTCTGTTCTGCTCCTGTCCTCCCGCCCCACCACCTGCTCCCTCGATCCCATTCCCTCGCATCTCATCTGCACTCTGTCTCTCTCTCTTGCTCTTCCTCTTGCTAACATTTTCAATCTCTCCCTTTCCTCTGGCACATTTCCCTCTGCCTTCAAACATGCAACCGTAACCCCAGTTCTGAAAAAGCCCAACCTTGATCCCAACTCCCCATCCAACTACCGCCCTATCTCGCTACTGCCATTTGCCTCCAAGATCCTCGAGAGAGTTGTCTACGCCAGATTGACAGACTTTCTCAATCCAACTCTCTGCTTGACCCCCTTCAGTCTGGATTTCGCGCTGGTCACTCTGTCTAAACTGCTGTGACCAAAGTATCCAACGATTTAATTGCTGCTAAGTCTCGCGGTCAATACTCTATCCTAATCCTCCTTGATCTTTCTGCCGCCTTTGACACTGTTGATCATCAACAGCTTCTTCACATTCTCCGTAACTTTGGTCTACGGGATACTGCTCTCTCCTGGTGCTCCTCCTACCTCTCCCAGCGCTCTTTCAGTGTTTCTCTGGCTCTGCCTCTTCTCCCCAACCCCTCTCTGTCGGCATCCCCCAAGGTTCTGTCCTCGGCCCCCTACTGTTCTCTATCTATACTGCCTCCCTTGGTAAACTCATCAGCTCCTTTGGCTTTGCATATCTACCTCTCTTCCACTGATCTTTCTCCGCCTACCCTGACTCGTGTTTCTGACTGCCTCTCTGCTATTTCCAACTGGATGGCTGCTCACTTCCTTAAACTCAACCTGTCCAAAACAGAACTTTTAGTTTTCCCTCCCTCAAGTGCTGCTACTCCTGTGTCTGTCTCCATCCAAGTCAATGGCGCTACTATCACCTCTACCTCCCAGGCTCGTTGCCTAGGGGTTCTCTTTGATTCTGATCTCTCTTTTACTCCCCATGTCCAATCGATAGCCAAATCTTGTCGCTTCCAACTCAAGAACATTGCGCGCATGCGCCCATATCTAACGCCGGACGCAGCTAAGGTACTGGTTCATGCTGTTGTTCTCTCTCGCCTTGACTATTGCAATACCCTTCTCACTGGTCTTACATG